>CM026554.1:10177648-10543024 GCA_015143295.1 Tetracentron sinense
CTCCAAGTGGAATTTAAGAATCCTAAAATCTTCAAATTAGTCCCCAAACTCTCTCTCACTTTCCCCTATAACGAGCTAAGGGATCTCCAATAATAACTAAGGCAATAGTACTTGTCAAATAGAGTTGCAGATTTTTAGAACCAAAAAATAGGATGTCCGTTCGATTGGAATGGATGAAACGTTTTAAAGAATGGGGGGCCCAGCCAAGCTACTATTTTCTGAGTTTCATATTCCCTCTAACGGTCAACTACCGTTCTGACAACCGCTTTGAACGGCCTGTGCACCCCTGGTTCAACATCCAATACCTTATAAAGACCATTCAAAGGCTATTAATATTACATGGGTCAATTTCTAATCACCTAGGATATTGCTTAGGGTGTTCTAAATTTAATTCACTATGGAACAACTAGTACTAGGTCAACTACCATCCTAAGATGTGACGAAGCTTGAAGCCGATGTACTCTCTTGATCTTTTGGAGCTTCATCTTCCAGCCCACTCTTCACTCAAATAAGGAAACAACAAACTAACTACATTAACACCATTTTGACATCAAGTCAAGCCATGCAAAAATGACCTTATACTATCATAGAAATATTATAAATTTCCATCAACTTGTTCATCTGTCTTAGAAGCTAAATTTCAATGCCCCCCGCCCCTAATATATTCCATGTAGGATGCTAATCATTAAAAATTTAAGTGATCTTCCTCCTAAACAGTTGAGGCAAATAGCTCTAACCTATTATCCTACAAGGCGGGACAAGATTTCTTAGTCCGTTTCTTTTGACCAATGCTCTTCTATTCTAATCCTTAGGAAAGAGTTTTTCTTGCTTAGATTATTCAGAAAATCGTTGGGTTTTAGCAAATGACATCGTCTTTCTTTTCAAATGTGCCCCTCGCAACCTCATGGTGAAATTTCATTAGCAACTGGATAAGCCATATTATGTCTCTCGAAAAAAATTTTGGACATGTAAGAGTTTCCCTGAATCTTTTCGCAATAGAATCAGTTGGTCTTTAAAGGAACCCCCACACTCAAGTCCTTTTGAATTAATTAAAATCTTACCAATCCCCTCTACTATTTGCGAGCTTTGGAACCTGATCTGATACTGATTCTTCTAATACTTGAACTATTTGCTTCTGATTCACCTTCTACTTGGCATTCCAATTAATTGTAAATCTGCCAAACATCTGGCTGTTTTTCTGAATTTCCACCTTTCGTTTTCTTCATGATTCTTCTTTTCCTCTATTTTATATTGTCTTCCCCTTTCCACATTCCTATCTACCCGCTTCCGATAGTCTGGTTATTCTACCGTGAGAGGGCAAGAAGAGATGTCATCTCTTACATCTCCTAGCTATCTTGATTTCCTTGTCTTACCACCTTTTCGCGTGGGGTCCTACTGGTATTCTCTGAGAGTTGTACTATCTTCCTCATACCCAATTTGATCTGTTTCGGTTCCCCTTACTTCTTCCCTCTCTTATTGTATTTTTGCCCTCCGTAATATTATTTCTTGATCTTCTTTTCTTTGCTGCACTCTTTTGTTTGCTATCTACAGTTATAACATTATGCCTGCTTGCTTACAAGATTACAATAGGTCAATTCTTTTCTCAGATAATCTGTTGCCATGTCCAGAAGGTCCTAATCCAACCAGATTCTTGATGGTTTAGGTTTTCTAAAGCAAGATCCAAACATATCTGAGCTTTATTAGGTTTAGAAGCTTAATATGGCCATCACACAAAAGCGCCTTCCCTAATGGCAACCCTATTTTTTTTTAATATTGGGTTCGTTAACCTATGAAGTGGAGGTGGGGACGGCTACCAGATCGGCACTATGTTTGTTCTCCCCAAAATGAAGTTGAGTCGATTTAATGAGTCCTTAAGAGTAATCCTTGATATGGTAGTATTCCTTGAGATAAACATAAGTATCTTCTTCTGAACTACCACTAATTAATGTCCTGGATCAATCACACACAATAGTGAAATCAAACTTCAAGTGCACTTTTCTTCTTGAAAACTTCTCTGATTGCCTGGGAATAGTAGGCCCCCAGTAGAGCACTTTAGCCCTAAAAGTTTTTAGAGTCGCAAACCAGCTTTGTTGCTGATTTCTTCGGCTTAGAATATGGCTTGTTGCCTTGATAAATTGCAAAGTTGTTGATGATAGAAAAGCTTCCCCAGGATAGAGATCTGCTGCAAGTAACTTCCGCATAAGCTTTAGACCTGCTATTTTGGCGCATAGGAAGGCTTTTGATCAAGGGGCCGAGTAGTTATCCTTCATTCAACAGTGGCCGGGCAGGTCATTGTATTTCTCCATGAAACCCTACACAAACTCACGAAAAGGTCTCATAACATCACCTAAAAGAACCTATGCTAACTTACACACTCCTCCAGAGCATTTGTTTTTTTTTTCTAGGCCCGGAGCCACTTGAAATTTATCAGGCGTGTGAGTTTGTATTTGTTCTTAAAACTTGCACGCAGCCATAATGTTATAATTATAATCAAACTGTTTTAGCTAGTAACTTGTAATTGCTGAGTATTTCATTCTCAGCCATACATTTGATGTCGGCAATGTACTCCCTTTGACATTTTTGATTGCTAGAGTTAGGGTTTGGAAGAGGAGTTTTGAGGAACCATTAGGCAATCTTCCCGACGATGGAAAGGATTTGGGACACGTCGCCGACAGAGCATATTACTGAGTGATTAGAGCTAGTGATAATGTATATGTTTTGGAGGAGTGGCCATAGTCCACTCTTACTTTGGAGTCTGTTATTGTATAAACCTCTGGATACATCATGTTAGATAAAAGAAAATTTTTGTTAGCTTTTCGTTGTACATTACCTTGTTATTTGTGTCAGGATGGTTGATAGCAAGTCAAGTCACGATCCAAAGTCTCCTAAACTCTAAGGGGGATTTGGCGCGCAGGCTATCATCCTTGACAACCATAACCATACACAACTCACAGGAACTTGATTCCGGAGTAAACGTGTGGTGGATTCACCAACATCACTAATGGCGACGCTTTGGTACTTTAGACATTTCTATTCGTGTATTAATATCAAATTACTTAAAATTGATGTAATCGTCACAAGATCAACAAAATAATCGGTAAATACAAATAAAAAGAAAGTTATAATCTATTTCTTTTTACTGTCTTATTTTCCTCAATTTACCTAAAAAGGTTTGTCACTATTCAACATCTTTATAATTTTAAAAATAATTTGCAAAAAAATAAATAAAAACTTGTGAACTATCATTTCACTTATTCCTGGAGTATTTGACAATACCATTCCTCATAATTTAGTACTTTAACATGTATAAATAAAAATGAGATTATAATAAGCTTTGATTCCCCCTTACATTTAATTAGACTCATGAAAATAATAACTAAACCTTTGCTGAATTCATTTATTCAATATCAACTTAACTAAAATTGTTTAAATTTAAATTTTTTTTTTCACAAGAGATCATCATTAATACCGGGAAAAAAATTATAATTTTGCCTTCTATTTTTTTTTTTATTTTTTTTCAATTTTATATTGTCCCTATAAAATATCTTTACAATTTCATAACATACTATTTAACAATATAAAATAAAATAAAAACTAATGAACATTAGCAATTTAACTTAGTCCCTTGACAATTAACATTCTTATATGTGATATTTTATTGTTCCCCCAAGACCAATGACTTGGTACATTTACTCTAATTTTTTTTCATTATATATTTAAATAGGAAAGTTTAACTTACCACAAATTTTCCACTATACAACGAAATGGTCATGTCTCCCATTGGTCCCGTTTCCTCTTCAACGCCCATTAAATGTGGTTAAATTCACTCCCCCTCCCTAGAGTTTTTTCCTTTAACCTTGGTTTGTTTTTTAGAAAAAAAAAAAAGAATATAAATATTAACTTTAAGTTGTTTAAACTTAACTATAGGGTTCATCCATTTAACCTTAGAGGGAGTGGGTCACTTTAACACTTTTTGATTATTTAACGTTTTTTATTCTATTAAATAAGTTAAATGAATAGAAATAGAAAAAAACAATAAAGATGTTTAAATTTACTGTGCACCACCTCCATTAGGATTGCATTTGAGTGCATGGTATTTTAAATAGTACCTCGTTCATAAATATTTCCATGAAACGATCATAACTATTTAATCAAATATATGGTATATCACTTGGACTATTGGTATAGATAGGCTTGGTGTGTTAATAGATAGGGTAAGGGTTGGATAAGATCTTTTCCTTTCCGATATTTTATTTCTTACCTACCTTTCCCTACTGTAGGATAAGGTAAAAAAAAAATTTACCCGTACCCTCTCAAGTAGGGGCAAAGCTAGGATTCAATGGGGTTTGGGGGCGTAGGCCCCGTTTTTTTTTATTTATTTAACCAAGTTTATTGAACATTGTGTTTGTTTGTGTCCGTTTGTAAGAAATATGTTTTTCTCAGAAGTTTAGGAGGGGTTGGAGCACCCCGTCCCCCGGTTCACGCCCCTCTCCCCAGCTCTACCACTAGTACTATAGGAAATTTTTTTTTTTTTTTTTGGTGGGGGGGGGGGGGGGGGGGGGGGGGGGGGGGGGGGGCTTCAGCCCCCTGGGCCCCATATGGCTCCATCCCTGTTCTCGAGTTGGATAAAGATTTTCAATTGTCTATTAGGTAATCAAATAATTGAGTAAAATATTCACTTTATTTTTTATTTGTTTTAAAGTAATTTACCTATTAGGTAATCGGATAAAACCTAATAAATTTATGTTAAATCAAATAATTATGTATCACATATCATAAACCATTCTTATTCATACATAACAAAATAAAAAACACAGCAAACACGTCATCTAATAAAACTTAACTCATCCATAAACAACATTTTTTTTTTAATAAAGAAGCCACCCAGAGCCCACAATGCCTATCACCCAAGTCTTCTTGTTCTCTTCACCCAAACCCTATCTATGGCAATCTTACCTTTCCAATCCTAATCCCAAGCCTCTCTTTATAGCCAAAAGAGACCCCAAACACAGAGGAAACTAATCCCTAACAAAATAAGAGTTTCCCAAAAGAGAAAACTCTCTAAAATTGAAAATAACAATTGTCCGGAATCCAAAACATCGCTCCACTGATCGATCGGCCATCAGTGGCCGATCGATCACCCAAGGGATCGATCGATCAGCCACCATGATCGATCGATCTCCCACTCCAGAACATGCTCACATCGAGCCAAAAAATTCACAAAACCTCCACCTTGACGAGAATCCCACGAACACCTTTGATGTGTTATCTCGCTTTCACCAACATAATCCAAAACTGCAAGCAAGGCTCACCTAGCCGAATTGGAGTAAGTCTAATCATCATTTTAGACTTCTTCATCCAAACTCTTTCACCATATTGTGAAAGATGTGGAGTCCCCGACTTCACCTGCAAATCATCATCAAAGTTGAATATCATATATTCAGCAGCCTTCATCTTCAAATGTAAACCATGTTTATTTGCCAAAACTCGTGCCTCCTTTATTGGGCTAGAATTAGGAACAACAGGAGTTTTCTTTGCCTTAGATGCTCTATCAAAAATTGTGTTTCCTTGCAACACATGCAAGTTCTTGCTTCTTCTACATGTCATCATAATCGAGACCCATTTTCGAACTTTTAGTACTCCACCTTGTGCATAGAATCTGCACGGCCTAGAGTCTAAAGCACTCAAAGAGATCAAATTTTTCTTCAAAAATGGGACATGTCTCACTCCCATCAATGTCCTCACTACACCATTGTGCATTCTTACTTTGATTGTCACTATCCCAAAAATCATGTAGGGTGTATTATTACCCATTAAGATAGTGCCGCCTTCAACCTTGTTCCAGGTAGCAAATCAATCCCTATTTGGACATACATGATGTGAACAATCAGAATCAAGAATCCACTTGTTCTTAGACCTACCATAAGTTGTAGTAACTGAAAGGACCATAGGATCATCGTCAAGATCCTTAGAATCTTCATTAGCCACATTGGATGTACTAGAGGATTTTCTTTCATCCTCCTCTTCCTCATCACTTTTCTGTGCTAATAAAATTAAAATTTATTTTAAAAATGACGTCAGAGTTAACATCTCTATAAAATACTAAAGGGTGGTATGTGCGATGCACGTGAGAGCGAGGGGAAGGAGTTAACCATAGTTAACAGGAGTTAAAAGGGACAAGTGTTAACCCGCAGGTGCGATTGAACTCGCTAGTGGCACGTAAGAGCGAGGGGAAGAGTTAACCACAGTAATAGGAGTTAAAAGAGTCACGTGTTAACCTGCGGGTTTGATTGAACTCTCCTTGAGTTCAATCGGGATTGGCTGTGATTCAAAATAGATAGATGAGCAAGGGTAGTTTCGAAATTAAATCAAAGGCAAGGGGTAGTTTGGGAATTAAAGCAAACATTAAATCAAAGTTTTGTTTTTATATAAGGGTAGTATGGGAATTTTAGAAAAATCATCTACGGTTGCCTCTCGCATTATAATAGTAAAGATTAGGACACATTGCACAATAGTGAGAGTGTATGAGGTTCAAACCCCAAACAATGATAGTGAGTGGTGCATTTAATGCATGTATGAAAAAAGGTGGAAGTAATTTATTATAAAGACACTAAAGTGGGCTAGTGTTTATTATTTAGTCTAATTGCAACATCAATGGTCAATCTAAAATATTACTTATTATGAAATCCCAAGCAGGTGGATGGACATGTGGCGGCCTTAGAGGAAGTTTGTAGACAGATGGCAGCTCTAGAAAATGTCTTCTTATGTCTCATCTTATGCATTTATTTTAAACAATTATAATACAATAATATGTAGATCTCTATCTATTATAAAGTTTCGTGTAACGTAGGTTATGATTTTTATTTAAAATTAAACACAAATAATCTAACTAAGTTTTACATAATCTTTTCCTATGTCCAAGTCTTCTTGTATTGTAGTCTTATAAAATTTTTAATTGGGGTTTGTCGGCTGAGGTGCTAAACAACATCTATACAATTATATCATTTTGTGCATAGCCATATAAGGGTGCATAGAATAAGATAGGAGCACTGCTATTGCCTTCTATGCTTGGTGACCCTTTGGGGTTGTTTCAGTCACTATAGGAAAAAATTTCTAACCACCATCTCAGAGAAATAGTCTACAAATCATATGGTCAAAAATCATTTAGATCAAGACCTACACCTGAATGGACCTCACCTAGGAAATTTACAGCGTTGCGACTGTTATCATATGAATATGATGTTGAAAAGGTGGCTAATGAATTTTTGGAAGAGTTAGACATAAAGAAATAGGGCTGCCAAAAAAAGTAGCCTATTTTTGCACCACCTATCTTTGACGTGTGCAGTCTTACGCTTGTGTAGAGTATAGGACCTTTGCCCATGTAAAAACCTATGCCCATCAAGGATATTTTGGTCAAAAAGAAATTGTAGGTCTTGATCATTGTTAATAAAAATGTTTGGATGAGTTTTAACGTTGAAAACATGTATTGGAATGTTTAAAATGTATAAAAGCTAAGTTAGTGGAGCCTAGTTGGAAGAAAAGCATAAACAAGGGAAGTTTTGAAATTTTCGTTCGAATGAAACCAGCAAATTCTATTGAATTATCATTTTCAATAGTCATTTCCGTTTGAAAAGGCATCATTTTCGATCGAATGAACCTGTTCGTTCGAACGAACCTTCCAAAAATAGTTTTTTTTAAAAACTATTCCAAGTCTGGATTTTGAGGGTTTTACACCCTGGGACTATAAATAGGACTTCATTTATGAGGTTTAAGGGATTCTACGAGATTTTTACCCAATTGACTAAGGAGATGAGAAAACCTTAGGTTTTTCAAGGAAAAGCTTTGAGGGGGGAAGATCTAGCTTGGAAATTTCAAGAAAAGCTTAGAAATCAACATCAAGCCTTCTTGGGAGCGTTTTGGATCGAAAGGAACGATCCCAAAGGTTGATATCCTATCTAATTTATCATCATTTACTGTTTTGCATGCTTAAGTGAGAATGTTTATGAAATTTCCAAGAAATATACATGACTATGCATGGATTAATGAGTTTGAGCATGAAATAAAGTAGATATCCTCTCTAATCTATTTCTATTGATGATTTTGTATGATGGAACACTAATGGTATGAGATTGGTAGATTTAATTGCTATATGTTGTATCCATTGGATGACATTTGGGAAAATGAGTGATTCTTTATTTGAAAAATGGATGTTATTGGGGTTTTATGAATGTTGTAGAGTTTGATACTTCCTCTACATTGATAAAAACATGTGCTAAATGGTTTGTATGTATGAAATAGAGTATGAGAATTCATTATTTAGAGATTGTGGTAAATTATGATGGTTGTGAAGTATTATGAAACGATAAGATGGTGTTAGTGTTGAAGGAATGAAACTTTGTAAAGGAATGTGATGATGAGAATGGAAATGTGATATGTTTGTTATTGCTCATGTTATGAAAATGCGAAATTATGATAATATGTTAACTGTGATTGCCATGATAAATTATGACCTATTTATACGGTATGGTTATCGATATTCAGGTAGGCCAACACTTAGAGGAAATCCTTCATGTCAGGAATTCTCTAATCGAGGAAATCCTTCATGCCAGGAATTCTCTAACCGTGGAGATATAACCTGACGGAATTTCTTGGCAGAAGATCGGAATCTAAGAGGTTGACCGAGCTCGAATGTCAATTACGACACTCAAGCACAAGTGCACATATATGGTAGTCACAAGTATCACGACTGAGTACACAAGCATGTCATGAACATTGCATGAGTACTGAAATACAAGTACACTGAGCTAATAAATACAAGGGCAACAACAAGAATACAAGTGCTGAATTACAAGTTCATGGATACAAGTGCATGAATTACAAGTCCAAGAATACAAGTATACTGAAACAAGGACACTGAACTACAAGGAGCGTTGGAAAACCGTGTGTGTTCTCCATGAATATGATTTGAAGTCCTCGATAATGCACCATGGACATTGGGTTAACAAGAGCATCTGGAGGCTTATGCTACCATCGATGCACCTCCATGGGTATAACCAAAAGACCTAAAATATTATCTCAAGAGAAACAAGCATGCATGACATTCATTGTACAAGTTCATGTGTCACATAAGTACACAAGTCAAGATGATGACATGTTATGCTCACATGCTTTTCACATACTCTGATTATGTTATTGTCATACGATATTATTATTGATTATATTATCGTTATATGACGTTGTCATTGATTATATAACTATTGTATGAATTGATATTGAACATGTGCATATGGTAGTAACATTGTTAGTTAGATTGGATATCTGTTGAGTGTTTTTAATATTCAGTCGACCTGTTATTGTCGTCAAGTTTAGCACAGGAGTAGACAACCGCCCCTTGGGTCGAAGAGGATTAGCAAAAAGAAGGAGAAGCAGGTGATCCATTCGAGGGTGGTGCAAGTGACTTGGATAATTACCCTTTCTTTTAGTTTTTATTTCAGTTTTATGAGAGGAAAATTGTAATAGACTATCATGCTTTTACGGATGTTGCTTTAGACTGAGTTTGGTGAGGATCATGGTGGTTGACCCGGATTTTTAGACTACGTTCATATTAGTCTCATGGTATGCAGGATAGTTTGTTCATATATAACTGAGAAATTTTATAGTTTCTATTTTGGGAGAAATGTTATCTTGTTATTGCCTTTTTTTCATTGAAGTTAAGCAGAGGCAAATAATGTAGCGGGCCCAAAGTTTCATTATGACCAAGGTGGGGTTTTGGGGTTGTTACAGCTTGGGTGTCAGTATTGTTATTATTATAAATTATTGGAAAGCTATCAATGAGCCCTCCGACCTTTTAATTGAATAAAATCCCTCGGACCCCAGCTTCTTCGCAATAAAGAATCCATTTAGAGGGTTAAACACAATATGATGTACTTTTTATATACTATTTTTAGGTCCATTTTGGGTTCTGGAAGTCTAGTTAGGTCTAGAAATCCTTAATTAAGAATTTAGTAAGTGATATAATTTTTCAATTTTTTTACCACTTTTAAAATTTTACTATTTTGGTAAATTAGCCTTTCCAAAGAGTTTCAGCCAAATTAGGATTTTGGAAGTATTTAAATTACGATTTTAATGGGTTTTATAGTTTTTGATAAATACATAATTTTGATTACTTTATAGACTTTTCTTTGTTTTTTTTTGTAGATTCAAAGTCGGTTATTGGGGGGAGACAACGATCTCTTCTCTATTAATTTTCATGTTTTAGTTTGCATCAAAATAGCATTTCCGGATGCGCTATGAGCAACAAGTAGTGAACTCTTGTTGTACCTCTTAATCCAAAATATAAGTGAAGGACCAATAAATCACTTGACCACATACATTGCAACAATCACAAATGCTAATGTTGAAACTTGCTTTAACATGGGTTATTCTGGCTACTAATCAAAGTATAGGCGTAAAAGGGTTATGGATCTCTATATTATGCGAGGAATAGTATTGATCACAACGTTCAGTGTGTCCTATACTCTTATTATTAACCTTCCGCTTGTAGTTCAAATGGAAAGGTATGTCTCTCTTATGTGGGTGGCTTGGGATCGAGTATTAATGAGAGAAATATCCTTATGTGATGTGGCATGTAAGAGACCACTATCATTACTAACTTAACTACTAACATAGTAAACATATACAAATGATGTCTTGCACAAAACACACACCAAATAAAAATCTTTATAAGAAAGAAAGTTATGCTCATTTTAATTAAATATGTCAAGATTCGATTGTCACATTCCGTTGCAAGTGGACATGTTTGTTACCCCACATTTGACTTAATGTTATTTCTTCTTATTGAATTTTAATTTTGAAGACTATTTGTGCTTGCTCAATTGGTCATGCAAAGCACATGTACTCAAGTGATTGTACAGGTAAAGGAAAAGAAGCAAGGGATGTATGTTGAATAAAAGAGGGATCAATTTGAGACAATTCATAAGGCTCTGTTTGTTTGCAAGTAAAATAGACTATGGAAATGATTTCTAGAGGAAAAGTTTACTTCCTTGTGTTTGACGTCTTGGAAAACAATTTTTTTCGAGAAAAGTTTTCCTTGAAGTAAATGTTTTCCATCATATATAAGGAAAGCCTTTCTCCGCAGAATTGAGGAAAGTTATTTCCATCTCATTTTCCATGTAAACAAGCACAGCCTTAAGGGGAATTTGCAAAAAAAACATGGTTTCCACGAAATGCTCTGGTGTAGATTAGAGGCATACCATGACTTTGATTTGAATGGTTTAGATTAGAACATTGAGAGTAAGGGAATCACTATCTTCGTTTGATTTGACATGTTTTAGCTTTGTTAGTATAAATTTTGTCCATGCTTGGATGAGCTTTTATCCATGATGGCATTTATCAAGGTTTTTAATTTCGAAATTTGTGACAATTTTGGCTAGCCAACCCAAACTGAAATCCCGAAAAGTTGTGGGATTTCGGTAAAATTTCGCAATCCGAAATATTAATATTTTATTAATATATATATATATTAAAAAATAATATTTTATTAAAATTTTATAAATTTATATAAATATTATTATTTTATTTTTAAAATTAATATATAAAATTTCACGAAATTTCAGTAAAAATTTCACGAAATTTCAGTAAAAATTTCGAAATATTTCGGAATTTTAATAAAAAAAACCTATTTAACAATAAAAAATCAGATTTCGGCCGAAATTTTAAAATCTTCGAAATTCGAAATTTCACCAGAAATTTCCGAAATTTCGGCCGAAATTTAATTTTCGAAGTAAACCCAGTTTCGATATCATTGGGGTTGGCTGAAACCGAAATTTCAAACCTTGACATTTATAGCCCTTCCTTAATACCCCCACCCTAAAGCCTATATTTTGGGAGACCTGTTTCGTAGAATGCCAGTGATCCCCCCCCCCCCCCCCTCTCTCTCTCTCTCTCTCTCTCTCTCTCTCTCTCTCTCTCTCTCTCTCTCTATATATATATATATATATATATATATATATATAAGACCCCTTATTCAAGACCTTGGATGCTTTCTTGCCTACTATTTAAGCAGACTTCTTAGGGTCAATGCTCAAAAACTTTTTCCTTTACCCTACATTTTGATTGCAAAGAATAAGATTAATTCCAAATCAGAACCTATCTTATTTGCAAAATGACATACAGGTGTATCCTTTAATAAAAATTATTTTCTCAAACCCAGCATTTAAAGATTTGGACATATGGGACCTGGCCACTAATTCCATTAACAGTGTTAGTAGTTTAAATTAAAATATCAAATATACACCTAATGTATAGGCCATTGTTTCTTTCTATTCCCAAATCCCTTATTTTCCTTCTTATGCCAGACTCCATGAACGCGAGATTGAATCACAGCCAATAGCGATTGAACTCGGGGAGAGTTCAATCACACCCACAAGTCAACACTTGTCCATTTAAACCCCTATTAACCATGGTTAACATTTACTAACCCTTAGGGTTTAACAATCTAATCTTTTTTTTTTTTTAAAATATTAAACAAATTAAATTTAATTCTAGGGGTTAATTTTTGTAATAAAAAAATCAAAGGGTTAATTTTTGTAATAAAAAATTCGAAAAAATAAGGTTAGATTGTTGAACCCTAAGGGGTTATTAAATCTTAACCATGATTAATAGGGATTAAAAGGGACACGTGTTACCTTGTGGGTGCGATTGAACTCTCCCCAATTCAATCGCGATTGGCTGTGATTCGATCTCCATGAACACACACACTCCCTAAAGTTGTAGATGTTATTGTTTAGGTTAAGCTTGTCTGATGTAGCGTTTTCTAACACCCTTAGGATTAAGCAATCTAACCATGGATTTTAGATTTAAAAAAATCAAAATATTTACTTTAATTTTCTTAATCTGAACCATAGTTAAAAGGGATACGTTGTAGTCATATGCGTGATGGGTTAATCATTGCCCTAAAAAATTACATTTTATGTAATTTGGGGATGGGCACTGTATATAAATTTAGATACTTTTTACATTTTTTAAAAACATACCCATGTAATAATTGATTTCGCAAAAATGTGTGGGTGTGTTTGGTTGGGGGGTGGGGTGGGGTGGGGTGAGATCGAATCACAGCCAATCATGATTGAACTCAGCGGCATCCACAGTGGTTGGTTAACCTTTACAAAACCCAATAAAAATAGAGACAACATCGGCAGGTGATAAGATCATGAGAATAGCTTCCCTGTTGTAGCCCACAGGCTACAGTTGTTGCTAATGTGGCTCATGCATGCTGAGTTGGGGGCATTTTTGTTATTTCAAAAAAAATCACTTGAGGTGTTTTTGTCATTTTAAGTAGTTGATGGAATTGGACGTGGGGTCTTAATTTGTCCAAATCTTAAAACTTTAGGTCTGAAAAAGGGATTATTATTAAATAAGACACTTTTATGTCATATTACAATAAGATAGGTTCTGATTTGGAATTAACCCCACAGAAAATAGGCAAACACATGGAAAAGAAAAGAAAATTTTGAATTTTTAATATAATTTTTAGTTGTGTTTTGTCCAAATTTTTTTTTTTTTTTTTTTGACTTATTTTCTCGGCAATTTTGCGATATGAATCCAAATTATATAAATTTTTTGAAATTTCAATTTAGTAGGGGATCAAAATTTCCGATGGATTTCAAACCTTAGATTGGAGATAGGGTAGTTGAAAAATGGCAAAGATGGGGTACTTGTAGCTCTACCAAACACATGGCAAACAGACTTGATATTACATGACAAAAAAATTGTCCTAATCTGGAAATTCTTGGTGATTCTGGCCATAATGGCAGGCTAAACAGTCGAAAAACTTGAAAAATATATAAAATTATTAGTATCTCCTTTTGTATAAAATATGATTTAAAAAATCATTGATTTAAGGTGTTTGGTGGCTAAATACTGTCTTTTAACAGACCAGAACAAGATTAGTAGGGTATCCTGAAGCCATGCTAGGGTAAGGGACCTTTTAAGGCTTTTATCATTTTTATATTGGCGTTTCACATAAAAAGTGCATGATTTACATTTTTATTATCTAAAAGGGTATGCTTTTGACATGTTTATAAAAAAAAACATGCTTTGCATTTTTATTACCTAAGCGGTGTGCTTTTGACATATTACCCCTTACCTATGCATATAAAACCCAAACACTGACAAGGGTAATATTGGAGTACATACCTATTTGGTAAAACTTTTCAAAACATCCTCTTTAAGTGATATTTTTTATTTAAGGTAACTAAACAGTACTTATCTCTCTCTTTATATATTGTAGGAAGTTCAGATCATTAATAGGGCTGATTTTAGGCTTAAAAGCCTTTATAAATGTGTTCGCTTTGGGCTGGGCCTATTAAAAAATTGCTGAAAGTCAAGCCCAAACCCGACCCATGTGCAGCCCTACAAATCATAACCTGAGTCTATATCGCTTGCTCTTCCATTTTCTACTACTTTCTTTTTTTGAGTTTTATTACGATGGGTATATCCGGATTCCAAAGCCTATTGATCAAAACATTTTCCAACTTGAATCGGAATTTCTTTTCCTTTCCCAGCAAACAAACACATCCTTACTCTAGCAAAGATCTTGAGGTGGGGGATTGACAGCTCCTTGCACCCAACCCATGATAGTCCAAAAAGAAGATGATAGATTTCTTGTGCAAAGTGTCTTAGTATTCAGCTTGATTCGACTTTAGTACCGAACACTTGGGCCCTCTCGTTGGAACTCTTATCCATTGGGTGAACACACACACGTGTCCGTACAATCTGTACAGAATTGGAGGTTTCCTACTAGTACTTGGAGCCTGCTTCTAATTCTTTTACTGGCCCAGTATATAATATTATATTCGGCCTAAGATTTTCTATTGCGTGTAGAACAAGTTTGTATGAAAGGTTATGAGAGAGTGATATCTGTAATCTTTTTGCTTTTAACTAGTAAATAAGATGGCCTCTATGTGGATGTAGTATTAGAAAATTTTCCTTTTAGTGTGGTCATGCACTACGGTCAATCACTTTAACCGGTTATGAAAGGTTCAATTGTAATACTAGTATCTTTTGCTAAGTGATATAATTAGCAAGAAAATAATACATCTCTCTAATTAAGGCATGATTATATTTTAATAGAGCTCTAATATTGAAGAATTCTTAATGAGAAGGATTCATTCAATATCTATAAATAAAGGAAGCAAGGTCCCAACTCTCTCTCTCTCTCATTTTCTCATATAGAATACACACACTCATTGTGTGGTAATGAATCAGAAAGAGGAGAGGGTTGAAGACATTGTGCATCGGTTGTATTCAAACCACTTCACTCGGCACATTCGGATTGGTGTTATGGCTTTTAACCAAGGTAAGATGGTTAAACACACGTTCTTTATTAGAAAGAAAACTTTCATGTATATGTGATGAAAGATCTTTAATCTCTATTATGTTTAATAGATTAATAATCTAATATTTAAATTTACAGTTGGTATCAGAGCTTGTGGTGTATTTTTCATCTGTATATATGGGGTTTTATTTTTCAAAAAGGTTTTTCTTTTCAAAGAAGGGAAAAATTAATTCAGAAAACTCTTTTTCCCGTTTTTGATTTTCGACTAAAGTTTTGACATTCAAAATGATTGAATCTGGAAAAACTTTGTTCATGAAAGTTGTATATCTTTTTGAGGGATTCGAAACAATATATTATCTGACCAAAATCGGACTTACAGTCATTGAGTTATGACCCAATTTCCGTGTGCTATTTTCGGGTCAGATTTGACCCATTTAAATTATATAAATTGCAAGCTTGTTTTAGAGTTTTCGGGCTCGTTTCAAGGCCGTTTTGGGCCTGTAAAACTCGTTTCGCTCATTTTTTCGAGATCTACGTATTGAATCTATTTTTAAGACTATCAAAATTTGTTAAAATAGTGGTTTGGCTTAATCTAATGACTTGCTAATTTTGTAAATGGTTTATATATTGTTTACATGTAATGGCTAGAATGGATATTTATTTATTTATCGCATTATGATCAAGGATGATTGTCAGTTGCTGATAAAGAATTTCACAAATTTATTTATATGTTTCCAACCTATTTTACATTCACATAAAAGTTCGATATTGTGTTGTGCATATTATTCAGTTCAACTTCATGGATTTTATGACTGTAGACACCCTATTTTTGCACGCCCCGATGATTTAACTCCAAGTGTCGAAAGGCGAGCTTCAAATGACGAGATCCGGACTCCAAATAACCCGAAGATCCAAGGTAAAATTCAAAGCCCAAACCGAACCAAACCAACCAAGACCCAAGGGATAGGGGCCTGTCAAGCATAGCAGTAGGCCCGCGCCCTTTAGAAGGGCGCGCCACCTATTATGCCCAAGAATCCTTCCCGCGGCCTTTAAAAAGGCGCGGTACGGAAACCCTTATTGGTCTTCGGTTTCCGTGCTACTTCGTTTTCGTGTTTTGGGTTATTTTTTTTAGTCCCACATCGGAAAAAAACGTGAAAATCCTTCTTTTTCATCCTATAAAAGGAGCCTCACCCCAAACCCATAACTTACCTTGAAAAATCCAGAAAATCTCAGAAAATTGGGAAAAAGCCCTAGAGACTTGGGATCTCCACATCTTGAAAATCATCTTGGAGAACCCCCCAACCTTTGGAAACCCTAGTGGAGAATAGAGCAAGAGCCTACACCTTAGCCTCGGAGTTCGGATCTCGTCGAAGCATTCTCTTCTATTCAAATACCTGGAGCATCTATAAAGGGAAAAGGTATGCCACATCCCCATCCTCGGTTTCTACCCGTCCAGGTCTCTTCTTCCCTCACTTTCTCTGAGTAGCTCGGAGATTTCCCTCTTCACGGTTGTGCGGACGAGGAAATCCGGGTGAAGGAAAGGGCCGGAAGACCAGATCTTCGACTTCTTTTTAAGCTTTTCTTTATTATTGTTAGTAGTTTCGTCCCTTTTCCACCCAAAGGTAGGCGGGGCCCCTCTTAACTCGGTTGAGGAGGGATGTGTGGCCGTTCGCCGATTTAGGGAAAAAGGGATTTTGCCGCGCAAGTAGAGAGAAACTCACCCTAACTCGGTCGAGGAGGGGTGACTTTCCAATCTCGAAATAAAAGAAAACAAGTAGGGATGAAATCGCCTTAACTCGGTCGAGGAGATGTGGTTTTTCTCGAAATAATAAAAAAAGAGAAAATAATTTTAAATTAATTTAATGGAGAAAGTTAAGAGGTAACCGTCGCTCGACGGATGAGGTGGGGTGCCTAACACCTTCCCCAACTCATAAAAGAATCCCCGGACCCATTCTCGGTTTTTTATTTAATCGAGGGTTCTTAATTGTGGGTGACCAATCACACCCAGAATCTTGATTGGTGGCGACTCTAACAGATCTCGGCTTCACATCGGTTAAAAAGAACGGATGTGGGGAGGGGATCGACCCGGGCCGGCTATCGCACAGCTGGCGACTCTGCTGGGGACCTAGAGGATTCAAGCCTCAATTTAACTTTCTCCACTAAATTAATTTTTGGTTATTTTCAATTTTTTATTTTGTCGTTTTCTTCTATTTTATCTTTTGCACCATTGTTCACGGCATCCACCTCCCCTCATGTTGTCCGAAACCGGACTTACCCCCCATATTTGGAACTAAGTAGTTGAACGACCGTGGATAGCATCCCGGAAACGGCGACGAAACATTCCAACCTCAATCGTTTTGAATAAAGGAAGTGCACGGATCGTGCACGGATATTCTATGATTGTGGGACCCTTTTTAGGTGGATATTAGAACCCTACAAATTTCATATAGAAATATTTGTTGAGGACACATTAACTTGCATGTTTTCTTATGATAGTATTGAATGATGTTAATGTTTAAGATAGTCATCTGCACAATGTTCAACTGAGTGGTGCCGTAAGTCTTTGGTATCCGCACTGGATATTACAGAGCAACTACCCAAAAAGCTCAGGCATTAGAACATTCCCTGTTCACTATATTGGTTATCTCGATGCTTTATTGCATATTGATGATTCGAGATTTCTAAATCTCTGTTGATGGACACTAAGTCGTGAGGAACTTTTCTTTAGCTGAACCTTCGGACTTCAAAAAAAAAAAAAAAAAAAAGGAATGAGTCATTGTTTTTTTAATTCCCCTAAGTCCTACGGGTAACCTTGTTAGAGGCTAAAAACCTCTATCCCGCCTTTGTTTTTTTTTTTAATTTCCCTAAGTCCTACGGGCAACCTTGTTAGAGGCTAAAAACCTCTATCCCGCCTTTGTTTTAAAATTCCCCTAAGTCCTACGGGCAACCTTGTTAGAGGCTAAAAACCTCTATCCCGCCTTTGTTTTTTTTTTTTTAAATTCCCTTAAGTCCTACGGGCAACCTTGTTAGAGGCTAAAAACCTCTATCCTGCCTTTGTTTTAAAATTCCCCTAAGTCCTACGGGCAACCTTGTTAGAGGCTAAAAACTTCTATCCCGCCTTTGTTTTTTTTAAAATTTCCCTAAGTCCAACGGGCAACCTTGTTAGAGGCTAAAAACCTCTATCCCGCCTTTGTGTTAAAATTCCCCTAAATCATACGGGCAACCTTGTTAGAGGTTAAAACCTCTATCCCGCCTTTGTGTGTTTTTCCCCTAAGTCCTACGGGCAACCTTGTTAGAGGTTAAAACCTCTATCCCGCCTTTGTGTTTTTTTTCCCTAAGTCCTAATGGCAACCTTGTTAGAGGTTATACCTCTATCCCGCCTTTGCAACCTTGACTCATTTGTTTTGAAAAAAAAAAAAAAAAATTTCGAATCGAATCAAAATTTTAGCTTGAGGAAAGTTTCTCACCAACAAAAGTATCCATCGTCAGAGATTTTTCTATATTTGATCTTTCGGTTTTCAAAGTTATTCTTAACAGCTCTAGGGAAGGAAGTATCGTCTGCATTGACTCAGCTTAAAAGGAGCTCATATTTACTGAGGTCTAGATAAAGCATACTCGGGATGGAAGAAGGCAATGGCCCCGCCCGAGCAAAATTTAGGCAAGAAACCGAAGCTGGTTTGGCCGAGTTAAAAGGCAACCTTCAGAACTTGATACTAATGATGGAAATGGTCTTGGCTCGATATGACCGGAACAAGGGACCGAAGATCCCTGAAACATCTGATGTACCTCCCCCAAATTCTTCAAAGCAGACGCGGATAGATGCTCCGCCACCATATCCACCACATGGGGATCAAAAAAATCCAGTCTACCTTCAAAAGAAAGAAGAATGGCGTCATGAGAGACCCAAGAGTGCGCTAGCCACACAAGTAGAAAAGCTTGCAAAAGATCTGAGATCAGTCAAAGGCTCCGACCCCTTTTCTAAGATTGGTATTGACGATCTCTGCCCTTATTCCGTATCAAGTCTCCCGCCAAATTTTGAGATTCCCAAGTTCAACAAGTATAGTGGCCAAAGCTGTCCTGTGGCACATTTAAAACTCTATGGAGGTACTCTGGGGATATACGGGAAGAATGAGCAGCTGATGTTGCAGCTTTTTCAAATGAGTCTGTCAGGAGGAGCTCTTCAATGGTTTGCAGAAGTTGATCACTCCAGAATCAAGTGCTGGATGGACCTAGCAGAAATGTTTGTGGCTCGATATCAGTACAATATGGAGGTAACTCCCACCCGGTTAGATCTCCTCAAAATGGAGAGAAAGGCATCAGAATCATTCAGGGAACATGCATACCGGTGGAGCGATATAGCCGCCAAGGCCAGGCCTCCCATGATGGAAGAGGAGATGGTCAGTACTTTCATTTCAACGTTGAAGGCCCCGTATTACGAGCGCCTAGTGACACAAACAAAGTCGAGCTTCGCAACTATTGTCCGGTATGGGGATGACATTGATGAAGGGGTCAGGACTGGGAGAATCATGGATTATACCACTTTCCAGAATGTAATGTACTATCATGGCGGTGAGAACTCTGCCCCAACAAAAGCATATGAGGGGAACTTTCAACCGTTTCAGGTGCACTCTCAGCCTCAACCATCAGAAGGATATATGCAACTTACTCAAGTGGAAATGCCTCAACAAGAGCAACAATGCATAAATCAGAGTCAAAATTCGCCCTCGATGTATGATGAGGACATCACAACTACCTCTCGGGCAATCAATGTCATAGACATGGAAGGATGCAATGTTGGCCCATCTCCATCTCAAGCCCAATTTCAAGCTCATTTGAACAAGAGTCAAGTCTCCCCTATCTCCAACACCGTATCCAAACAACAACCATCAGTTCGACAACAGCCTGTCGTCTTTAGCCAACCCTCTCCCATCATTATCTCATCCAATCCCACACCACCACAAGTAGTGTTTGATTGGCCTACCCCTCCACCACCTACTCCTATGCCACGAACAATCGTGTTTGATTGGTCTACCCCTTCATCCAACCAAACTCTCACCCCAACAGACTTGAAAAGGGCTCCTTACGATTGCAACAATATCCAACCAATAAGGAATGAAGTCCTAGGAGAGGTAGTTGTCGAGGTCGAATATTTCAGTAAGTGCAGACAAACTTGTAAACCAGACTTGGCCAAAGAAATGAGGAAAATTAGAGAAGATGAGGAAGAAAGAGAAGAGGAGGAAGAAAGAGAAGGGGAGGAAGGAAAAGAGACTGAGGGAGAAAAGAAAGGAATAGAGACTGAGGGAGAAAAGAAAGAAATAGAGACTGAGAGAGAGGAAAAAAGAGAGACTGAAAGAGAAGAAAAAGAAAAAGAGGATGAGAGAGAAGAAGAGAAAAGAGATGATGAAAGAGAAAGAATAAGAGAAGATGAAAGAAAAGAATCTGGAAAAGCAAAAGGGTACAAAATCTTCAATGGATCTATGAAGGACATCTCTGAGCAGGTTGAGAAAACAGAGCATTCCGTCTTTGAACAGATGAGTCCACAAGAAAAAGCATCCGAGGAAGATTGGGATAAAGGTCAGAAATATCAGAAAGAAGGTTCAAACCAATCAGGTATTTTCTCTTGTGCAGGTAAGGAAAATTCAATCTACCCTTTGAGGGCAAATGGAAAGATGATGAATTGGGAGGTGGCTCCCATCTGGTGGCGCAAGCTCGACCATACCTCAATGGTCTCCGAAAAGCAAGGTTTCATTAGTTGCTTGGTTACCACCCGAGGATAGGCCTTCGGCCTCGGGTGGGATTAATTTAGAAGGCAACTCTTTTTGTAAAAAAAAAAAAAAAAAAAAAAAAAAAAAAAAAAAAAAAAAAAAAAAAAAAAAAAAAAAAAAAAGGAAAATTAAAATTGAAAAAAAAAAAAATCTGAGTTTTTTTATTAGGCTATTTCAAAAAAAAAAAAAAAGGGAGAGTTTTTATTTACTAGTATTTTGTTTTTGTTTTCAAAAAAAAAAAAAAAAACTTTGGGAAAATATGAGGAGAAGAATTTGACTGAAATAAATGAAAATGGGCAAAATGGATCCTCTAAAGAAATTTCAGATTTTTTCTGGATCATCATGAAAAAGGCATTAAGATTTAAGACCAATGTAGGAGGAGAATCTGAATCCAAAAACCTATGTTCAAAGGAGAAACCCAAGATGGTGACCATCAGAGGCAGCAAGCTAATGTGATTGACATGCAGATATGAGATCCCAAGAAATAACTTCAAGAACAAGCAGATGAAAGTACTATGCGAGCAGTTCAAGATCACACACCATAATTCCTCCTGATATGGACCATGGATGAATGAAGTCATAGAAGCAGCAAACAAGAGACCTGAAACGGATAATTGAAGGATGTTCATTGAATATTAGGTGATGTCATTTCATGATGAAAGCCAAAACATGTTGGCACGAGTTTACCTCAAAGACGATGGTGCTTCCACACAAAATGACTCACTTCAAGAATCCAGGTCAAATCATCTCAACATAATCAGAATGGTATTTTCTGGGGGAGCTCTCATCATGATAGACAAAAAAGATTTTCCTGAGCCAATTAATTTGGACTCTATCAAAAATTCAAAATGTACTATGCATAGTTCAATCTTGAGTTATATGGTTAAAATTGAAAGGAAGAGAGGCCATCCTTGCATATCTCCCATCAACATTATATGTCATCTAGTTAGCCCTTTGAGCATTAACATTCGTTTCACAACCAAACTGAGACATTTTGCACCCACACTGTGGGGCATTTTGGGTACAACCGAATAAAGCCAAAAGTTCAAGGTACCCCAGTGTTCATAAACTGGGGCAATTTTTGTGATCAATTATGAAAAAAAAAAGAGGTCAATTGCTTCCACCAAAATTCAAGGTACTCCAGTGTTCGTACACTGGGGCAATTTTTTTTTGTCCCCTATAAAAAAGAAAAAAAGGGGGGGACAAAAATAAGAAAATCAAAGCAGTACAAGTGGGTAAAAGTGAAAAGTTAGAGTAACCCTAGTGTCCATATACTGGGGCAATTTTTAAAATGCCCCATAAAAAAGTTGGGAAGGGAAAAGCAAGACAAGCGGGAAAATCGCCTAAGGAGAAAAGGAGCAAAACCCAAAAGCAAGCTGATGTCTCAGTTCTTCTCAAATATCAAAATCTTTGAGCCTTCATCCTTTCTTTCAAAAGCCTTAACCATAGCCCACGTTTCGTCCAACCATTAAAGTCCTCTCGGATCAATGATAACCATAAAATCTTAAAATTGGACTACACATATGCATACATGTGTTCGGGCGATGACGGATTAGAGTGATTAAGAGAAAACTATAAAGAAAAGCATGACTTGAAAGGGCACAATGAAAACCCGAAAGGGCGTTGCGAGTAAAAACATCAAGTCATAGCAAGATCAAATTACTGCAGGCATGATGAAAACCCCTTTGGGGGTGTCAATGCGCAAAAATTACGCAGGCCAGACCTGTTGAAAACCATAATTGGCATCAGGGGTAAAAAAGGTACAAAAAAAAAAAAGGCTTCAGCAGTCAATTTTACATCATAACCAAGTCTCAATGCTCAGGATGAGAACAAAAGCAGTTACAGGTCGGACGATATCATATAGTTGTTGCACCATTGAGGGTTAATCCAAAGGACTTAGGCAAATGTGATAAAGTGGATACTATGTTGGTCTAAACATTCTGAAAGTGATCTAAATCATGCCCATCAATTTTAATCCTATTATAATTCTCATCATCATATTTTTTCAAAAAAAAAAAAAGTGTGCGTGCTTGCTTGCTTGGATGTTTTTGAACTACGCTGGTCTGATTCTCTTTTCAAGGGATACGTAGGCAACCGTCATAGGTGCGACCCCACTGGTGGAAAGTTTTCTGTTTGTTTTTGTTTGTTTCTTTATTTTTCTTTTTTTAAAAAAAAAAGAAAAAAAAAGAAAAAAGTTTGTGATCCCCATTCCATTGGACTCTGCAAT
This sequence comes from Tetracentron sinense, assembly GCA_015143295.1. Lineage (NCBI taxonomy): Eukaryota > Viridiplantae > Streptophyta > Magnoliopsida > Trochodendrales > Trochodendraceae > Tetracentron > Tetracentron sinense. Next base: position 10,200,978 of record CM026554.1, read on the forward strand.
GATTTCCAATAATATTCTTCATTTGTTTTATTACAAATTACATACAAAATCATAAATGCAGAAAGTGAAATCTCTAAATCTTTTCCAATGGTTCTCAGCTCAGTTGACTTCAGCGACGCCATGCCCATCATCAGCCTCCGGCTCTCTTCTGCTCCGCCTACCTGCAAAAGCACAAATACAGGGAGTAAAGTGCATTGTTTCTTTTTGACATAATAATACTGCATAAACTGACAACTTTCAGGAAATCAAATGGCCAATGTCAAGGTATAAACATGCATGTTTTGAAAGAAATATCAACTAACTAGTATTTACTTGTACAGGATCAGGAGCAGTAAAGTACTTTCAGCTGGAGCTCTATGCTGCAAAGCAAGAAGAGAATCAACAATGGATCACCAAAAAAAAAAAAAAAGAGGATTTTTAAGCACGCTTACCTTGCTTACCTGCAATCAGTCAATGGTTGTATGGTTAGAAACGTGCTACATTAAACTTTAGGTTTGTTTTTCGAACTTAATATGCATACCAATCGACAGTCTGATTCATTCCATAATCATGATTGTTTGACTATTACTGTTATGAAAATGATGTGAGCATCCTCGAACTGAGTTAAATTTTTTTGGAAAAAAATATATATATTTATTTTTGAAAAATTGTTTAAAAGCTTTCAAATCTACCTTATTTACCACCCCCTTTGCGCAGGTTCGGATCGAACCTGTGAGGGAGATTGAGGTCCATGATAGTGCCCACGTGCCGGATCCGTCTCCGTTTTCCTTTTAAACTACCCCCTTTGCACAGGTTCGGATCGAACTTGTGAGGGAGATTGAGGTCCATGATAGTGCCCACGTGCCGGATCCGTCTCCGTTTTCCTTTACTTCTTCTTACCGAGCTTTTAAATTATTTTGAAAAAATTGATTTGTGAAAAATGTTTGAGTCAATCACGGATGCACACATTAGTTTTCAAATGCAAAAATGGGCCTATGTCTATTCTTCTTTGTCGTTCTTTGCAAGCAAATCCGACAAAGAGGGGCAGCTGTAGACACCCCATTTTTGCACGCCCCGATGATTTAACTCCAAGTGTCGAAAGGCGAGCTTCAAATGACGAGATCCGGACTCCAAATAACCCGAAGATCCAAGGTAAAAGTCAAAGCCCAAACCGAGCCAAACCGAACCAAACCAACCAAGACCCAAGGGATAGGGGCCTGTCAAGCATAGCAGTAGACCCGCGCCCTTTAGAAGGGCGCGCCACCTATTATGCCCAAGAATCCTTCCCGCGGCCTTTAAAAAGGCGCGGTACGAAAACCCTTATTGGTCTTCGGTTTCCGTGCTACTTCGTTTTCGTGTTTTGGGTTATTTTTTTTAGTCCCACATCAGAAAAAAACGTGAAAATCCTTCTTTTTCATCCTATAAAAGGAGCCTCACCCCAAACCCATAACTCACCTTGAAAAATCCAGAAAATCTCAGAAAATTGGGAAAAAGCCCTAGAGACTTGGGATCTCCACATCTTGAAAATCATCTTGGAGAACCCCCCAACCTTTGGAAACCCTAGTGGAGAATAGAGCAAGAGCCTACACCTTAGTCCCGGAGTTCGGATCTCGTTGAAGCATTCTCTTCTATTCAAATACCTGGAGCATCTATAAAGGGAAAAGGTATGCCACATCCCCATCCTCGGTTTCTACCCGTCCAGGTCTCTTCTTCCCTCACTTTCTCTGAGTAGCTCGGAGATTTCCCTCTTCACGGTTGTGCGGACGAGGAAATCCGGGTGAAGGAAAGGGCCGGAAGACCAGATCTTCGACTTCTTTTTAAGCTTTTCTTTATTATTGTTAGTAGTTTCGTCCCTTTTTCACCCAAAGGTAGGCGGGGCCCCTCTTAACTCGGTTGAGGAGGGATGTGTGGCCGTTCGCCGATTTAGGGAAAATGGATTTTGCCGCGCAAGTAGAGAGAAACTCACCCTAACTCGGTCGAGGAGGGGTGGCTTTCCAATCTCGAAATAAAAGAAAACAAGTAGGGATGAAATCGCCTTAACTCGGTCGAGGAGAGGTGGTTTTTCTCGAAATAATAAAAAAAGAGAAAATAATTTTAAATTAATTTAATGGAGAAAGTTAAGAGGTAACCGTCGCTCGACGGATGAGGTGGGGTGCCTAACACCTTCCCCAACTCATAAAAGAATCCCCCGACCCATTCTCGGTTTTTTATTTAATCGAGGGTTCTTAATTGTGGGTGACTAATCACACCCAGAATGTTGATTGGTGGCGACTCTAACAGATCTCGGCTTCACATCGGTTGAAAAAAATGGATGTGGGGAGGGGATCGACCCGGGCCGGCTATCGCACAATGACAATCATTCATTCCTAATTATAGCCTTACATTATGTGTCATTAACCAAGGAAATTGAACCACTATTATTGAAATAAATGTTTCACATTCTTGTGGAATGCCCAATGTGGATGACATGGCTTGAAAGATTAATCTGCCTAACGGTGATGATCTTTTCTAGTGTTATGATGTTCATATTGGACTAGATTCAATTATAAACTTCTTTGATATGGAATGACACAAATTTAGGTAGTCAACGTTGATCTCACAACTTAAGGAATTTATCTACCCAAAGGTGACAAATTTCTTGATGTTGTGATGGTTGTGTTTGACAAGCCTACTATTTTGAAGAAATCGCTAGCATGTCATGACTCGACCCAAAGAAGGGACATGATTATGCAATTGATATCTCTATAAAGCACACTTAACTAGCCTTTATTTCGAGGAAATCGCTAACATGTTATGACTCGATCCAAAGGAGGGTCATAATGATGTAATTAGTCTCTTGATAAATTATTGTGTGAGATTATGATTGATTTTGCATAATGTATTAGCATGTAATATTATATTGATTTAAAAATCTTGTGGAATGAAGTTACGGAATATGTATGTGGATATAATATGACTTTTACCCTATGTACAACATTGAATCTCACGACCATCACTAGTACGATGTGAGGTATTGAGGCACTAAGTGGTTAAAATTATGGCAAATGGAAGGAGCAAGTTCTAATTATTTTGGGTTTCAAGATCTTGACTATGTTATACGTTTTGACAAGCTCATTGAGCTCACTGCCAAAGCCTTTGTCGAGGACTTAGAAGTGAACCATACTAAACTGGAAAAATGGGAAAGGTCAAATCATGTGAGTCTCATGATCATTAAAATCTCTATTGCTAATGTAATCCAAGGTGTCATTCTTGACTCAGATAATGCAAAGAATTATATGGTAGCAATCCAAGAACAATTTCAGGGTAGTTCCAAGGCACTTCCCAGCAGCCTTATTGTGAAAATGGGAACCATGAAATATGATGGAAATAGTAGTGTTCATGAGCACGTTATGAAAATAAGTGGCATGGCTACTCAATTAAAGGGAATGGACATTAAAATCTCTGAAGGTTACCTCGTTCACTTCATTATGATTTCTCTTTCTACTCAATTCGGTCAATTCAAGATAAGTTATAATACACAAAAAGAGAAGTGGAAGATGTACGAGTTGATTGTCATGTGTGTTCAAGAAGAAAAAAGGCTTAGGACTGAAAGGCCTGATAGTGCTCACTACACCACTTTTGGTTCATCTAAGGAAAATTTCAAACGAAAAGTAAATAAATGACTATAAAGGGAAGAATGTGAAAGCTTCCAACTCGGCGGCTAAACAAGGAGAATCTAGCAAAGATGATTATGAAATTAAGTGTCATTTCTGTAAAAAGAAATGACACATAAAGAAAGAATGTCAGAAATACAGGGATTGGCTCATGAAGAAAGGTAACTCCCTTGTTTTTGTTTTTATGAGTCATTTCTTGTTGATGCTCCACGAAACACTTGATGGATAGATACTGGTACAACTATTCACATTTCTAACTCAATACAGGAATTTCAATCCACCTGGAAGTTAAGTAAATGCGAACGGACCATTAAACTTGGGAATGGAATAGAGGCAAACATTGAGGCCATTGGGACTCTTCATCTTATTTTAGATACGGGTTTCATTTTGGATTTGGTCGATGCTGTTTTATTCCTAATATGACCAGAAACCTTATTTATATTCCTAAATTGGATTTATCTGGTTTTGAATTTAAATTTGGAAATAGAAGTTTCTCTCTATTACATAATTCTCATATTGTTGGTTTGGGTACCTTAGAGGGAAATCTTTATAAATTGAATCTTGATTTATTGTATGTCCATTATTTATTTTCTATGCATGTGAGTGGTGGTGAAATTAGTAATCTTGGTACTAAACGAAATCGAACAGATGAGAATTCCTTTATTCTATCAAGGAAATGATGGAATGATTAGTTAAAGATGATATTATCAAAACATTCGAGTTTACTAATTTCAACACTTTTGTGAAGTGTGTTAAAGGAAAATATACAAAGATAATGAAAAATGGAGTCATTAGAAGCGTGCATCTATTAGAAATAATCCACACTGACATATGTGGACCATTTCCTACATACGTTATTGGTGGTCAGAAATATTTTATTACATTCATTGATGATTATTCTCATTTTGGTTATGTATTTCTCATTCATGAGAAATTAGAGGCCCTGACTGTGTTCAAGATCTATAAAACTGAAGTTGAGCTACAACTCAATTCAAAGATCAAGATTGTGAGATATGATAGAGGTGGAGAGTATTATGGGAAATACTCTAAAACATGTCGCAATCCAGGACCATTCATCCTATATCTGCAAGAGTACGGTATTGTTCCTCAATACATCATACTGGGTACACCTGAGTAGAATGGTGTAGCTGAGATACGAAATTATACTCTTATGGATATGGTTAGAAGCATGTTATGTAACTCTTCATTACCTAAGTTCTTGTGAAGAGAAACCTTAAAAATAGTTATGCATATTCTAAATCGGGTTCCTAGTAAGGTAGTTCCTAAAACTTCATATGAGTTATGAGTAGGAAGAAAATCAACTTTGGGATTTTTGCGCGTAAAGGGCTATTTTACTGAAGCAAAGGTGTATAACCCACAAATAAGGAAATTGGATCCTAAAACCATAACTTGTCATTTCATTGGATATCCCAAAAGATCAAAAGGATATAGACTTTATTGTCCCACCCATAATACCAGAATTTTCAAGACTAGATATGTCAAATTCTTTGAAGATGGCGACCACCGTGGGAGTGTTGAGCCTAGGAATTTTACTTTTAAGGAAAATCGGGTTATAGTTCACATACCGATAATTCAAGAGAGAGTGATTGCAGCACAACCTTTTGAAGAGGATGTTGGTGCACCCGATGCTATGCTTAAGGAAACACCTCATATTGTAGAAGATTTTGCTCCTGCGGAACCTATTGAAGATCTACCTTTGCGTAAATCACAAAGGATTAGGAGGTCAGCCATCTCTAATGACCATATTGTCTACCTAAATGAGAGTGATTATGACATTGGAAAGGAAACAAATCTGTCTCTTTTGACCAAGCCATAAGAAGTGAAAATTCAACTCAATGGCTTAAAGCCATGAAGGATGAGTTGGAATCAATGAAACACAATACGGTATGAGATCTTTATGAGTTACCTAAAGGGGTCAAACCTGTAGGCTGCAGATGAGTATTTAAAACCAAGCAGGACTCCAAAGGTAACGTGGAAAGATTCAAGGCTAGATTGGTCGCAAAAGGTTTCACTCAAAGAGAAAGGATAGACTACAAAGAAATTTTTTCTCTTGTTTCTAAAAAAGATTCTTTTATAATAGTCATGACTTTAGTGCTCATTTTGACTTAGAGTGACACCAAATGGACGTAAAGATTGCTTTTCTAAATGGTGATTTGCATGAAGATATTTTTATGACACAACCTGAAGGTTTTCAAGTTGATAGCAAGAAATATTTGGTTTGTAGACTGAAAAAGTCAATATATGGATTGAATTAGGCATCTCAACAATGGTGCCTTAAGTTTCATGAAATCCTTTCAAACTTTGGTTTTAAAGAAAATATCGTGGATCAATGCATATCCCTTAAGATCAATGGGAGCAAATTCATCATTTTTGTATTGTATGTTGATGATATATTGTTTGCTAGCAGCAATTTAGGCATGTTATATGAGACAAAGCAATTTCTAACGACGAATTTTGATATGAAAGATCTAGGTGAAGCATCCTATGTGATAGGAATTGAGATTCATCGAGACAGACCTCATGGTCTATTAGGATTATCTCAGATAGCCTATATTGATAAGGTTCTCAAAAGATTTAACATGCATAATTATTCTGCTAGTATTTCCCCTATGGTAAAAGGTCATAAATTCAGTTTTCGTCAGGGTCCCAAGAACGATCTGGAAAGAAGACAGATAGAGACAATTCCCAATGCATCTACAGTTAGGAGTCTCATCTATGCACAAGTCTGTACTTGACCGGATATAGCGTATATAGCTGGCATGCTTGGTAGATACCAAAGTAATCCAGACTTGAACCATTGGAAAGTAGCCAAGAAGGTTTTTTGCTATTTACAAGGGACAAAAGAGTACATGCTCAGATACAAAAGAATAGATAGTCTTGAGGTAATTGGCTATTCTGATTTCGACTTTGCTGGATGTCAAGGCAGTAGAAAGTTCACATCAGGTTATATCTTTATGCTTGCAAGAGGACTTGTATCATGGAAGAGCATCAAGCAATTGCTGACAGTCTCTTCCACTGTGAAAGCGGAGCTCATTGCATGTTATGAGGCGACATGTCATGTGGCATGACTAAGGATTTTTGTCTTAGGGCTTTGTGTTGTTGAAAGCATTTCTAAGCCACTAAGAATAAAGTGTGATAATTTCGTTGCAGTATTTTTCACAAAGAACAACAAGACTAGAAGCGGTTCCAAACATATAGACATCAAGTTTCTTGTTGTAAGAGAGAAAATTCAATATCAAATCATATCAGTTGAGCACATTAGTACTACACTCACGTTGGCGGATCCTATGACCAAAGGCTTTCCACCCAAGCTCTTTGAAGAGCATGTTGCGAGCATGAGATTGGTGAATAATTTTGATAGCCTTGGATAGTGTATGTTGGAGTGATTACATTATGTTTTGATTCTATAATAAAGTTGATTTATTTGTTGCTCCATTATCTATTGTGCTTAAATGGATGTTTAAGAGGCAAAATGTCGGTAAGTGACAATAAAGTAGGATCTGGAATAAATAATGTTTGCATGGTGTCACCATTCGGTTGCAAACTTATAGTCTATTCTAAATATCATGCTAGTTGGATATCCATGTCTGTGGGGATGCTAATACTGTAACAAATGAGTGTATTGTGTCGATGAGATGATGCATTGATTTTATTAATTCCGTGTTGGTAGTCTCACTGGACCAAACTTGTTGCTAAAAGGTAATGATTATAATTAGATAAATGAATTGTCATATAAAAGTTAGTTAACATTGGGATATCATATCAGGATTATATGACATAGTGTGACCAAATGGGAGACTGTTAGAAAATTTCTCTTTTAGTGTGGTCATATCCCTTTAACCGGTTATGGCAAGTTCTAATTGTAATACTAGTATATTTTGCTAAGTGATGTAATTAGCAAGAAGATAATACACCTCTCTAATTAAGGTATGATTATATTTTAAGAGAGCTCTTATATTGAAGAATCCTTAATGGGAAGGATTCTTTCAATATCTATAAATAAAGGGAACAAGGTCCCAACTCTATCTCTCATATTTTCCCATACAGAATACACACACCCATTGTGTGGTGAGGAACCAGAAAGAGGAGAGGGTTGAAGACCTTGTGCATCGGCTGTATTCAAATCACTTCACTCGATGCATTCGGATTGACATTATGGATTTTAACCAAGGTAAGATAGTTAAACACATGTTCTTCATTAGAAGGAAAACTTTCATGTATATGTGATGACAGATCTCTAATCTCTATTATGTTTAAGAGATTAATAATTTAATATTTATATTTACACGTAGCTCACATCAGGTGAACCGCGTAAATCTTGTGTGGTCTTGTGTGTTTCTATTTCTTATTTGCTAGTTATTTCACCACAAGATTACCTATTTAAAATCTGTTCGTTTCTGGTGTTGGAGTTTACTTGGGATGGCCATCAGATGGTAGATGTCACTCCCTCCTATGTACACCAACATTACTGGTTAGGGGATGATGTACCAAGGTCCATTCCTTGAACAACCAAGAACATGAAGTGATATATATCGATTAATGCACAAGTAGGGCATGAAGAACCTGTAATGGCTTTAATTATGACTTTTATAAGATAAACTTATCATAAAAATATCTCTGATCATAGAAGAGTAACAAGCAAAACAAATATGGCAATGCATATGAAGGCAGACTATAAGAAAGTGAAGACCTGGTCACTTTCAGCTATCCACAATCTATGTTGTGCACATAGTAACAAAGTTCTTCCAATTTTTTTCAAAACTTTTAATTAATTTGTGAAACTTTTTTTAAAATTATGAATTTTGTAAATTATTCATGAAAAAAATAAAAAAAAATCTGAATAAATATCTAATTAAGTAATCTAACATTAGGAACCATGAACAACTTCAACAGCCCCAGAACCCACCATTGATAGGTTCGCCTAAGAAAACTGACTCTAAACAATCCAAAACCAATTTAAGATAGTTTAAAGAAATAGGACTCAATTCCCTAAACAAAAATTTTACACCAAGAAAATATAGAACAAGAAACTCAAAGTGAGAGTTCAAGGGAGTAGAAATGTAGAATAGCTCAAAACAAGAGTAAAAAGAAATGTTACCAGAAAATCCCTCTTAGAATTTTTGGAACTCGTAATTTTTTTTTTGAGGCGTGCTAGCCCTACTCTTAGAAATTCATTACTCTCAGCCAAAAAACAAAACTTATTAAAGTAATGACATGTGTTGGTTTCTGAGTAAGAATGTCCGAGTGTTGGCCTAATACAACTCTTGTTCCGACAACTCCACTACGGGAGCGATACAACCCTGTTATCAGTGTTGGGAATAACAGACCCGACAGAAAAGATAAATAAGTTGTAACGGGCCCAAAACCCCACCTTGGTCATAATGGGACTTTGGGTCCGTCACATTACTTATCTCTGCTTAATTTTCATAGCAATAAGGCAAACTAAAAGATAAATTCTCCCAAAACAGTAACTATAAAATTTATTTCGATACATAGAATCCAAACTATCCTCTGGAATAAGTCCACATAACCCACCATGATCAGGTAGAATAAAGTCATCAAATAATGGTAAACAGTCTAAGCAACACCCTGTAATAACATAAGTCTAAAACAAAACAACTCAAAAAATAAACTACGATCTACTAGCATGGATAACTCTCAAAATCCCTGGCTCCCTCCTTTGGAAGCTCACCTACTTCTCCTTCTTCAAAGTACTTCTCTTCCATCCAAGGAGTTGTTGCCTGATCCTACGCTAGACCTGTACGACAATAACAGGTCGACTGAGCATTGAATACTCAGCGGATATCCAAACTAACCAACAATAGCATATGCATAAATCCAACATCCAAATTATGTAACAATTGTAAAGTTAATAGCAGTTTAATAGAACATGAATATAATCAGAGTGTGGAAACATGTGAACATCATGACTTAACTTGACTCATGTACTTGTGTAACTCTTGAACTTGTGACTCTTGAACTTGTACCATAAATGCAATGCATGCTTGTTTTCCCATAAAAATAGTTAATGAGGTCTTTGTATTTAAATCCATGGAGGTACATCGATAGAAGCATAAGCCTCTAGAGCTCTTAGAACCCAAATGTCCATGATAATTATCCAGGACTTGAAATCTTATCTATAGAGAGCATCAACGAATACCGGAGCTACTTGATTTTCAGGATCCTTGTAAAATCATGCAGTGTCCTTGTCCTTATACTTGAAATTCAGTGTCCTTGTACTTGTATTTCAGTGTTCAGAATCCTTGTACTTGTCCTTGTATTTCATTATCCAGTGTCCATGCAATGTTTGTGTTCATGCAATGTTCGAATTCATGCTTATGTACCCGTGAGACTTGTAAACTACTACACATGTGAACTTGTGCTTGAGTGTCGTGATTAACATCCGAATTCAGTCATCACTTAGATTCCATCTTCCGTCAAGAAACTCTGCTAAGTTACATCTCCCTAGTTAGAGAATTCCCGACATGGAAGACTTCCTCTAAGCATTGGCCTACCCGAATATCAATCACCATGCAACTTGAATAGGCATAAATTTATCAAAACATCCTTCATATCTTGGCACATTCATGTTATTTCTAATATCATTTCTAAGCATAATTCATCATAGCATATCTTATTATACTCTCATTTTCACATTCCAAAACCATATCATTACTCATTCATAAACCACATTCATCCATTTTAAACCCAACATCAATCCATTCATTCATAATCCATCCCTTCTCCATTTTAGCCCATTCACCATCATTTCCATACATCCATAATCCATTGGCATAATCCATAATTCAATTTAAGCTTCTAAAATATAAATTCATTCATATCCTTACTTATCTTGCAAATCCAACACTAATCCATCATTTCTCATACTAATTCAATAATCATAATAATACAAGAGCTAAATGAGAGATGATATTGACCCAAATTCATATTTCCATTCTTTAATTCATGCATATTCATGTAGATCTCTTGATAATCCATACATTTTGTAGTTTAAGCATACAAAACACCTAAATAGGGTTGAGTTAGAAGGGATATCGACCTTAGGGATCCTTCCCTTGAATCCAAGTCGCTCAAGAAGGCTTTGGGGAAGATCCCCAAGCTAATCATTTTCCTCTCTAAGAAAAACTCTTCTTCTCCAAGTTAAAACTCTCTTAGAACCCTAGGTTCTTTCTATTCCTTTGCCAAATTAGATTAGAAATGGTTTAGAACCCTAAAAACCTCGAAATAGAACCCTTATTTATAGCCCCAAGGGTTCAAAACCCAAAAAAAAAACCTCTTTTTAAAAAAACTGGGTGCGCGTGCAATCGATCGCACTTATACCCAAAAGGAAGCTCCAAAAATCGCCTGTATGTGATAGATCGTACTTTCTATGTGATCGATCGCACTTGATGTGCGATAGATCACAACCCTCCTCAGATTCCTACTGATTTTTTCCCACTTTGGTATTTCGACCATAACCTTTGACTCGCTTATCAGATTTTGACAATTCAACTTGTGTTGGACTCGTATTTCAAAGTGGAACAACTGAGGAGGGTTCCAATACCTTTGACTTAGTTTAGACTCAAAATCTTGACACATAATAAACATAAACCTCGAAGAGGGTTCCAATACCTTTTTAATGGTTCAAGAATCACTCGATTCTAATAAGCGGTGACAAAATTAGAGCTTCCTAAAGTTGAGGGTATGTTATGACATCCCTCTTCTTTACAACTTGACTAAACCTTGATCACACCACACTAGTTAAATATAATTAAATAAGCATAAAAACATCACAAGGACTATTATACCCCTAATACTTGCATAAAAAAGTATGAAAAAGATTTTGGTCCCTACATAAGTACACACCAAAGAATTATAATATAGGAGATACACGTGGTTCGACAATAACTTTTCTACGTTCACAGGTCAAAATCCGATTACTTTTTACTTATTTAGAGAAACCTTGAGAAATCAGTACAATAACACTCTCCTCTCAAATTAATTCTTAACCCAAGTGTACACCCCTCTCAACGAACCGGAAGAATAATCCCTATCTATCTTCCCTAAAAACCTTTTCCCAAGCCCTAGTGTATTTAATCTCAATCTATTGTCTCCACCCCAAAATGCATACAAACCCTAGACCTATAAGCACCTATTTATAAGCCTAAGTTGGAGTTCTAAGACAAAATAGAAAGTTTCCAATTCATGTAACATGTCAAATTTGCACTCATAATGTAAATCCCACGCAACTGCCGCAAATGTCGGTCGACTGAGATGCAAATTCGGTCCGAGTGACTTTTAACTTGCTCTCTAGAAATTATCTCTATTCAAAACTGTATGAACTCAGTCGACCGAGATTCAGGTCGGTCGATCGACTCCTCCAAAGTTTGAGTCATACGCTCAGCAAAAATCCACCTTGGCAAAAAACTTCGAGTCACCGCCACAGCATCATTCACCTTGAACCGAATGTCACCACCAAGAGAACTAATTTGTTAATCACCAAGAAAATCTTCAAGATAGAACACTACATCATCCATATCCGAGACGCTCCTCCACCTCAAACCACAATCTCTCTCAAACTTCTATAACCCGTTTGCAAATACCGCTGACCCGTTTGCAAATACCGCAAACAACTCTTTTGACCTTACTTATATCCGTACCAACTGCAAAAGAGACCCACCAACTACACACACCCTCGAATCACCCCCGAAAGTCATCCACTAGATTCAATCAAGCTCGATCAAAACTCGTGTGTTAACAACCGTCCTTCCTTCTAGAAGAACCCCAAATAAGGAAATAGAGCCGTCCTCTCCATTGAAGACACCTCATCATCTCATTCCTTTCGGAAACCCACCAGAATACTTGTCCCCACACCTATTGTGAAAGAGACCCTAGGCGAGCTTCCTACCCATTGCATAACATCCGGTTTCTACTTTCCTACAAACCCCGTAGTAGCTTCACCTACAATTCTATATCATCTAGGAGATACAAATGATCACACGTCTTCCCCTTCATCATAACTAAGCATCTCTTCTTAATTTTAATAATTTCACCTCTTGCTGTGTAGCAACAACCCAGAGAGTATAACTAGTCAAGTGAAATTAGATTCCTTTGCGACTTAGGGACATAGGCTACTCCTCCCAAAATCTGAACCACTTCATCAAACGAAGCCACCAAATCTAATAACCACTTTATTGGAAGAATTGTTGATACTATTGGAGACTGAGAGAGCATCTCCAAAGTATTCTCCTCCATGTTGCCCTATTTCAGCAGAATGAAGCCCTTTTTTTTTTCTTTTCTGTCAAACTCCTCCACAGAAAGTTGTCCAAACTAACCCAAAGCTCTTATACTAGTTTTTGGGAATAACTAGACCCAACAGAAAAGATAAACAAGCACACACCGAAGAGAAAACATAAGAGATATACGTGTTTCGGCAATAACCTGCCTACGTCCACGGATCAATATCCGATTACGTCTTCCTTATTCAAAGAAACCTTGAGAAACCAATACAATAACACTCTCCTCTCAGATTAATTCTCAACTTAAGCTTAGAGCCCCTTTTACACCCCTTTCAACTTACCTTCTCAATGAACCCGAAGAACAATTCCTATCTATCTTCCTTAAAACATTTTCTAAGCCCTAGTGTGCTTAATCTCATTCTATTGTCTCCACCCACATACGAATACAAACCTTAGACCTATAACTACCTATTTAAAAGTCTAAATCAAAGTCCTACACAAAATAGAAAGTCTCCAATTCACGTAACATGTCAATGCGCATTCAAAACTCAAATCCCGCACAAACCACACAACTGCTGCAAATGTCAGTCGGAGATGCAAATTCAGTTCGAATGGACTTTTAACATGCTTTCTGGAAATTATCCTCATACAAAACTGTATGAGCTCGATCAACCGAGATTTAGGTCGGTCAACCGACTCCTCTAAAGTTTGAGTTATACGCTCAATAGTTAAAACCAATTCCATATTTGGTGTCATTAACCTGTAATTTTCTTTTCATAAGATCCTAATGTCATATATGCGTAATTCTAGATTTTCTATTTCATGTTAATTGTATCATCTTTAAAAAAAATACCAAACTGTAATCAAATATGTGTTTATTTATATGTATTACTAGGTTATTAAAAAATAACACTGAAAAGACCTAGAAAATAAGATCTAAGCGAATAGAGTAGTTCTTATTAAACTAATTCTCATTTGATCATATTTCTATTTTCTCAATTATTCCTTCTTTTTTATCACTCCCTTCCATGGAAAGTTTTTATTACCTCGAACCTGCATCCAGCAGCATTCAGATTGTTGGATTATTTAGGGAGATATATATGCATGTTGTGGTAGCCATTGGGGTTTAATGCTGACGCATTAATACCAGAGAGAAATGTGCAGTAGAAGTAGTTATTGGATGGAAAACAGTTAACGTGCCCGTGGATTCCATTTCATAACCCAATGCCTGGTCCTCATTGGTCCACGCTCCCAAGGGACACGTAGACAAGGGGAGGACGGGGGTAAGATATGAAACGGACCCATGGTCCACTAAGCACTGCTCTTATTGGAGATCAACTGTTCCGAGCAATACCTGTCAGTTATTTAAATCTATAGATTAGTTGGTACTATCGAGAGTTGGAACCTTGGATTCAAGATCCAATGGTTTCAAGCATTAGGTGGGCCCTTCTTTAAAGCATGTGAAGACATGGAGCCCTTGGATATTAAATCCAAAGGTCCAGCTCTCGATAGTAGGTACTATCGAGAGTTTTTCATCACTTCCAAAAAAAAAAGGCGATCTTAAGGTCGGATGCCCAAATGACAAAGATAGATACATAAATAAGATTAGCGAAAGTACACAGGCAAAAATAATCAAGAATTTATACTATTATAAAATTACTTAATAAAAGAATTTTCACTTTCAAACACGGAAACCCGCTCTTTACGAGAGAATTAATTATAAGCCTTTTTTTTCCGAGAGCTACCACTCTTTTTTCCGAGAGTCACATGTCCTTAAAAACTATCAGGGCTCTCCTTGAGAGCAACCCGAGCCTTAAACACTCACATATATCCTTAGTTTAATTTTTCAAAAGCTTACACCCTAGGCCAATTAATTGAATCTTAAAATTAATTTCTAAATCAAATAAGATTTCTCAAAATTCTAATCCGATAACTCAATAATAATGCAGTTATATATAAAAATAGAATTCTAAGCATATCCGCGAGAAAAACAAACTATACCAAGGTGCTTTCTGAGAACGCTTTGTGTAAGGCTTAGGCAGAGTAGCTTCTACCTCTACAAACATCAATTAAAGGGATTGTGTCAAACAAAGAGAAGGATTACGATGGTTTGTGCCTTAAATCTAAGAAGTTATGCCAACATCTTTTAAAATCTAAGAGAAACATTAACGCTAGGGGTTACTGCTGACATGCTGGAAGGAGAATGCAGTTTTAGGGTTAGGGTTCATGCATGGCTATAGTGTATTGGTAAAGGTCTAAAATGTCTAAGCTTGAACAATTTGAGGCTGAAATTAGGGCTCCAATGGAAGGGAAATCCCACTTAATAAAATTATACAACTTATCCCTATCATATGTTTAAGGAAATTACGTAATTAAGTTTTATTTCTTTTTCAGAGGCATGGATTAAATGTTAGTATTATCAATTCGAGGGTCATTGCCGTCTCTGTACACTATCTTCAAGCTCATGTGGGATATCACCACCTAGGCTTGATCTCAAAATATCCGTCTAACAAGGACTACGCTCTAACAAGCCAAGAGAACATACGTGTGCAATGGATCAAAAGCCAATATTTTGTTGTCCACAGAGCCTGCCCTTCATGCCATACATGAGAATTCCCCAACTACATAGTTTGGACCACACCTAGGGTTGTACATTGGGTCAGTCTGACCTGTGGCCCTCACGACCCAGCCCAATAGAGGCTGGCTGGGCTAAGGTCCCATGGGTTTGGGATAGGTTTGAGTTCTATCTACATTAAGTGTTTGAGTTTTAGCTAGGTTTGGGTAAACTTTAATAAATGTTTGAACTTTTTGGGCGATTGTGGTATAAAACCATTGCTTACACAGTGATTTTTGCGCATTCAACAAAAAGATAGAAATGATTTTTATCTTTTTGAAACAAGAAAATTAGTTGATAATATTTTTTTGACTAATGCTTCCTTGCTTTTGAAGTTATAATTATTGATTATATACTCTATGGTATTTATTTATCATTTTTGATAAATCCCTTCCTCTGGTAAGAAGAATTTCGCAGGTGTTAGACAGGTTTAGATTTCATCATATGTTTTAAGGTATTATACCATTGCAAGTACAAATATAGATCTAAACATTGAGTAGAGCATGGGCTTCGTTCACTGGGCTGACCCAAACCCAACCCAAACTTATAATATCATACATGGGCTGAGTTTGGGTTTCATGTATTGGAATGAGTTTGAGTTTGGGCTGGGTTAGGTATAGGAGATAAATAAGACGGATTGAGCAAAAACTGGCTTCAACCTAGCCCAACCCGCCCATTGTACACCCTAACCAAAACCTACCGATGGTTCATAGACTACAATTAAGGTGCACTATTACGCAACTAGGATGCCCGCATTTGCTTCAGAGATTAAAACCCAGGTCTGCCTCAGGGTAAGGATAGAAATGCCAATGTACTTGAAACTTTAGTGCTCCATTTGGTTTGGTTAGTAAGAAAGTGAAAAGAAAAGAAAAATGATGTAATTGCCTACCAAACCCCCCTTGAGTTCTAATCCGCTAACCCCCCTTAGCCCCTGACATAGATAGATAAATGATGTAGTTGCCTACCAATAATAATAATAATAATAAATTTGAGAAAAAAAATTAAAGAAAAGTAATAAATACATATTTTTATTGCTAACCAAACAGAGCATCAATCAATCAAACATTTTTAATCTTAAAGAGATTGGGTTATTTGGTATTGGTAGGGGGTGTAAAAGGGCCGGGCCCATCTAGGACCAATTAATTAATGGGCTGGACCAGCCCACTTATTAATCAAGATGGGCTGGGGTGGCTTGTCTAAGGAAAATAAGGGGAAATGAGCTTTTTCTTTTCTTTTCATTTTTTCTTTTTTTGGGGGAGGAGGTAGTAACCGAGCCTTATCAGGTCGGGGCAATCAGGCCAAATTTTGTTAGCTACCTAGTTTAACAGACCTAAGCCTCTAAGCCCATACCCTCCCATGAATGTAATCAGGTTGTGCCAGCCTGGCCCATTGACACCCCTAGGTATGGTTTCCTCTTCGGATTTGACCTTCCTCGAGAGGGCTTGAGCGAAAGAAAGCTAGAGAGGTTAACCCGAAGGAGGTTGATGATCTGGAAGTTTGCTGTGGAGAGTATGATGGTTGGTTAGGTTCAAGCTTGGTTTTGAAACAATATGTTATAAAGAAGTGTTCTTACCTCCACTGGTAGTATTGCACTCATGTATTCTTTTTACTTTTCTTTTCCCATCTAAACATAATTTAACTGTTTCTTTTCTTAATAATTGATTCTAACTAACAAATTCTATACACGGTTTGTTTGTTTTTTTCTACAAAATTGATTACAAGAATCAAATTTTAAGATAATTTATTCTTTTTCAGATTGAGAATCATCAGAATTAATGTCAAACAGCCCCTTAGCCTCCCTTTAAACTCTTTACTAATCTTTATACAAACTCAATTGAGTTCTCTCTATCCCTAGCTAGTACCACTTCATTAGCTTGTGAAGAAGGCGAAGAACAGCTGGAAGCTGCCAAAACCAAGCAACTCTCGCTCCATGCCCGTCGGATCGGATACGATATCTTCCTATTATGAGGAGATGCATTGGAACAACCACCTCCGGACTTGTGAAATGCACACCCACAGTTGCGATGGTATGGCCTCCGTTCGATGTCCGTGTCGGACGCAGATATGCATCCGTCGAATACACACCGAAGCAGTCCCTCGGCAGCTCCGGTGGCCATTTTCAGCTTCTCTCAATTGGTTTTTCCTCTTAAGAGGTGATAGATATGGTGGTGTTTATATAGTGGTTGCAGGTTGTGTGGACAAGGGAGTTAAGACAAAGGTAGTGTCGGTAAGCGGCACACGGCTTCTCGTAGCACTCGGCATTATATAACTTGTTAAAGCGTAGAAGCCGTGTAGAGACAAGCGTCCCTTGTGGCCTAGTACATGCCATGGGCCCACAGAGAAAGAGAAAAATCAGTCAATTGTTTGGCTGGAACCAACCGTTTTTGCGTATTTCATTGAAGAGTGTTTGGGTCCCACCTATAATATGCTGTGTTTTTTGGTTGAAAACCCTAATCACTTAACCCACTCACACACATGGTGAGGCCAACACACACGCCCTATGAGACTAAGCCCAACACATCTCTTCAAAATGGCTTATCTCTTGAAGAGGGGGAGGAGCCTTATAAGGCATGTGGAACACATCAACCTAGTCAATGTGGGATTAAGACAAATTGGTACAGGAAAGTATAATCCACTCTTGTTTTTTGGTTGAAAATCTTAATCACTTAACCCAACTCACACACATGGTTAGGCATAATATGCATTTTTAATATACCCAAAAAGTTAGGGTGATGAAGGTGTGCCCTTCACTTGAGGGAGATCCTGAAGACAAGTGCCAAAAAAACAAAAACACTCTCCATAGGCATAATACTTAATATTAGTGTTGCCAAACGCCCTCTAAGTGTATCCTAAAGTAGGGACTCAAGCACTGACTAACCACCTAATGATGACTTGTCATTTTCAGTCAAAACTATATATATATTTTTAATTTGCAGTTAAAACTTTACAGATACTCATTTCGGTGAGCATTTATTAAAATCAATAGAAATGCTACCCAAGTCGTAGTCTTCACCAGAGTAAGGTAGTGGCAATTTGATATTAAAAAAGTTAATGAGGTACTTGTTATATTTTCCTTGGTTGTGTGAACCCGTGTACAAGATTCTCTACCCCTCACGAGTAGTAGAGGATTTGTGCTTGAAGTAAGTTATGAAAGGTCTTTCAAGTCGAGGATGGGTTTTAATTTGATATTAAAGGTTCTTTTTAGTACATGTTATAAAAATTTTCTTTATGATCAAACATTATATGTAGGAAAATATTTCTTGTATAAAATATAACAAAAGAATATGAATAAAACTAAAAATAACAAATATAAATTACAATAAGAG
This sequence comes from Tetracentron sinense, assembly GCA_015143295.1. NCBI lineage: Eukaryota > Viridiplantae > Streptophyta > Magnoliopsida > Trochodendrales > Trochodendraceae > Tetracentron > Tetracentron sinense. The sequence continues at coordinate 10,219,810 of CM026554.1, forward strand.
CTTCGAGAAATGATACAATATGTTTTGCTACCACATTATTCCAAGTATACACAGCAAAAACTTAAAGGTTAGGATTAGATCTTCTAAACTCATATAATTAGGCTTGTAAATAAATTATTAAGTGTTGAATTTTTATATTCACTGCAAGCAAAACAATGAATTACATGTCCAGTATTATATTTTGAATGAGAATATCTCTTACTCCACATTCAAACATTAATCAAATGGGAGTCTCTCTTTTTTCTCAACATGTCCAAACTTCTTCAAAAACTAGAAAGTCATACGAACAGCAAGTACTAAAAGACAAACCACAGCTAATGGTGATTTAGAAGGAAAAATCTATTTTAATAGGGCTCGGGCCCGGCCTAACTCAGGCTATAAGGGTAGGGCTTGGGCCTAGTGTATTTAGGCCCACGAGGGCTTGGCTTGGGCTTGGGCTTGGGCTTGGGCTAAACCCTTACGAGTGAGAGTTGGACCAAGCCTGACCCATTCACAACGCTACTGGTGATGTGGCAGGCAAGTTGGATCGTATGCACAACTTGTAACCCGTGTTGAAAAGAGAGTATTAAGGCCCACAAAAGCAAAAGGGTCATTGTATTTGTCTCCACCACATAAGCTTATATTTATCACTTTTCTGCTCCCCTGCCCCGCCATTAAAGCTCATATAGCTTCACATCAGCGATCACGGGCTTGACAAGCTTTTTGTTTAATGAGTGCTAGCGCCTCAGATGCACTAAGTCAATTCCGCCCCCCCCCCCCCCCCCCCCCACACCACACACAACACGTGGTGTTGCTACAACAAGGAGATGGGCTGATTTCTGTTGCCTTGCGTCTGGGAACTGCGAATAAATATCCCCACCTCATACAACCGATATTAAGGGGAGTCCAGGAATCGACCTTGAGACCGACCGCCAGGATTATTGTTTGCCCTTTTTCCACTAGTCTACACACAGAGGGGTTAAACTTTTTTAATATATATTTTTATAAGAACCAAGGTTAAATTGTTAAACCCTAAAAGTGAGCAAATCTTAACTACAATTAATGGGTGTTAAAAGTAACACATGGCGACCTGTAGAGCATGGGCTAAGCGGATTTGGTCTAGCACGGGCTATTCCCTCTCCTACAGAACAATTCTTTATTCCCCATAAAAACGCGCTTAGCTTCACTCGTGAGCGGAACAATTTTGAAAATCTATTCCAATGTTAGCAGGTTCGCTCGGTTCGAATTCGGGTTCGCAATTCACCACTTTAGAATGAACCTGGTTCGCTAGGGGTAGGATGAGATAATTCGTTTTTAGGTTCACTTAGGTTCTTTAGTTTGGTTCGCTACTAAAGCATGTAAAACAAATATATATTTTATATTATATTATGAAAATATATATATATTTTAAGAATGTAAATAATATGTTAAAAATACTTACTTAAAAAATAATTAAAAAATACATTTTATGAACATTTGTGAAAAGTATAAATTTATTGAACCTAAAGAAAAATATAAGTGAATTTAAATATAAAAAATTGACAAATCAAAATTGTTTTGAAAACATTACGTGGTTCACTAAATTTCACGAACAAATCCAAACCGAACCACGAATTAGTTTAGGTTCGCTCCGTTCGTGGCTCAGTATAGCATGTAGCGAACTTGGTAACCGTACATTCTAGCACAATTTTTGAGGAAAAAATTTAGAGCTGTGATTAAAGGAGCCTAGGTCAGCTGCTTAACTTACCCTCGTGTTCTCGTGTCCCTTTTAATACCCCTTTATGTTTGGAGAAAGGACGGACATATCGTGCCTCAAAATGAAAAATTCTCATCTTCGTCTTGTGGATGTGAGACCTCCATTCTCAACAGCGCCGGCGTTGACATCTTTTTATATTCTACAATAGATCTCTCCGGTGCCAACATCTCTCTCTCTTGTTTTTTTTTAACTGAGATATATGGCCTATGGGTCTATTAATCCAGTAGTCGCAGCTCCACCACAACCACATGAACTGCCCAGACCTTGGCGTGAGAGCTGGAGACACACAATCGCATACACAAATTGTGCTTGGCCACTCTATGTTGTTGGATTATTTGCGTAGGCATGAAAATAATAATAATAGAATCTTCATTTCTTCTTATTGTTTAATTTGTTTGTTTATTTTGTACAATCTTTTTTTTTAATGGTTAAGCAATCTCTATATTAAAAACATATAACCTTCCTTTTTTTTTTTTATAGTCTACCAACAGAATAAAGTACAGTTTTACATATTCTCAGAAACTGCACAATTTTTTTTTCCTCAAGATATCTATATTTTAATGATATCACGGATATATTAGATAAAAATACCTCATTTAGTCATTTGTATAATATTTATCTAATGTCCATTGATATGTCTTTTTTTTAATAAACCATCTCTAGTGTCAAAATTTTACCGCGCTCTTAATTTATGGTGGGGAGCGAGGGATTGGAGCCCAAATCATCAAATCAAGGTTCAGAGCAGGAGTGCCCTATGTAAGTTTTTTGCTCTTTTTTTTTTGGTTAGAATATGGCACTATATAATATATTCATGAGTAACGAGGGGTTGGGCTAGTGGCCAAGACCACGCTTCAAGAAGTTGGAGGTCTTGAGTTCATGTCCCCTCCCCTTATTGGCCACCCTTCAAGATTTATCACGGTTTTCCTAGTTGTGTGGTATAAGGGTATCTACACGACCCCAAGACCTAGTTGGGTGCTCTAAGAGGCCCGGATACCCTCATTTCAAAAAAAAAAATCTAAGGTTGCCCCTTCATTTGCCGTTGAGTCCTTCAAATTAGAGATCAACAGTAATTAGCATGATATAATATATAAAATTACACATTTCTAATATAGCTGTAAGGGTTCATTTCCATGTACTTTACATAGTCTAGATTAACAGTAATTGGATTGCAAGCCACCAATGAATGAATTAGACAACCTGTTTTACTACAATAATAAAAATGAACAGACCATAAGAACTGGAGGTTTTTGAAGCTAATGCAAAGCCCTTAACTTACTAGCATAACAATGGGGTAGAGAAAAAACTGAAAAACCAGCAACAGAACTTCAAAATTGTCATATTAGATTCGAACAGTTCCAACAAGAGATACTCTAACATACGATCCCCGTAAATAATTACAGCTTTACGTAAAAATATTTCTAAAAAGGAAAAATAAGTAATGAGGGTTGGGCCCAAAGAATCCTAGACAAATGTAGAATCCTGCGAAAAAATAATCTATTAATATCTAATGGTTAGGATCTCTACAGTTCCCTCAGTTCTTTCTTCAGGTCTCATAACCAACTCCTGCTGCTTGCCTTTCAAGAATAAAGCAATGGTAGTGGATTCTGTTATTTATAACTTCGGCCTCCGGGGAATATAGGTTATTCCTATTTACAGTTAAAAGCAATTTGCCTATCAACAAAGATTAGCAGCATCAGATTACCTTTTATTGAGCAAAGAAGCCGTTACGGATTTCAGAAAGAGGAGATCAACGTGGGATTGATTTTTCTCAGCTCATTCCATATAAAACCTCAGAGCCAGATTCCTCCTCAATCGGCAAATTTAGGTCAGGTAGCACAAAAGAACTCTCCCAACTCACAACATCCTTTCTTTGTATTTGAGATTCTAATGGCGGAGATGGGCTTAAAAGCTCGTCACATGTGACACTCGTAGGCAAGATTGTTGGAGTATGATCAACAGTAGCTGCTTTGTTGTGGTGAAATTGATCAGAAATTACTTTCTCCAATGCAAAAGAAGCCGTGTCTGCTTTCGTTGCCGATTGTGGATGCAAATCAAGCTACAAAACATAAATACTCTGTCACAATTCATGCTGTGTCTCATCTGCTTAAAACTTTTTTCCTATGCTCTAGTAAAACAATAAATCTCATATGGTAATAAATCACATATGGTCATAATGTAAAAGAGAGAAGTAGAAAATGGAATTCACACTGACATAAGTCTATATAGATGAATATATCATCTTATGGACTTCAGGATGAACATGCTTAAGTTTTTCCAAGTAAACAATCACCTTCCACATCTCTGCCACTAAGAGCAATATATTTATTCAGATAGGAACAAGCCATTCTCTGAAGTCTGACCCATGTCACACAAATGATTGAGACTCACAGTAAATTCAACAAAGGAGACCTAGCTCCAAAAAAAAAAGACTATAGCCATCTTATATGAGTATGTTCTAGATTTGAAAGTTTATGTTCTAGCTCTTCAGGATTATATGCCAACGTTAAAACCGTAAAAGTGAAGGGGATTTTGTGTAAAAGACTGAATTGACATTCATGAAAAGTAGTATTCAGGACCTTCCCATCCCTATAGGAGATGGAGATTGGGTTTCAAAGCTATGCTCATCTATTTAGAGAAAGAAGTTAAATCCAAGAACAAAGAAGGGAAGAATGTTGGGGAGTTACCTTCATCCTCTTCAAGCTCTTGTTTCTAGCTCTCTGTTCCTCGAGAGTGATCCGCAGTGTCATCAACTCCTGTTCGACGAACGCATAAAAAGCCAAAATTCAGGGATCCCAATCATAAATATCTAGAAAAATAAAAAATTACTTAGTAAAGAAGCTTCAGAAACATACCTTCTTCAAATATATCCGTTCATTCATCAGCAAACTCTCCTCCTCTTTAAGTTCAGCGAATGTCTGCTAACAGGAAATAAAATGTCCTTAGTAAAACCAATTGAAATCTATTTAGGATTGCACAATCACAAGAGAAATTAAGACTAGCAACATCTAAGGTGCCCATCACTTGCTCTATCGTTTTCATAATGGCTCTACCATTTTCATAATGGCAGTATGGCCCGTGGTGCAGGTGCAAGACCCTACCCACTTGGCAAGTCCATGATTGAGATCTTTTACGACAAATTTAACATTTATCATATGATCATAAACATGCAATCTATCACAGCATAGGAGATCTTATAAGCATAGTAACAAAGTTCTTTTATTTTTTAAGAAGTCCCAAATAATACGTGACTTTTTCGTCAAAAAGTTAATTCACTATGTATTCGGATTTTTAAAAAATATATATGAATTACGCAAATTAAACATAAATTATTCATGAATTTTTGTAAAAATCCCGAATAAATATATAATATATGAAATATAATTATTTATAATTCTCAAAATTAGTGATCTTATTTTATATTTTTACATATCTTGCCACTCGACATTTTTTCGATTTATTTGTGAATTTTATAAATTTTGTCATTTTTTTTCAAACTTTTTCTTAAACAAATAATTCCATAACTATGACATAGTAACTATGCTTAGAAGCAGTACCCAGCAAGTGGTGGGGCCTTGTTTTTTTCCCACATGTATCTCTAATGTAGTTATAAAGATTAATTTAGAGAGTTACCTTCTTCTTTCTTGACCTTCTGATGGTGGTTTCACATGCAGCAGTAACCTGAAAATACCATCCAACATCAAATGGCATAAGTTATAAATAAATTCAAAGGGTCAAACATTAACTGAAACAAAATTTAAATTTTAAATTAAAAAAAAAAAAAACTTAGATTCTACATCAACAGGCATGATAATAATCTGACAATTTTGTCAGTTAATAACATTTATATGGGAATTAAGTTATCTAATCACCTATCTTATTACAAACGGGTTAGCGGGTCTCATCTAAAATCTCCCGAGTTGGACTCAGTCACTAACTGTACGCGGTACGACTGGATGCACGGATAACACGGCGTCCATCTTTACGGTCAAACTCAGAAATTTCAACTCCATGTATGAACTATTGCAAAGAGTCCTCAATAAAGAATGAGAATTGAGAAGAGTTCTTTATATTTTATTGTACAGCTCGTTCCACCATTAACTGCTGCTACTACGCAGACCGAGACGTACCCCACTTTCCAAATTGACGAAAAACAGACATCCACGTGACACCTACAACCAGTACTTGAGACCCACCAACCCAAGTCTTTGCTTAAATGGCATCAACCAATTGGGAATTTGCAGCCCCAAGCTGCAACGTCTATTGTTGCCAATACGGCGCGTCCTCTGTTCCGTATCCTCATACGCGAGGGACACGCGCATACTATGGGCCTGGTATTCGAATCATGGATAAATTATTATTTAAAATGACTTTTATACGTGTCATGCAAGGACTCCTTATCTTTTTTTTGAACGTGTCATACAGGACACTTAATCTATCTTCTAAGCGGTAGTATAAGAGGGATCAGATTTGGACTGGCCTTCGCCAGAACAAAACCTCACAGATCCCTTTAAACTGTCCTTTAACCTTGGTTATATTTATTAACTCCTATGATTAAAAAAAAAATTTCTAAAAACCAAAGTTGGGTGGTTGAACCCTAAGGTTAGTGAACATTAACCAAAGTTAAGGCCAGACGGTTTTCGTCAGGCGAGTGCCAGATGAAATCTCATCCCTAATCTAAGTGCATGACTGACATATCCCTGATTGCTAGCCCAATTCGAATGTACCATTACTCGCCCTAATAAGGTAAAGGAAAACGCTTTTGGTTGGGCGGGCCCACATCCAAAATCTGTTTGACTTTGCCTTTTGAGGACGATTAACAGTTGAAGGCTAGCTGGATTTTCCTCGGTGCGTGGATTTAAGAGCTGAAAGTAGAAAAATTGTCGGATAAAATATAATATTTAATTAAAAAACATTGACGATGGAAAAAGGAATGATAGGGATCGATGCTGAGGGGCGTCTACATAATATAATTTCCTTCACACCACACCAAAAACATCAAGAGCACACCCCCACTAACAACACTACACCAAACCAAACGCAGACCTACCGCCAACACTCTCCACACCCTTATTGGTGGGGGCCACCTAACCCACGCACGACATCACGCCACCGGGAAAATAGCTCAACAATATTACCCCTCTCTGACCAAAACACCCTTCCAAGATTACTTCTCCAAGTAAAGAGGGTTTCAGAGTCTTTAGACTGAGATCTGGGTGTTTTCGTCATTTAAAAAAAAAGTTCAGATCCCTGTAAAAAAGAAAAAAAAAAAAACACCGACGACGACGAACTCTTCCAAAAAAATGGACCAGAACCTAATTCAAGTTTGACAAGACTACCCCCTTTTACAAGAGGGTGTATTTACGACATTCATGAGGGTGTTTTGGTAAACTTCGCATATGAAATCCGCGACGAAAACAAACAAGAATGACAGGTGCCCGGACCCGGAGAACAGGCGAAGAAAAGCGTAACGAGACTCGACCTTCAATTCTCTGACTCGAGCACTTAAGGCAATTTATTAGTTCACAGGGGGTATTTTGGCCAATCGGAAATAGGATATCCTACACAGTAAACCAAAAAGGAAACAGTGGCCGACGGCCGATAACGGAGACCACGCTGTTCGCTAAAATGACCAGAATACCCAGAAGATTGACAATACTTGCCATGGCTTGATCCTTGAAGAAAATGGTCGGGGAACCCGATCCTCTCTACCTCGTTTGCCAAGGGCTTTTTGGTCTATAGAAAAATATCAAAAGACATACATAAGAAAACAAATCTCCCGTCGGCGGCAGAAAACCACCACCAACCCCAAGAACTTTCGAGGTAAAATCGCTCATCCACCGGGGATATTTCGGTCAAGACAGAAAATAAACGAAAGATCCGGTGACCGGAAAAGTGACGAGAGAGAGAGAAGAGAGAGAAAACACAAAAAACTAACCTTGGATCTATCGGTGCTCAAGCGGTTGGCCGGACGGCTGGACTCCTCGTAACCATCGCCGGCGCCGGCGCTGAAAGAAGTGCCACCGCTCCACGAAAGTGGCGTGGTGGGGCTAGCCCTAGTGGACCCACCTTCCTTCTTGACCTGAACCATATTGCATCTCAGAATCTGCCTAGACCGTGGCAGTCGTACACCCCACTGGAGTGGCACCACCGGTGCAATTCTCTTCGCCGGAAGAAGCGCGTGCGCTTTCGAGCGATTGAGATGCATCAGTAGCTCCGCCACCATCGAAACATCCGTCATAGCCACTTTAACCCACTCGTCTTCTCCCATCTCGTCTTCGTTTCCAGAGACAAAACAGCCAGAGAGAGAGAGAGATTGAAAACAAAAAGAGAGAGAGAGAGATAAAGAAAAGTGGAAAGGCAGAGGAGAGAAAGAGAAGTGGTGGCGAAGAAAAGGTTATAATAATGGGTTATATATATATAGAAAGAGAGAGAGAGGGGGTTTGGGTTTTATTTATGTGGCGTGGGAGTAGATGCCCACCCTTTGCTTTCCTCACTTCTTCTTTCTGGGCCCTTGGCTGAAAGGTGGCTCTGACCGTCTGGCCTCCTTTTTCTTACTTATGCCTCCTAGGGCTCCGTAAATCTTAACAGAAGATTTCCTCTCAGGTCTCCGTATACTCGTACACTAAACTCCTAGACTCGTAATGTAGCAATTGGGCCGGGTTGGTCCCAAATTTGGGCTCCGTATAAATTCAATATGGATATTGATTTCTATTTGTTTGTTTGTATACATCAACCATATTTTTTACAGGGTAATAATTATGAGATTAATTTTGAGCCAGAGTGGCATGTTTGTACTTATTGATAGAGATTGGAGTAATTTTGTAACACAACATAATTACACATTTTTAACCGGATAGGGTAAAAAGGGGAGCTCCGCACAACGTGGTGAAACAGAGCTCCTCTTTATATTTAAACTGATAAATGATAATCTATGAGTTTTTTTATTTTTATTTTACAATTTTATAGGATTTTTATAATTGATGATGGTTTTTTTAATACAATATTTGTTGGGGTATTATTTATCCCAAATACAATTCATACATAGTTCATCTTGAGCTAGCTTGGAATCAGTTGGAACTCAGCCCACGAGCTGTCCAGTTTGATCTCTGACCGAATTTAGCTTTAATTCAATTTATAGGTTGTTCAATTCAGGCCAACCCAAGTTCAGTATGACAGATGATGTTATGGAGTGAGTTGGGCTTTGGGTGAGAGACTAGAATTGATCTTAGGCTTTGGTTGAGGTTTTAAACTTTCAGGATGAGCTCAACTAACTCCAGCCCGATCCAATCTGCCCCGACTACCACTCATACTAACTCGTCCTCTTTCTTCTCTTTCGCTTTACTTTTCGCACGTGTCAATCCGCGATGGATCAGTCTTGCAGTTGATATGCCCTTTGGCAAATTGGAGTGAACTTGACCACAATGTCGTTGCAACCCATTTGCTACCAAGTATCACTCTACAAGTAGTGTTGTCAAAAGACTTTGCACTCCAATATCCAGAAGTTATGTAGAAGTTGGCTCATTTCCGAAAACTTCAGGAGGGGCGATCGATTGACCACTAGGCATCAATCGATCAGTGATGCGACATCAAAATCCGGAAATCGGCTTGGAGAGCTAATCAATTGGCTAAAGCACGTTTTGGAGTCCGTTTTGCTTTTGAAAACTCCTAATTCGAGTAAGTGTGTTACTATTTTCTAATGCTATAATTTAGGCATATAAATAGGGGCTTATAAGTTTAGGGTTTGTATGGTTAATGGTTATAAGAACAAAGTTGGTGTTTTAGGGCTCCTGGGAGAGCGGGTTTGCTCTCAGGGAGAGCTCTGATAGGAAAAAATGTTAAAGAGATGATAGATAGGGATTGTTCTTAGAGTTCATTGAGAAGGTGACTCGAATGGGTTGTATGGTTATGATTTAATTTGATAAGAGAGTGTATATCTTGTACTGGGTTCCTCAAGATTTTTCTAAATAAGAAAAAGTAATAGGATCTTAACACGTGGATGTAGGGAGATTACTGTCGAACTACATATATCTCTTGAGTTTTTCTCTTTGATTGTGTGCTTGTTTATTTTTTTCCGTCGGTATTATTCTGTTATTTCCCCAATACAGTATAATTGGGTAGAAGGAGAAAGACAAAGAAAAAAGAAAAAGAAATGAAAGAGAAAAGAAAAGAAAAGAAAAGAGAAAGAAAATATGGATGCGTTTCTCAAGATAGATTGTGCTAAAATGCGCATGGTGCAAGCTATAATACTAAATGATGTGCATACTCTTTATTATGGCCTCAGTTAGATTTTCACTATATTGCACTTACTATTATTTTTCAATCAATGTTCATTGACTTTTTTAATTACATTTCATGTCTAATTTTTTCCATTTTCTTCCCCCAATAAATAAACATTTTTAGTTTATTTTTGCTTGACGAAAAATAGGAAAAAACATATCAATTCCGTGAAAAATATCTGTTATGCATATTTGTTTGTGCCTAAAATCATTTGTAAGTAAAATTTTTATAGAAAATGAACCAGAATTGTGTAAAATTGTGTAAAATGACTTACATTTTTAAAACTTGTAAGCCCACCTCTTTAAAAATTTAAAAATACTTTTATTTATAGATTTTTATATAATTATTATTTTATTCTATTTTTTATCAAAAAAATTATGTCATATTTTTAAAAATGCAACCTAACAATAAAAATTAAGTAAAAAATTTATTTTTTAGAATAAAGTTTTTCTTTTGTAAATGATTCATTTACAAACAAACAAACAGAACCTTTAAAGAAGAAACAGTGTACACCGACCATGTCACTCGCCCTAGAGTTGTATCTCTTACATCAAGGAGACTGAGATTGAATCCTTTGAAATAAGTGTAATAGTTGATAAGCCTACTCACTGACTACAAAATATACTAATCAAAGTAACGGGGTTGTACCTAATTTAGGTAAAAAATTATTGTAACAAATGAGAGGTTTTAATATAGATAAAAGGGACCTAATCCAATATAGTAGATGACAATCAGCACTTGTTTTGGTTATAATAAGAGATGGCCCAATGATTAAATGACATGTATCACCTCACCCACTCCCGCAGGAGATCTATGTGTGGCCACCTAGCCTATTACCATGCGTACAAAAAGTCAAACTACCTTTTGAATGTAGGGCCACCAAATTTATCCTCGCCTCTCACAAAGCCCTTTTACCTTTCTTAAACCCTGGTTAAAAGGTTTTAACCCTTATGATTAAAAAAATTAATTTTTTTTTCTTAAAAACCAATGGTATATGCTTTAATCCTAAGGACAATTGAATGTTAATCATAAATAAAGGGCGTTAAATAGGGACATATGGCAAGAAAGGGGGGATGAGATGTCTCCTTCTCTCCACCAGCGAGGAGGTGACTATTTTTCAAAAGAAAAAAAAGCCGTGTAGTACTGGTGCTACTCTTAGGTATTTCCTACTCTCAACCAAAAATTAACACATATTCTTACTTTCATTCAAAAACCATTCTAAGTGTTGGTTTTGGTCAGAGTAGGAAACAAAAAATTAAAGCCATGGAGGGTGATGTACCTGGTGCTTGATGTATCTCTTTGAGGGAGGGTCCTCTGTAATAAAACTAACCAAAAAAACCTCTTAACTAAGAAAGAGACAGATATAGAAACTACTGCCTTTCTTGAGAATGAAAGGGGACATGTTGGTCATTTACACTTACTAAAAGTGTCTGATCTCTAACGGTGCTGTCTTGTTTGGGCAAGTGATGACGGTGTCGTGTCCCTCCTAATCTTCTGCTTTGCTCTGTATTGCATGGAGTCTCGCCTTCACTTTTCAATTAGGGAAATGCTATTGAGACCGCGTTAGGGCCATGACCACTGAGACCTCGTGCTCGAGTACGGGATTTCAGGTCAGGTGGGGCCCACCATGTGAAGATGGCCCCACCTGAAATCTCATGCGATCCCGTGTGTTCAGGCACAAGGTCTTGGCCCTTAACCTCAGTAGCAAAGTCTTTTCCATTAATCACGATTTAGGATTTATTCCCGGTAGAGTAAAATACTATGGTTAGCCTCTCCAACTCAAATAGGCCTCCTAATAGGGGAGGGGCGTTGGGCCAGACTCCGACCAATTTATTAAAGAGAAGTGTTAACCCTAATCGCATTTACTCTAAATTTTCCATATACGGAAGATTAGGGCTTACACGTGGATTATGTTTCATATCTTAACTGTTTTAAAAAACCAAAGTCGGAGATTGTTTGACAATTGTAATCACCCGGTTGCGTCTATGGAAGATCTGCGACCTGGGGCTTGCAAAATCCTTTATTAAAATAACTAATGCTCTGTTTGTTTCGACATAGAATAGGGAGAAACAAATCATTTTTTGTGGAAAATGTTAATTGTTAATTTTGTGTGTTTGTTTGTATATAAAACATTTCGCAAGTAAAATGTTTTACGCAAAATGAACCACTTTTATGCAAAATAACTTACATTTCAAAAACTCGTAATTTATTTTCTTGAAAAATACCAACCTCCTTTAAAATATATTAAATATTACAAAAATATCATTATTCATAATTTTTTTGTATATTTTTATTTATTATTATTATTTCTTTTATTATTTGTTATTTTATTTATTTATTTTCCCTTTTTCCAATTTTTATATATTTTTTAAAAAAATTATACTTTATTTTCAAAAATGCAACCAAATAACAAAAATTGAATGAAAATTTCACATTCGTATCATAAAAAGGTTTTCCTTTGTAAATGATTTACGTTGTAAAATCATTTACATGTTTACAAACAAAATATAAATGATTACAAAAGGAGGTAATACCTTCCTTACTCCTAAACTAAATGAATCAGAATTACACAAGTTTTATTTTTATTTTTTGAAATGAGGGCATCCGAGCCTCTTAGAGGGAACCATTTCTTCTATGTTGTTACCTGAATTCTTCCCTGTGGTTAGAGGAATTGAAGGCTAGGATCTCTTCAATAGGTGGTTACAACTGTGAAGTTCTTACAACCGATTGGATCCTGGCCTTCCAACACTCATGGCCATAGGGAAGAACACAAGAGGATATGCATCCATCTTAAAGCACTCGGATCGTGCAGATCCTCTTATACTACACAACTAGGAAAGCCCAGTAAAACCTTATATTCCAGAGTGTTAAAGAGGCTAGTCGAGAGTAATCTCCTAATCAATTAAAGTGTTACAGGCTAGTCGAGAGTAATCTCCTAATCAATTAAATGTTCAGTCTTTTTTCACTTCTTTTCTTTTCAATTACATTGAGATTGTACAACTGATGAAAGATGGGCCACTCCTTAAAACAACGTCTCTGATGGACCAATCAGTGTCACCTATTCAATGGTGTGGCGCATTGATGACCCCATATAATGGTGTTCGATACATCAAATCATTTCATGTTGTGGCAAAAAAAAATTGTAAACCGGCTAGATTGGAATCAAGCCTATTAAAAAAAATCACACAACAGTTAGTAGTTAGTGGTAGGCCACCCTATACCATTGGAGCAAGCGGCAGCGAGTTATGGTTAGCGAGTTGCCAAATTGGGCTGAGGAGTGAGTCCTTTTTGACTCACCATCTCATGAAAAAAATAACTAATTTGCTAGGAGTTTCCCTACATGGGACAATCTCTGGAACCTAGGGCCAAAACTTCACGGTCCTAACTAGAGGTTAAAAAGTTCAAAATTGATCCATATTGGGTTTGGGGAGCAACGAAATAGCTGTTTATATAGATATATAGTAGTAGGACATGACTCGATATGGACAATCCATCGATTAGTATGGCACGGTTGTGTTACAGGTTGTAGGGTCTCATGGGAATGATGACTCTGCACATCACTAATTTTCTACGAAGTGGTTGCATTTAATTGTGGCATTGTCGTGAACAAAAATGCCATATTGCTCGGAAAGATCTTTACAAAGCCACTGCACAGTAGATTCGTAAACCAAAGGATCTTATCCAATGCCTAAGCTAACCACTTACCCTAATAACGCAGTCAAATGATATCCACAGCCAAAAAAGAAAAAAATCTTATCCAAAATAGTTAGGCCTAGGGTGTGTTATCTAAAGCCTTTAAAGTGGTGTTTATTTTTTTCGGTCTAAGGGTTAAAGGGTGGTTTGGTGTCAATTCTAGTGATTCTCTCATTTTATAAAAGAAATAATTCTTATTATTTTTATTTTTAAATTCAATTTTGTCCTTTTAACGCATTGGATAACTATTAGTTGGAATCAATTATGAATAAAATAAATAACAGGATTACATTTGGATAAAAAATATTAATAAGATTATTATAGACATTAAATATGTTATATTCATCAATACATTTATTAGGTGGCATTTGGTAACACTAATCCAAATAAGTAGAGCTTATTAGAAAATTGAGCTTATTTAGATTTAGATTGTTAAGTTAATGGTTAATTGGATGTCTATGTCTTTTTGAAGTAGAGGTTTAACCTCTGAGAAAAAAGTAGCTCATGTCTCCTTATTACTTTTGAGGTAAAACCTCTACTTCAAAAAGATCTAGACATCTAATTGACCTTCAACTTAACAATCTAAAATCCAACAATAAACTCTATCTATTTAGATTAGTGCTACAACACCACCTTAGTGTCATAAAATACCAAAAAAAATTTAATATTTCTAAATCTATTATGCCTATTTTTGCGCTTATCTCATTTGTTTTAAGTGTGTTTTTCATAATTGATTTTTAGAAGCGATTTTTTTTGTTTCATTAAAATTGTGTCTAAAACATAATGATTCTTAAAATCACTCCATAAAAATGAATTATCAAAACGCGTTCACATTGTCTATATTCCTTAGATAAGGAAAATCATACATCGAGAATGATGCCAAAAGTATCCCTAAAGAGTAGGTTAATCACACCCCTCACCAAAGATGGAGAGGAGGGGTCCATCAGGACGGATACATTGCTCCATCGACAAAAAAGTGGGGGGTAGAGGAAAAGACATAAAATGGTTGGCACAAAGGCATCAATCCAGATTTTGACTCGGGTGCATTAACAATTTGTGACCTAGTACCTTTAATCAGAGCTCCCCTACCAGCCGTACCCAATATGGCCAAATTCCAGTAGTGCCCTCAAAGATGGGTGGGGCCAAGGGCAAGAAGGGGGCAGCTGCCTCTTAAAATTTGGAAAAAAATATTATAATATATATTATATATCTCTTGAAAAAGATTATTTATATTATATATTTATTATAATGGCTTCAAGTAAGTATTTTCTTTCTTCATTTTAAACATTCTATTCTCTACCACTTTTTTTATAGCTTCGTGTCTTTTCTTTTCAAACCCTCAAATATAACCGAATAATGATAGAGACGTAATCTTCTCCGGTTGTAACTTATTTTGCCAAAACCGCTTACACCCCTGAGATGGCCATGTCCCTTTTGACACATTTTAACTATGGTTAAGATTCACTCACCCTTAAGATTCATTCATCTATCATTGGTTTTTAGAAAAAATAATAAAATAATTTATTAACCGTGGTTAAAATTCATTACCTCCTAGGGTTAAAAAAATTTTAATATTTTTTTCTAAAAACCAAAGATACGTGGGTGAACCCTAAGGAGGTGTGAATCTTAACCACAATTAAAGGGTGTAAAAAGGGACATGTGACCACCTCCGGAGTCTAACCAGTTTTGGCAAAAACCGGTAACAACCGGAAAAGATTACGAGTCATAATGATAATAATGCTTGCATCCACCCTTCTTGGATATGGAGGGAATGTACGGGTGAGATGATCCGCAAACTTGTTCCTCAAAAAAAAAAAAAGCCCTTAAATCCCGAATAGGGTTAAAACCCACTGGGACTCCTTAGACCCCTATATATTTTGTACTCGTTTAATCATTCTTCATTAATTACTGTTATTATAAATCGGCCATCGCATGCCCTTACAAAAAAATCCTAACTCCCCCTGACTTCAAAGAAATATATCATGCTTCATGACCAGTCGAGCGACGATGATTAAAATCACATTAATCAATGATCATCCCCATCAAACCTGGTTAAGATTGCTTCCATTACACAAGGCCAAATCTCGAAACTGATCTCTCGAAGAAACTCAGGCTCACATAAAGAGGACCAACTACTCTGCATCTTATATTATTCTCTTTGTTGTCCCCACCAAAAGTGCCTACCCGTAGAGTTAATGCATTTGAATAGAGGTAAATGGACCTTAAAGCAAGTCATAATGTATGAAGGAATTGTCTGGGCTACGACTTTAGTATAACTCTGGGCTTTTCCATCACTACAATCTGGATAACACATCGTATTTTAAAAATAAATAATAAAAAGAATGCACAATCCAATAGTTGTATATTGCGTAGACTTTTTATCATTTTATAAATTTACGTTGATGACCCGGTACGTGCAGGGTTATTCTTATTTCATTAATTAAAATAATTAATTAGCAATGTACAAATAAAAAAGGAAAGGGTTATTCTTATTTCATTAATTAAAATAATTAATTAGCAATGTACAAATAAAAAAGGAAAAAATTTGTTCTAAGATGTACTTGTAGTATTATTATTGCATGACTAAAGAGCAAAGATAGCAACAATCCAACCTTCTCAAAAGATTCAGTCAGGTACACGAATCAGTAATACAACTGACAAATTTTTAGTTTAAGTCCTTATGAAACGGTTTTGGATGGCCTCTGGCCAAGCCAGAAACTCCTCTCCGGATTCCATACATTGTGCGACAGTTGACAAAAAAAAGATGGGGAGAAGTCATTCCATTTTCTCCCCATGATTTTGACTTCTCCCCATTTGATATCTCTTCCCCTTATTCTCATACACTTATCACCACATGTCTTCATATGTATGGATATGTGTGGGCCCCATGATTTTGACTTCTCCACCACTTATCACCTATACTATGGAACCCGAACACAAGCCCTTTATGAAATTAGAGACAATCCTAGGCCTTATAAAACAGTCATCTTTACAATTATAATGCGAGAAAGGCAGCCGTAGATATTTACCCGAAATTCCCATATTACCCTTATATAAAAATAAAATTTTGATTTAATATTTGCTTTAATTCCCAAACTATCCTTTGTCTTTGATTTAATTTCGAAACTACCCTTGCTTATCTATCCATTTTGAATCACAACCAATCACGATTGAACTTAGGGAGAGTTCAATTGCACCCACGGGGTTAACATGACCCTTTTAACTCCTATTAACTGTGGTTAACTCGTTCCCCTCGCTCTTATGTGCAGTGCACGTACCACTAGCGAATTCAATCACACCCGCGGGTTTACACGTGTCCCTTTTAACTCCTATTAACTATGGTTAGCTCATTCCCCTCGCTCTCACGTGCATCGCACGTGTCACCCGCTAGTTAGGAGTAACGATATATGAAATTTATATACGTATGATCATAACCCATCACAAGTTATTAATACATACACGTTTCAAACTAAATATCCGTACAATAAATATCAAAGTCCTCTCAATTTACGTTTTGAAAGTATTAAAAGCGAAAAAAACAAAACCGATATTGTCGTCTAAAAAATGTACCACTAATAGTGACTCAGATGTTCTTGTTAATGTCTTGATGGCATCAATTACACTCTGTATCAAAAGCATAATAACAGCATCAACACCTCAGTTCCTGTTCTCCACAATTGAAAAACAAACTAGTTTTCACCATGCAATTAAAATCAACAAAGGGAACAAAAAAACCTTGAATAAAACCTAAATCTCTTGTAGCAACACTCATTTACCTTCTTTTTGCTTTCAATTTTTTGAAGGACATGTCCTATATATTCGGTCTTCATCAACATGAGTTCCTCTTGAGTGCAATTGTTTGCCTGACTCCTGAAACAAACTGAACAAAAGTTAATTTTTTAGAGGAAAAATGGTAATGAAAAAGGCAAGAAAATAGGAAATTTATATGTTACTTTGCTCTTTAATATGTATGGCACAACTCAATGCTTGATTTTCAAGTTTCTAATCCCTATATAATTATGTTTTGATCATCACTTGATCTTCACAAGTCCATGTCAATAGCTAAGTACATATATAAAATGAAGACAAAAGCTTTAACCATAAGTATTTCTGTTCTGGGGTTCTTTGCAACACAACATTTTTCTGATATAAAAACAGAAATCGAGACTGATAGAGATAGGGTTTGAACCTGGATTAGGGTTTTAAGAGTGTCAAGAGGATGACTGAGAGCGTTGCCAAATGTCACTGACCCTGCAGCAGCAATGACGTGTGTTGGGAACATTTCAGACGACATTCAAAGAAAAATCTGTAGACTGATCAACCGTCAAGGTGCTTCGAATTCAAACGTAGGAGACTGAGAGAACTTGGATAGTTTAGCCTTTTTGTAGGGAACTTGTCATTACTTTAAACACTTAGCAAGCTAAAAAACTCAAGCAAGAGAATACCAAACACAGCAACATAGTATGGAGGACACATGACTTACTTCACACACTTAGCAATTAAGCAGACAATATGCAGAATTGGTGAGAAATTAGAAGAGGTTTTAGGAACATGTCAGTGGAAGGAAAGAACTAATACAATTGAAGAGCAAACGGATAGAATATTGAGGGTCTACATAACTATGGAGTGGAATTATATCGATCAACAAGCCAATAGAAATATGCGCCAAACTAAGCAAGTATGAATTTTGGTTGGAGGGGGTGGCATTCCTATGCCACGTTGTTTCAACAGAAGGCATCTCGGTAAATCCGAAGAAGATAGAGCCAGTCATGAGTTGGGTGAGGCCCAAGAGTGTCACAAAGATCCGCAGCTTCCTTGGGTTGGTAGGCTACTACAGAAGATTCGTAGAAGGGTTCTCCAGCCTTGTAGCACCGCTCACTTACCTAACCAGGAAAAATACTAAGTTTATATGGAGCGATAAGTGCGAGATCAACTTCACGGAGCTGAAGAAGAGGCTTACCACGGCCCTTGTCTTTATAGTGTTATCAGGGCGTGGTGGTTATGAGGTGTACAGTGATGCCTCGCACGTCGGGCATGAGTGTGTTCTCATGCAGCACAAGAAGGTCATTGCCTATGCGTCAAGACAATTAAAAGAACATGAAAAGAATTACCCCACACACGACTTGGAGCTTGTTGCGGTCGTATTTGCACTCAAGATTTGGCGACATTACCTTTACAAGGAAGAGTTCTATGTGTTTATGGACCACGAGAGCCTCAAGTACCTCTTTTCCCAAAAGGAACTAAATTTACGGCAACGGCATTGGATGAAATTTTTGAAAGACTACGAATACACCATCCAATACCACCCGGGCAAAGCATATGTAGTGGCTGGCGCATTGAGTAGAAGGCCTCATTGGAGGAATTTTTCAATAGAAATGGCAATTGTTATCTAAGCTTAAGAACCCACCTAAAAAACTATACCCCAAAAGTGTGCAACCCTAAGAACTGGTAAATTGTTATATCGTTATATTGTAATATGAACTGGTAAATTGCCTAAGAGTATCTCCACTTATAAGTTAATCTAACACATACTTATCTACCCCATTGATCAATAGTTTTACAAATTTTACAAATACATTGTGATATGATACTGCGTATTCTGGGGATGTAACCAATATCATGACACCCAACGACTCTGTCTATGGCTTCATATTCAAGTGTCGAATTAGAAAATATCAGTCTATAGCTCTTATAGCCTCAGAGGAAACTTTGTTCGAGTTTCTCCAGTGAGATCTTGGAGAGAGATCTTGGAGTTTGTCTCTGCAAGCCTACCATGTTAACATTCAGAAAGCCTTATATGTGTGCTACTTTAGCCTCCTATAGATTCACCAGATATCATAGTGGACTTGAGCACAACTTGGAAGACTATGAAGTCTTGTGGCCAAATTTAAGGAGATTTTTTTTTAAGGAGACTTTATATATGGGTAAAATTTGTTAATTTGCTTTTTACTTACATTGACTATGAAATATCTTCTATTTTTTATTTTAATCTAATCGATTATACATTATGGTAAATTTTCTAGATAACATACTATAAGAAAATCCAAACAATATTCTTGTGTATATCATGAAAGGATAAACATCTTGAAACATGCATCCCCAACAAAAGTTAGAAGTTTTCATTGAAAGTATATACAAAGGTACTCTAAATCCAAAAAGAATGTCCAGACTCGTCTAACAGCGATACAAGAGTGAAAGACGACTACCAAGATTTAAGGCTCATGCCCATAGCTCAATTCATTGACATAATGCAACCGTGAGGATGTAATTTCAATTCCGGCTAAAAAAAACATATTAATACCAATGCACCCAAGGATACAGATAAACAAGAATACATCTAGTACTCCTAATGAGTGGAAACCATTATCCTTTCAACAAGGAGTAAGCATTGTAACGAGCATAAACCATCTTCCAAATCTATGATTCCTGCAGCACAATTTTAATCCCAATATCCATAATTTTTTGTAAATAACTAGTGCCTACAAACTCCTATCCAACCCAATCTCACCAAAAAAAAAAAAATAGAAGATCGCAAATTGGTATGCAACCCTAGGAACTGGCAAATCGTTATCCAGCTCTAAGAAATGACCCTAAAAAATAAGAAAACTGTGAAAGAAATTGCAAATTGTTAAGAATTAGACAAAAAAAAAAAGAGGTATGTGATGGCTTACTCATTAAAAGTCCTCTTTTTTGTCGCTTGTGCGAACACAAATAAAAGCTAAGGGGAATAAACCCTAGAAAATGCCTATTATTGATTTTAAAAAAAGGTAAGATATATAGCATGAGTTAAACCAAATTCGGGACAAAATTCTTTATTCCTTAAACATGGAAATAATAATGGTCGTAGAAAAGTCGTTTCCTTCGTGTCAACCTGTCACGACCCAAAATACCGCTTAGGAATTAGGATACTTTGGCTCATGGCTCGATTTGCCAAATCAAATCATCCTGTAAAATAATACAAGACATGCTCCAACGGAAGCTAAAACTTTATACATAAACAGTATTCTAAGAGGTTATTTACAATTATTTACAACAAAACTAGAAGTAAGAGTGGACATGCCCACTCATCAAAATATAAACATTCTCTCCACTTAGAAATAATCTTCATCATACATCTGATGCTCTATAGTAGGTTCCTCCTCACCATAGTCTTCCTCAACCCATGGACTAGGAGTATATATGTCAAATCTTTCCAATCTAGCACCTGCCGACATCAAATGTACAGCTGAGTATTGAAACACTCAGCGAGCACAAACCAATAGCTAACATTGTGATAACATATATGTCATGGCTTGCATGTGAAATAAAACAATTCATCCATATTCAATGCATGCAATTAACTACAAAGTCATTCTTAAGATCGCATATGCATGCTTAGTTTATCATACTTTAAACTTACTTTTCGCGTTTTTAAAACATGCTTGCTGTGTATAAAACATGGTTCTTGTCTTGTGAAAATTATGCACGTCTTGTTCTTGTTCTTGGCGTGTGAATCATGCTTGTTCTTGACTTGTACTTGCTTGTGAGCCAGATGATAGTGCCTTGAAATGACTTGAAGTCGGGTATGTAAATACCCTTCACTAAATTGACACAATTAGGTCATCAACTTCCTTGCACCAACCCTTATGTTTGGCATTATCAGTATTTTTTGATCATTGAAAGCCTAATAAACTAGATTTAGACATGATCCTTGAAGCCTAGAGATAAGATCTTGGACTTGTCTTTAGAATCATACTTGTGTACAATTATACTTGTGTCAATTTTATTCTCATGACATATAAAAACCTGTGAATAAACATTATTTTCAGAAATCTTAATCATGCATTGCATGCATGTTTATCAATGAACATAATCTCAGTTATACAATGTATGCATGTGCATAATCTTGTATCTATGAAGCTTAGAACATATAAACATACTTATGGAATTCAATTACAAAGAACATATCACAATAAACATGAATAATTAACATATTTCAACTCAATCCATTAACATGCAAGCATTTAAACCAATAATTCATGCTTAAAGTTAATAAGATTAACTAGAGGTATGTACCGGCCTATCAAAGAATGAAATCTTGATGAGAAAAGCACTTCTGAACCCAGACTCGAGCTCAAGGAAACTAGTACGAGCTTGCTAAAGCTCTGGAAGCAAGAATCCAAGTTCTTTAGAATCTCATGAAAATCCCCTTTGGAACCTAGCTTTTTTTTTCTTCTTCTCCTCCAATTTCTCTCTCTTAACTCAATTCAAGGTTTGGTAAACCCTTAGGACCGAATTCTCTTTCCTATTTATAGTCTAAAATGTTCCAAAAGAAATCCCCAAAGTCGGTTACTTATTAAAAGTCGGTTAGTGAAGTTCTAGGTTGAATTTTAGCTGTTTCTGGGCAATTTCATCGTCGAAATTGGGTCCCCCGACAAATTTTATTGATTAAGTTGAATCCCCTATTGCATTTCGTGACCGAAATTCATTGACTGGGCCTGTGGGTTTTCCCGCTTTGGTATTTTGATCATAAATTTTGACTCGCTTATCGGATTTTGACGATTCAACTTACGTTGGACTCATCATTTAAACAGGAACAATTTTGTCTCTAATGGACAAATCCTAATTCTAAGTTTGTAATGGTTGAAATATGCTCTAAAACTGACTGGTCTGTAATTACAGCAGCCAAAACTCCAGAAAACCCACATTTGATTTAACTTCGACTCAAAATATGGAAAGGTGATAAACATGAACATTGAAGAAGATTTCAATATCTTTCTAATGGCTCAAAAATCACTTGATTCTGATCAGCTCTGCGAAAACGAGAGTTTGCTCAAGTTGAAGGTATTTCCAGACATCCCTCTTTTTGACACTTAGAGTATGTCTTACTCTTGTTTCATTTATCCCTAACACTCATAAAAAAAATTCTATACATATTTTAATTCATTAAAAAAAATACTTCTTTCATTTTAAAGCATGAAATCACAAGTATATTAAGGCTTTGGGCCATGAAATCACAAGTATATTAAGGCTTTGGGCCTTGAAGGCACTATTCACAGCACTATTCACAAGATTAAGAATTTAGTTTTGAGGTTCTACATTCTTCCCCCCTTACAAAAATTTCATCCCTGAAATTAAGACGACGCATGCAACATCAAAAACAGCTAAATAAACAATTGGGTATACATTTTTCGTATTTCATCTTCACGCTCCCACATAGCTTCTTCAACTTAATGGTGTTGCCAACGAACAAGAACCAAAAGAATGGTCTTGTTTCTCAAGACTTGATCTCTCCTATCCAAAATTTGAATAGGCTACTTCACTAAAGTGAGATCTTCTCGGATTTATAATACATCCAAGTCAATGATATGAGATCGATATGAGATATACCTTCAGAGAATGGAAATATGAAACACATTATGTACTTCAGCCATGTGAGGTGGTAAGGCAACGCAGTAATCAACCTCACCAACTCTAGTGATGATTTCAAAAGGCCCCACATACCTTGGGCTGAGGTACCAAAAAAAAAATTCTAAAAACTAAGGTTAGATTATTGGACCTAAGGAATGGTTAATGGGTTAAAAGGGACACGTAGTGACCTCTGGGTGCGATTGAACTCTCCCCAAGTTCAATCGTGATTGGGTATGATACGATCACCTTAAGGTCATGGGCCCTGATGAGTCGGCTAATTCCTCTACCATTAAAACTTTGTAACCCCTCTATATAGGGCTGTAAATAGAGCGGATTTGGAGCAGATATTGGTATATCTGAATTCGTATCCGATTATATATCCGGATATCCGAATCCGAATAAATATCCAGCGGATAGTGAAATACTAGGAAGCACGAATACTTTGAAAATGGAAACGTACCCGTATCGTTGTATCCGTATCGTCGTATCGGATACATATCGGATACATATCGGATACGGCACTCTAAGGTAAAACTTAGATGTTTTTCATAATTTCTGTCGTATCGCCGTATCTGTATCGTATCGCTGTATCTAAGTATCGTCGTACCCGTGCTTCCTAGATGAAATTTGATATCCATATCCGACTCCGATTAAAATATCCGAATTCGGATAGTATCCGAATTATCCGATTAATATTTTTAAAAATTAAAAAATATAAATTAATATTTAAAAATTTTATAAATATATAAATTTTTATTAAAAAAATATATTTTAAAGGTTATATTAATTTTATAAATTTAAAATATATTATTTATATATATTATATAATCAGACGGATATTTATCGGATCGAATATAACAGTATCTGAATCCGTATCCGACTATAAACGGATAGTATTTTACCATCCGAATCCGCTCCACCGGATACCTATCCGGATAATTATCTGACTAAATGGATTCGGATACTGATAATATCCGCATCCATTTACAACCTACTTGTATACTGTTTAGGCTTTCAAAAATCTAGGGTTCCATATTCAGATCGCCCATGGCGGCAATGGCACTGCAACTGAGATCGAAATGCAGAACTTCGAGAAACCCTAGTTTTCTTCAGCTCTTCTCTTCTTCTACAGACTCTAATGGCGGAGACGACTAGGACTCTCCATCTCCTCCTTCGCCTTCAACTTCTGATTTTAGTGACGTTAAAGCGAGCCTCAGGCAATCTCCACCTCGTCGAAGAATTTTTCCCTCTCCTTCAAGAGAATCCCCATCATTCTCCTCTATTAAACCCTCGAAGGTCGCATCTCTCGAAGAAATCCACAAAAATTTATCTGAATTTCGTTGTAGATCGGCTGCTCCTCTTCCCGATGAGACATCTTCAAGAGCTATACCAGAGAAATGTGATTGGAAAAGGCAAGGAAGTGAATACTGGGGTTTGAACTAGCAAGAGTGGGAAGCTCTCTTTCGAGGCTATCCGCGAGAGCTTAAGACAGCTTCGATCCTCCACATGAAATCAAAATATGAATGACCGATTCAGAGGACAACCCGATAGAGGAAACAGGGATTTGGATCCCATGTCTCTCACAACATTCAAAGACAGTCTAAAACAGCGGCCTGACGATCCGGCAACGCCTAAATCTTTTGTTCTTGGAGGATCAGATTCGCTCCCGGCATCTGTTTTTGAGAGGGAACTGTGAGCAAAGATAGAGACGGAATCTCAAGCATTGAAGATGGAGTTTGTGAAGATTTATAGTTATGACGAATTTGGGCAGAAGCATCAGCCTGCTGATGCGAAGGGCTTCTCTTTGGATGAATTGAATGAGAGGCTTATGAAGCTGAGAGAAATTGAGGAGAAGGAGACAAAGTTGAGGATTGGAGGTGTATCATTTAAGGACCTGAGGGAAAGCTTGGTGAGATTGCGGATGTCTGATGATGACAAGTCAAGGAAATCATTGAGTAAGCCCAATTATTATGGAATTTCGAAACTGTTCTAATTAATTGAATTGCTGGTTTGATACTTGTGAGAAAAATAGAATTGCTTGTACAATCCATACAATGCTTGAATGGTTTATGACACTTTTTTTTATTTTAATTGTTTCAGTTTCAATTAAACAGTTTGACAATAGACTAGGTATCTAGCTGCTAAGTGCTAACCCAAAACAACATGTCGAATTTCAAAGTGTAGGTTAAGACTTCTACATGGTAAAAAATCCAAATAGTGTAGGGTTATATTTAATGGGGTTTATCTATTGGTTCCTCCCGAAAAAGGAAAATTATAAATCACACAGCTATAAGGAGAACATGATCAAATAATGAAGCAGAGAGTTCTCAAGAGTCAAATGGAGCTGCATGTTGTTTAATTAAATTGATATGTATATATATATAGGGGAATGATGGGTGTCACGTAGTGCGTGAACTCTCATAGAGTTTACGCAGGCAAAATTGAATGGTATTCATAGTAATTGATAAAAGAAGTTAAGGGTAATCTTGGAAAAATGGTCATTTATTGATTTCATAAAAAATGCCTTAGCATTGTCATTAATTGCAAAAAAGCCATTTTGTCCTTTGCAAAAAAGCCATTTTCGGCAAAAGATAGTCTTACTGGGAAGACAGACCCACCTGCTCCTCTTTGTTCTTTAGTCAAAGAAGTGGAAGCTAACATGAAAATTTTTTGAGCTTTACTTCTTGTAAAATTGTTGGCTTCTTCTTCTTCTTCTTCTTCTTCTTCTTCTTCTTTTTATATTATTATTATTATTATTTATATTTATTTTTTTATTTAACCTTGTCAACTTTTTGTAGATATTGTATCTATTATATATGGGAATGCCTCTGATGTAGATGTCAAGTTTTGTAATCTTGTTTTGATTGTAATAAGCTACTCCTTTTGTTTTTAAACAACAAATTGATCTCAATGTGTTGATCTTGCTCTGAGGCTCTCACTTGCACATCAGATTTGTTCAATTGATAGCTTTCATTTCTGTTTATATTGGAAATACTGAGTAATTTTGGGAAATATAAAAAACAAATTAGTAATTAGAAAAACATGTCCAACAATTTGATTAGCAATTAGAAAAACATATCCAACAATAACTTAGTAATTAGAAAAACATACACAATAAGCAGTTTAATTGCCAAACTAAGAAAATTATTCGTGTTTTTTTTTTACAATTTATTCGTGAATAATTTGGCAAATCTAAAATTATCGAATAATTCGACACACTTAAAATTCCCGAATAATTTGCGAAAATTGAAAAAAAATTAGTTAATTTTGTTAATATGGTATCAAATTCATTTGAAAGTCAACATATTACAATAGAACTGCTACTAAATTATTTTAGAAGTTATTAATCAAGGCAATTTAAGTTTTTGATATTTTCCTCATTTGAAATTCTTACTAGCTCACTAAAAACTAATTCAGTAATACTTACTAGTTACTTGCTCCTAGTCTTGCTAGCACTTTTGTATTTTACGTCTATGTATTGAGCATTTTCATAAGAATGTGAGACAATGTGGACTCTGTTGGCGCATTATCTACAACCTTCAAGTTTTCAGATCCCCGAAGCTATTCTCTGAACATCTTCTTTCCGCATTTCTTGGAACTTGGTGAGATCAATTCTGTGTTTTTCTACTATCGGAGTGAATAGGTGATTAAATGACCCATCTTTCTCACAAGTAACTGGGAAAACGGTTTTAGAGACTGAATTGAAAATCTTCGAGCTAAAACAGTTTTATCTTTGGAAGTCATCACTGTTCCTATAATTGTAAGTAGTACACAATACATTGGGAAAATAAATAGAGCTCGGGTACTAATGTAAGCATGAAGGTAAATGAGAGACACGATCAAAGACTTCTCCAGTGGCAATTTTGGGAACTTTATATTCAATCACAAATTGCTAGATTATCCATTGAAAGGGGCCCAATTCTCCTAATCGAAGTCATAGAGTTCTCTACTGGTGAGAGTAGAAAGGATAGGTTCCTATTTACCAATGAGTGGGAGCAACATTTCCAATATATCATCCAGTCGACCTTACCAAGATTGGTTGCAGACCACTGCCCTGTAATGTTAGCATCAGGATGCTTCAGAGGTAATCCCACCTGTTTAGATTTGAGAACATGTGGTTAGAGGAACAGGGCTTTTAAAAAGGTGTGGCTCAATCAGAATTTTTGGGGATCGGTGAATATAGTGCTTGGTCTCAAGCTAAAAGCTTTGAAGTCGAGACTCAATGTATAGAATAGAGAGATTTTTTATAACATTAACGTTAAGAAGGCCAAACTTTTTGAGGGAAATAGAGGAGATAGATTTGAGTGGTGATGGGTTTCAGAGGAAGGTTTGAAGATGAAGGAGGGAAAAAACTGGAATACAAAAGGTGTTGGA
The DNA here is from genome assembly GCA_015143295.1 of Tetracentron sinense. Classification (NCBI taxonomy): domain Eukaryota; kingdom Viridiplantae; phylum Streptophyta; class Magnoliopsida; order Trochodendrales; family Trochodendraceae; genus Tetracentron; species Tetracentron sinense. The sequence continues at coordinate 10,247,279 of CM026554.1, forward strand.
ATTAGAGAAGATTAGTTGGAAGCAAAAATGAGGGTATCACAATACACAATTTTTGTTTCATAAAGTCACAAACGTTCGTAGGAAGAAGTTTTTCATAAGCACATATTGAGTGGATGGGGAGTGGAAGGAAAACAAGAGAGAAATCAAAGAGAGTGCAATTAAGTATTACCAATAATTATATGAGGAAAGGTTTGAGTGGAGACCGAAGTTGGATGGGTTAACATTTGATGGGTTATCGGATGAGCAAAGTGTCAGGTTAGAAAGACTTTTTCATAAAGATGATGGGTGAAATGTAGTTAAAGGGATGGAAGGTGATACGGCTCCTGGGCCTGATGGATTTTCCGTTGAATTCTACAAAGCGTGTTGAGACATTGTAGGAAACGATTTTATGGTTGTACTCCATGAATTGTATAAAAGTGGGAGGTTTGATAGGGTCCCGAATAGCACTTTCATCATGTTAATCCCCAAAAAAATCTGAGAAAGAAGATTTGAAGAACTATAAACCGATAAGTTTAATAGGGAGCGTATACAAAATTGTCTAAGATTTTTGCAGATAGGATCAAGGGCATGAGAGTGCATTTTGGCAAATAGGATCAAGGTTTTAAAGAACATTTTCTGATTGTGTAACGGGTTTGATTGAAACCTATACATGACACCCTAGTATAATGGTTTTGGCCATTACGGTTGTAATTTGTAGCCCATAATGTAAGGGCTGAGCCAGGAATTTTTCCTTGGGGGAGCGGAAGTACATGTGTCAAAAAAAGTAATGGGTTTGAGGGTGCAGCCCCATTTTTTTTTTTTTTTGAGTAATAGGTCCATCGTGGTCATAAAATTCATTAATGTTGCATTCTGGAAACTTGACCATCTCCAGAACCTTTTTACCTGTCTTCACCATATACCCACCTCCCCTACCCTTAGAGATACCCCGTTTGTGGTCTAGAGACAACAATGTCACTTTTCAGTGAGATCCCTCTATAAGGCCCTCATTCCTCTTGCCGGGCAACCATTCCCTCACAGATCGATCTGGAAGGCAGGTCTGCCTCCCAAGGTATCATTTTTCCTTTGTATTGTAGCTCTAGATAAGATATTAACTTGCAATCATCTAAAGAATAGAGGGTGACAGATGACCAACGATTGCTTTTTGTGACTAGATGCTGAGGAGATGGTCGACCACCTCCTGTTACATTGTCCTTACACACACAAGGTTTGGAGCTATTTCCTCTCCCCGATTGGGAACTAGCTGAGTCTTTCCTCTCTCCTTCTGGGACTTCTTATCTTATAAGTTCTCGGTGCGTTTGGCGGAGAAGGGCTTTGAAGGGGGCGCTATGCTTACCGCCTCAGTTGCATGGTCCATTTGGATTGAACGAAACTCGAGGGTCTTTGTGAACTCCCCCGGGTTCATTAGTATCTGTCTATGGGCTGCTCATCTTCTTCAGCATTGGTGCTCCACTCTGGAGAATTTTGACTTAGCATTGCCTTACTTTTTACTGTAACATCTAACTTTCTTTTGTACTTCATCATTGTAATGCTTGTATTTCCATTTCTATCTGGGCATGGGCTCCCTCTATTGTGATCCCTCGTCGGCCCTGGCTTCCTCCTCCTTAAATTGGTCTATGATAGGTGATGTGATGTGGGGAATGGGTTGTGGTTGGATCGGTGGAAGCGGAATGTTGAAAGTGAAATCGGATCGTGGTTGAGTAGGTGATGGAGGGATGTTGAGGGTATGTAGCGGTTGTGGTTGAACCAGTGGTGGGATGACGATAGCAGGTGGTGGAGGGATGTGTGGAAGATTAGGTTGTGATGGGCTTGGCACATCTGCCAGTCGGGAATTGGAGAAGGAGTAAGCATGGGTCATGGCCTGCATGAAATCCTGTATAATGTTTTTCAGCTCTTCGATATTCTAAGCATTCTTAGCTATTCTGGTCTCAAGATCTGAGGCTTGCTGCTACGATGTCGAGGTATCCGGATCGGTTTCATGGGCATCCACTTATTCCATACTGCAGTCGGTTGCTAGGTACGTTCTTACTGTGACTCAGGGTCTGCTTCAGACTGCTAAAGGAGAGGCATGGAGTAAGAATCGGAGGAGATACGAGTGGGAGAGAATTTTTAGAAGGCATACATATGACCTAACAAAGTCTAGTTGACATAAGGACTCTGCCCCTTGTCTAGAAGCTTAGAATGACATGCACGAGAGGGGATTTTTGATTTTTGATTTTTTTTTTTTTTAACAGGATATGACATGACAGATGTGGCCCGATAGGGTAGGCAGAAAGAATTCATTTCTACTAACCTGGGTTATTGGTAGCCAGGGCCTACTGGGCCAAAGTTGAAGTGGGTTAGTGGACTCACCCATTGCAACTTAGGATTTGAACCTCACATGTATGTCTGGAGACAGGGTATGGGGTATTTTATTACAAGCACAATAAAAAGCTCAATACATGCCCCTTGGATGAGTGTTTATCTGGACAGAATGTCTTGATACTCAATCCTGGTTGGGGGACAGATATATGGTACAAGCAGGTTGGGGTTTAGTGTATCCCTCCAGATGGGCTGTTTGTAAGCTATACCTCAGCCTATTCTATATGCATGTATATTGGGGTAATGCATGGTGTTCCTAAAGAATGGGAGAATCACTTAACATCGTATATGCGACTCCTCGGTATAGAACATACCTGAAAATGAACGATTGGTCTAAGCGGGAGCGTTCAGAATCCTTACCTGAGGGTAATCACCCAGCAGGAGTAATTCCACGGACCTCGAAGACTTTTAAGCCTCTATCACTAAGGATAATCATCCAACAGTCGTAAACGTAATAAGTCTGTCTATGAGTAAAATGGGTTGTTACACTACGATGATATGCATGAAATGCACTGTACAAGAAACATCCCAAAAGGTATAACGAACTCGCACTTAATTAAATACTTAGGTATTTTAATTAATTTTGAGATTACATGGCTTAAGTTTAAGTTTCGACTTGAACCTCGTCCTCAACAGAGTCGCCAGAGATATGAGCATGAGATTTTTCACCCACTTTCACATTATGGTTTGACTGAGAGTCGCCACTTATTCATTCTAAGGGATAGGTCCTGGATGGTTGGATAATGTCTTATGGTCTATCAGAGATCAGGGTAAGTGGTTCGATTAAGCCCCGGGAAAGGTGTTAGGCACCCCAGGACCCCCATTTTATAAATGGTTACCTATTCCCTAAACCTAAGCCAATTTAATCTCAAAAGTAATTAGAATACCTAAGTGTTTAATTAACTGCTAATCCAAGAAAGATAGAAAGCTAAGTTAAACTAGGGTCAAATCCGAGTTGGATTGTCTACGTACTCTCATTGGGGTGAAATCAGACTGAGCGTAGTTCTGACACATGAGCCCGTGCCAAGGCTAGGGGTGTGTGTGTGTGCATAGGATGGTCAAGTATCTAGCCCGGAGGTTAGGGTTTAGTTAACCGAGTTGGTCAAGTGCAAGGTCAAGTCTAACCGCAGTTAGAAGGGTGTTAACCATGATTAAAGGCTAACCAAGGTCAAGAAAGTCAAAAGTCTATTTTTTTTTGGTCTTTTTATATTTTTTGCATGTTTTTGGGTTTTTTTTTTGGGGGGATTTTTTCTAAGGGTTAAGAGTCTTAACCATGGTTAGGGGATTGAGCCCTGGGGTAAAACAAAGTTAACCATGATTAAACCCGCTTAACCATGGTTAAGAAAAGGCCTAAGGTAATCTAAGTCAGATTGAGGGCCCTTTTATATTTTTTAGATTTTTGCATATTTCAGTTTTTTTGGGGTTTTTCCAAATTTAAAAGGAGCTAAAGTGAATAATCGAACCCAAACCAAGGGGTGAGAGTGGCAGTCCGGCCCACTAGGACTAAGCCAAATGGGCCCATGCAAAATTAGGGCTTGACGAGAGATGTTTTTTAAAAAGATAACATAAGGTAACACTAATGTACCAAAGCCCATTAGCCTATGATGAGAAATGATATAATGGGCTTTGGTCCAGTAGTGGGACCAAATGAGCCGTGCCCACAACAGGGGCCACAAATCTCAAGCCAATCAATTCCAAAGGAAAAAATAAAAAAATAAAAAAACCAATGGCGTCCAGGCCGAGTTCATGGAGGAAAAATATGGGCTGTACTAAGACCCATTAAACTAAGAGAATGGCTTAATGGGCTTTGGCCCAGTAAGATATTCTAACCCGAAAAGTGGGGCTCAAGGGCCATGGATCCTGTGCAAGAAATCGCACACAGGTAGAGTGGGGGGACTGGCGTCGAAGCCTTAGGCCAAGAGAACCTGTCTCTGGTTTTCTTCCTTTTTTGTTTTTGTTTTTGTTTTTTTGGAAACTCAATAACACCACAAGGTGATTACTGAAAGCAATTGAAGGAAAGATTCACACCACCCATGCAAACACACACACACACACAACATGCATACAATCCACCACACATATATACCACACAGGTAGCCCAAATAAGTTGAAATCAAACACACCTCCCTATCAGATCCTCACCATTAAATCAAGCAAGGAGAAATGGGAAAAGGAAAGAAAAAGAGCGGGTTTTACCTGCGCGGGTTGATGTTGCCGGCAGCGGAGTTGTTCCCGTTAGCTCGGGGTTGGTGGTGCTGTTGCTCCAATTGAACAAGAAAGAAAAGAAAAACTCTCCATGTTAAGGGTTTACAACAAACACACAAAATAAATAAAAAAGAACACAAAAAAGTAGAAGACTGGGATGGGTCCCCTGGCGTGGCAGTGGTGGTCGGACGGCTGTTGAAGGCCGGCCGGAGCTGCTGGACTGATGGGGTGGGGTATTTCCCTTATTGTGCAAACCTCTCTGATTTTCAAAAGCTGGGGTCGGCTAAACATGAAAGAGGAAAGGGGTATTGGTTTTTGGTTTTAAACCGTGGGTCGTGGACCATGGACCAAAGATTTGGGATTTGGATTTGGGCCAAGACTTGGGGTCTAGCTCACAAACTATGGGCCATGGGCCACAGGCTTGGATTGAGGCTTGGATCTAGGGGCTTGGGCCCTCAAAGCTTTAGCTAAACCTCAGCCTTAGGGCTAAGGCCTAGCAAATAAACACATGGGTTTTGGGCCGGGGTTGTGCCACAGACTCTAGGTTAAACCTAGGGTTAAGGCAAGCTAACTATGGTTAAATATATTAATCACGGTTAAAACAAGGTGTAAAAATTGGGTGCTTACACTGGGCTCAGGTGACTGGCCATCTCTCTCTCTTCCTCTATTTGTGAGTGGACCATATGGTCTTCATATGTTTTTGCATGGTTGTTACAAGCATCGCCTAGGTGATCAAGCATACATGTGGGTTCGAGCGGTCCAATAATTAAAAAAAAAAGGTCATTAAATGCCTCTAATTTCTTTTAGGACTCCCAAAATATCTCATAAACTCATATTTAAAGATGTCTTTTATAATTTAAATAGGCGCAACCCCCATTATTATATATGTTCCCAATTATATATATTTTATTATATTTCTTGAGTATAATTAAGAAAAATGAAAAAAAATAAGAAATAAGAGTAGGATGTACGGTCTCTCCCTCTCTCCCTAAGTCTTGTCTCTTTTACGTTCGACATCACATTGACTGTCGGACTATTTTTCTGTTATTTATTCAGTCATACACTCTCCCTCCTCTCCCATCTTCTTTTTCTCTTATGTTCGGGGTGGAACTGTACCAGTGTAGACTATTGTTTTTTTTTATTTTTTATTCTTCATAATCTCTCTCCCTCTTTCGACAATCATTATAGACTTCATTTTTTTTTGTTCCGATTTTTTATCCCTAACACTTGATCCCCCTTTATTGTTCTTAGAACTGACTCCAAAGATGGTTTTATCAAAGTGTATCTTAAGTTCTTAACAATAGAGATTTTGTAATTTACATGAACTGCAGAACTCCTTATTCAAGGAAATGCATCATATATCTCTCATATTGGGGGGATGTCTGCAGCAAAAAGTTAATCAAGCGACGCCTTAGACACCTCAGGCTCCTGTCTCAGGTTACCGCCTCAGGCATCCATGGGGTTTGTCGCCTCAAGTCGCCTTGACAATTATGAGTTGATATCATCAAGCAATTTAATGCAATTAGTGTTTCTTGTGGTGTTTCTTCTCGTGTTCCTTTGACTATGAGGATGATAAGAGCATATGAAATAAAATTTACTTAAGCAAAGAGCGTGCTCAGAAAGGCACTTGCACAAGGGGTATGGTGTGAAAAAATTATAATATGCTGGGAAATTTGTATATTCATCAATTGAGACTAAGACTTTAGGCCGGTGCATTGCCATTGAATATGAGGGGATACCTTTCTGGCCTTAGCTTAAGTCACCACAAATCCACTGTTCCACCCACTAAAAAACATGGATTTTCCTAAGTCTGCACATCCAATTATTGATCTAATATGTATCTCAATTACACATAAGATGCCACAGTCATTTTATTACTAAGCATGATTTTTGCTTTTGCCATTTTATGCATTCACTAATGTCCATGCACATGTCTATCGGAGATATTACTCTCTTGCCATGCAACTATTAAAGTTCATGCACATCTAAATAAAACTAAAATGCACAATGTTTAATGTACCTTCTTATTAGTTTAGTAACTCATTAGAAGGCTGGAAATAAAATAGCTCGAAAACTCCAATGTATCAAATGGAACTGGATATTTATGGGTCTCTGTGTATTCTATCACATCATATCTTTGTAGGTATTTGAGAAGCGGGAAGGGTATTTGATGCTTGCATATTGCATGCATAGCTGGTTGAGAAAAGTGAGAATAAAGGAAGGAAATCACATTCTTTGAGAATGAGCACTTACTCTAGTTCAAGCTTTTGGAGAAAATTTTCTCTTAATGTCTTCTCTTTGTCCTTCACCGGCAGCAAAATTACTCTTTAAATCTGTATTTTCTGACCCACTAAGTGTGTTTACCTTCTCCCTCAAGTAAAGATCTCACTGTGGGGTTCAACTTTGATCAAAGGATCATCTTCATCTCATTCCAACTTATATATTTTGAGATGGCAGATGGAGAATGGGGACTTTTCATGTAGTCCAGAAACTATAATCCAAAGCTATTATACTGTAGATAAGAATGGATAGATTTTTTTTCCAATATTTGGATGTAATCTATTAGAAATAGTTTCTGTAAGGGATAAAATTCGTAATTTAATCTTGTGTTGTGGCAAAAAGCATGTTTTCGGTATTAAACGGTGGATACGAGTTTATATGTATTTTTGAATACGTATTCGTTGTGTGTATGACAATGAACTCGTTGTGCTCCTCACAATGGGAATGTTGTTCTCTAAACAATGAACTCGTAATCATCAAGACAACGGTATCGTCCTCGTTGTGAACAACGAGCTCGCGCTTTATGTCGACAACGAGACCGACTTTCAGGATCCGATCCTCAGAAGGCGATCATTTGTCTCTGACGTTAGGTGGAAAGCATTGTCTTAACATTTATTGCTAGTTACCTCAGGTGGGTTTTCGACCCACAAACCAACTTAGAGATTGTAGGCTCCCGCGTGTGACGCGTTCGTCATCAAATATGTCTGACATATTTGGTAATGGGTGACAAGCTTATGACATGCTCATCAAAGTCATCGATGGTCATCTATAGGCATCCCAAGCTTAACCTATAAATACCCCGGAGACCCAGTTCATCAGGATTGATCAAGGAATATTCGAAGACAGTGCCATAACTTTCATCTTAGTGATCTAGCTCTCAGTGTTCCGGTGCCTTTGTGATTTATTATTTGTCTTCTTCTTCGTTTACTAACTTTACCATCGAAGCTATTTCAGAGTGCAGACCTGCCCCCTCATTTTCTGTTGTTTTTCAGTCTTATTTGCAGGTGAATGTCATTTTGATTGCTCTACCAGCCAAACAGCTATTGACGTGCCGAACCCAGGAAATTTTCCCCCATAGTTTCTATATTTGTGAAACGTTCAATTATGCTGCAAATGTTTGCTCATACCATGCTTGCCTTTATTATGGTTCATTCTTGTATTATCTCATAATGTTTTGTTTTGTAGTGAAGCAACTCACAACAAAAATCAAGCATCTTGTCTTCCGTTTTACACAAAAAGGTGAGACCACAACTTTCGGTAGATATTTCAACACATTGTTTTTTGGGTATAATCATACATCTGTTTGTCGTCATTTTCTAAAAGTATATTTTTGCTCATTATAGTTTTTGACTTGAGGTCAGTAAAATACTGATTTAGCATGTAAACAAAGAGATAGTCATGAATCACAGAATGTTTTTAATTATTTAGTGTGTAAATCAAGCAGTCATATAGAACCAATTGGGAAATAGTTCAGAAACTCTAAGGGGGCGTTTGGATAGACTTTCCCTAGAAGAAAAATACTTCCTCAAGAGTTACTTCCTATAAAGTAACTCTTGAGGAAGTCTGACAAAGTCCTTTTGTGGATAAAATAGCATTTGGCTTGCACATTTGAAAAGTGACTTTTGAAAACTCAAAAGTCAAATTTGTGTTTGGTTTGCCCTACAAATAACTTTCAAAATTTTATAAATGGTATCAAATTGATATATGATTGTTTTCATATAACAACTCTTGTAGAATTTTGACTCTAAAAAAATCTCTTGTAAGTTTGTGACGCCCATAGATAAATGACGAGAAAAAATATGGTTTACACCTATGCATTAGAGCATGTAACCATATAAAAATCTAAAATATAAAACATTGGCATGTCATTTAATATGAAACACCCTGCGATATCAATAACTAAACATTTATATTTGAGTGACAAATTTTCTGATATTACTTGATTTGTCGTTCATTTTCCCAATAACTACTCCTCGCTATCAAAATTAGCATAAGCACAGAGACATGAAACATCTAAATGCAGTATCTTTTATCCACGTAAGCTGACCAGAAGCAAAATGATAATAACAAAGTTTTCCCTGTAAGATTAAACTTAATCTCATAAAATCACTATTCTATGTCGAATAAAATATGACAGGATCTAGACCATGCAATATTAGATTAATCTAGTGAATATAAATTCAGGGATAAATATATTCGTACCTTTTAGGATCAATGAATAATGCCGAGGACAATATGAACGACTTTATGAATCCAGAAACCTGCAAAATAAAATCAAGAACCTCCTTTGGAAGTCTTCTCTTCTCCTCTCAAGTTTATCGATGGGGCTTGAAAAATAACGTGAGTGAGAAGAGGGACTTTCCCAAAACTTATAAGATAAAAAAAAAAAAACCCTCGTAACCACCCATCACGATCCAAGGGTCATGGGAAGCCACACCAAATCTAATGGTGAGTCATCCAACCGTTTCTCCTTAATTATCGAACATGTGTGAGTCCCATGTTTGACCACATCTTAGTGGGACCCACCAATTTAAACATTCTCTGATAGCAACCTTATCAATCCGGGATTTTGAATAAACCAAAACATGATTGCGTGGGCCACACCAAGAGTTGTAAAATATTAAAACTCTTACAATCTCCCACTTGGCCCAAGCAATCCCTTTTTAAAAAAAAAAAAAAAACTTCCGGATTGAAACCATTAAAAAACGTGAGTGGCCACTCTATTTTTTTTTTTTTAAAAAAAAAAAAACTGTTGTTGCCGAGAATTACATGTTCTTAAACTTTCACTCTAAAACAAGAATGCCACTAACAGTGATCATGGAAGCACATAGCATCTACTAGGTTTCATTACTATGATACAGGCCACTCCATGGTCAAACTGCTAGTAACACTAATATCTTCGAGAGGAACTTTATGATGACTATTATGGTGTGACATGGAAAATACACAACTTTATGTGATCAATATGCGTATATCCATAAGTGTCCACGCTACATGCATTTAAGCATATGCATGTCATTCTGATACCTTACGACATCCGTCATGTGAAATCCATCACCTTATATCCAGAATGAAGGCCTCAAACATGGTGCCCAACCATATTCAACCCAAGCGACTTGAGAGCTTTGTGCATGCTCTCGGGCTTAACTTGACATCAATGGCATCCGCCATGTGAATACCATCACTTGATGTCTATACTTTCACACGTGCATTCAAAAACATAAGAACAACTAAAATGATTCATCAATTATTTCCAAAACCATAACATTTATAAATGAGAGTATATCAACATAATATATGAATCATAAAAAGGACTGGAATGAGATAATAAATAAATACTCCCACTAAACAAAGGAATCAAAAGACTCTAAAACTCCCATACGGGTTACATGCTCTTTGAAAACTCTAACTGAAAGACCCTTAGTCAATGGATCAACAATCATGATTAAGGTAGAACAGTGAGGGATAATGATTAAACTAGCTCGAACTTTCTCTCGCACATATAGATATTTTATCTCTATATGTTTGTTCATGCTTGTGACATGATCGTTCTTAACATATTGAAAGACAGCTGCATTATCACAATGAATCGGTCGCTCAATGGAGTCCACTATTTTGAGCTCACTGATAAAGTTCTTTATCCAAATGGCCTGTTGTGCAGCCTCATAACAAGCAACATACTCTACTTCCATGGTAGAAGATGCCACCAAGGATTGCTTGGCACTTCTCCATGAAACTGCACCTTGAGCTAACATGAAAACATATCCCGAAGTCGACTTCAAACTATCCTGACATCCAGCATAGTCAGAATCTGAATAACCAATAACTTCCAGCTCATCACATCTCCGGTAAACCAGCATGAAATCTTTAGTCCTTTGAAGGTACCGAAGTACTTTCTTAACTGCAGTCCAGTGAACAGCTCCCGGATTCTTCTGATATCTTCCCAACATCCCAACAATGAAACTCAGGTCAGGCCTGATGCAAATCATGGCATACATAAGACTCCCAACTGCGGAAGCATAATCAGTAGAATCCACTTGAAGTCTTTCAACTTCATTCTTGGGACATTAACGATTATTGAAGATATCTCCCTTAACTACTGGAGCATCTCCGAGAGCACAATTCTGCATCTTGAATCTGGTTAACACTTTGTCAATGTAAGCCCTTTGTGATAAACCCAAACATCCCGAACTACGATTTCTAGTGATCTTGATGCCTAAGACATAACTTGCCTCTCCCATATCCTTCATATCAAAATTTCGAGACAAGAATAGCTTGGTATCATGAAGCATATGAACATCATTACTTGCTAAAAGAATGTCATCGACATACAGCACAAGAATGATAAACCTACTCCCACTCAACTTGAGGTATATGCATCGATCCATTGGATTTTCATGGAAACCATGTTAAATAACAACTTTATCAAACTTCAGGTACCATTGCCTGGAGGCCTGTTTCAAACCATAAATCGACTTCTTCAGATTGCAAACAAGTTCTTCACTTCCAGGAGTAACAAAACCTTCCGGTTGATCCATGAAAATTACCTCTTCAAGTTCACCATTCAGAAATGCAGTTTTAACATCCATTTGGTGAAGTTCTAGATCGAAATGCGCTACTAGAGCCAAAATAATTCTGAGGGAATCTTTCTTCGAAATAGGCGAGAAGGTCTCAACATAGTCAATGCCTTCCTTCTGCTTAAAACCCTTGGCCACAAGCCTTGCTTAAATCTTTCAATTTTACCTTCAGAATCCCTTTTGGTCATGTAAATCCATTTACACCCAATGGTTGAGGAATTAGGAGGTAAAGATGTAAGATCCCAGACTGAATTCTTCTCCATAGACATCAATTCCTCTCTCATCGCATTCAACCATTCTCGAGAGTGCGGACTCTGCAGAACATCTTGAAAACTAGAAGGATCTACAGAATCACTAATGTCACCTTCATTCAAATACACTTCATAATCAGAAGATATAGCTGATCTTCTATCCCGTGAAGATCTTCTCAGAGATACTGGTGCAGCAACAGTTGGAGCAACAACAGTTTGAGTTGGTGCAACAATATCAGCTGCTATTGTCGCACCCTGTTGTTCTTCTTGCACTGGCACTGCAACTGTACGAGTGACTTGAACAACCGGTGAAAGCGGCCTAGCTAGAAGTGGTAGTAGTGAAAATGAACTACCATCATCAAATACTTCCTCAAAAACAACTTCTCTGTGAACTGAGCTTCCAATTTCACCATCTTCCAGAAATCTCGCATTATTGGTCTCCCCAAACTGAGATGGTCTAGAAGGACAGTAAAATCTAAAACCCTTCGATCTCTCCGGATATCCAATGAAGCGACAACTCACAGTTCTAGGATCAAGCTTCTGCAAAGTGGGATCATAAATTCTTGCTTCAGCATGACAACCCCAGATGCGAGAATGATGAAGACTAGGCTTTCTCCCAGTCCAGAGGAAAAAAGGGGGTTTCAGGAGTTACATTGTTGGGGACCCTGTTCAAAATATAAACAGCGGTCTTAAGGGCTTCACCCCAAAAGCTATCAGGTAAATCTGTGTGACTCATCATGCTGTGAACAGCATCCATATAAGTTCGGTTCCTCCTCTCAGCTACACCATTCTGCTCTGGAGTCCCAGGAGTGGTGTACTGAGGCACAATACCGTGTTCACGAAGGAAACTGACAAATCCACCGTGGTTAACCCCATCAACATCAGCTTTCCCATAGTATTCACCTCCCCTATCAGAACGGACAGCTTTAATCGGCCTGTCCAACTGCTTCTCTACTTCAGCCTTGTATTGCTTGAACATCTCTAATGCTTCAGACTTATGATGAATGAGAAATACAAAGGCATAACGAGAGAAGTCATCGATAAAACTGATGAAGTATCGCTGACCACCTCGAGATGCTGTAGGGAGAGGTCCACATATATCAGTGTGTATCAGGTCCAAAAGACCAGTACTTCTAACTGCATCCAAATTCCGACTCTTAGTCATCTTTCCCTTAATACAGTCTATACAAGTCTCGAAGTCAGAAAAGTCAAGGGGTTCCAGAACTTCAGACTTAACTAAAGACTCTAAACGCTTCTTTGATATATGACCCAATCTACGATGCCACAACATAGAAGAATTTCCCTTTTGTCTAACACGTTTAGAACCGGTAACTGGAGTAGAAGAATCAACTGTCATGCATAGTAAGGATGATGCAAAACTAGAATCCAAAACCAACTAATAAAGACCATCAATCAAAATACCATTTTCAATGGTTTGCAAATTATGTCTAACAGATAGCACACTCCTCTCAAATAAAAAACTGTACCCAGATGTACCAAGTCTAGAAACTGAAATAATATTCCGTCTAAAAGACGGCACATAAAAAGTATCATCCAAAAGCAAAACATGACCAGAGTCTAAAATCAGTCTGCAAGTCCCAATAGCCTCTACTACTGCTGGTGAAGAATTCCCCATGAATAGAAGCTCCTCATCCTTGGCCTTACGTCTATGTACGAACCCCTGAAGAGAATGAGAAATGTGCACAGAGGCACCTGAATCAATCCACCAAGTGTTTGAAGGAACATCCACTAGGTTTGATTCAAAGCATACCAATGATAAATTAATACCTTTATTCTTCTTCTTGGCCCACTCCTTATACTTGAAGCAGTCTTTCTTCACATGCCCTTTCAACTTGCAGAAAAAACATTCTATCTCCTCTGGTTTGATGACAATCCCTCTGCCCTGAAACTGACCTGCCTTCCCTTTCCCTTTGAATTGATGACCCTGGTTCTGCCCTGGAAAAAATCTCTGAGTATTTGGCTTCTTGAAAACTTTTGTCTTGAAGTTCTTCTTACTTCCAGAACGAATAGCCAAATTTGTAGATTCGGCCTTACCACGCTTAGTGCGTTCTTCCTCACTCACACAAACTGCTATCAGTTTGTTGAGGGTCCACTTTCTGTCTTGTGCACTGTAATTAACTTTGAATGCATCAAAGGAGTGAGGAAGAGAAGCCACAGCTAAATGGACCATGAGATCATCCTCAATGGTCAAACCCAACTCTCGGAGAGAGATAACTAACTTCGAGATTTTGAGAAAATGTTCTCGAACGCTCCCAGCACCATCATACTTCATAGAAATCAACTGAGTCAGACTGCTGTACTGTCTGGATCTAACTGACCCCATAAACTGCTTCTTGATAGTCTCAAGAAGCTCTTTAGCTGTCTCAGCCGAAGAGATACCTCCTCTGATGGCTTCTTGAATAGAAGCCCTGATGATCATCATGGCCATCCGATTGACCTTCTCCTATTTCGAAAACAAAGACCTATCTGAGTCCGAAGACTCAGCAATGGGAGCATCCGGTTTTTCCTCCAGGAGGACAAAGTCATAGTCTAGGCAGCCTAGAACAATGTCTAGCTGCATCTTCCAAGAACCATAGTTTGAGCCATTCAATGGCTCAATCTCAATCAAATACCTGTGTACAACAGATCCGTCCATAGCTGCAAATAATGATGTCTATATATGTTATGGTTTGTAATACAAATCATCGCACAAATTATAAAACTTTATTTGGTTCTTGTAGTTGCTAATTTTAGTTCAAATTAATAATTCTAACCGGTCTAGGGGTTGAGCCGGATTAGCTAAAGTGGTTTAATATTTTAAAAATGCTTTCTTCCACTTTACGGGACAGGTGGGCGCATCATCTAATCACACCTTTGGGCAAGAGATTTCGATATGCAATTCACCCCCTAAATGGCGACAATAGTCGCGCACAGAACTAACCTATCATGCTTTGGATTGATCAGGACACTTCCACACCTTTGGGCAAGAGGGTTATCCTTCTCTCACTTCCACATATAAGTTATTCTGTCCCACTTATTCTATAAGAAGTCCCTAGACACCTTTGGGCAAGACTAGTTATTCTATGTATTTAAGTGCAAACTTGCAGATTACAAGAGATCAAAATCTCCTATTCAAAGGATCATAACTTCTTTAGGACGGTCACCTTTGGGCAAGACGATCTAACCTAATTCAGTTATGCTCATTCGAATATCTGCCTTACTGGTCATTCCTAAACCCCTTTAGGAATGACCCAAACCTTAAAAATGCACCAAAACAGTCATTTATAGTGCTCAGAAGTCCAAAAGGACCCAAAAAAATGAAACCAGAACACTCAAAAACCTCAAAAGAGGTAAGACACTTCCCTGGACATGTCCTGGAAACGCATCACGCGCGCCAGACACGTCCCTGCGAGTGTCACGCGCAGGACACGCGCGTCTCAGAAGCTGGGAGTGCGGGAGGGTGCGTCACAAGCTGCAGTGCGCGTCACGCGCTTGCGCCTTACGGTTTCCGGTCTGATTCGGTCCGGTCTGACCGGTTCGATTCGGTTAGATCGGTCTGGTTCAGATGGACCGGTTTGGATACAAACGGGTCGGGTCAAAAATTCGGGTCGTTTTGACCCATTAGGGTCCGGATCCGGGTCCAAAATACGATTTGGGTTTAAACCATTCGGATCCGGTTCGGGCTAAACCTGTAGGGTCGGACCGGGTCAAGGGTCAACGGGTCGGTTTGACCCTCGTCACTCTCACCCGAAACAAATTTTTTTTTATTTTTTTTATTTTTGAAAACCAAACTACCATAGCAGTTAACTCCTTTAGTGGGGGCCCTACCGGCCACCATCCCGGCAGCCGCCGGTGCCAAAAGGTCGGCCATAGTCCGGCGACCAAAACCTTGCCGGCGGCAGAGTTTTCCGATGATCGACGGCGGCGGAATCACCGTCCAACCGGAAACGACCGAAAAAAAAAAAAAAACCCAAAAATTAAATTATTTTTTTTTTTTTTATTTAAATTTATAACTCCCTTTAATCAATTAAAATATTCCGAATTCAACTAAAAGTATAACATTACCCCAAAAATTCCAGAAAAATTATTTATAATTAAAAACAATAATTATAATAATTAATCCGGATTAATCCATCATTGTTAGATTAATTTAAAAGCATGGTTCGAGCCTGTGCTCTGATACCAATTGTAAGATTAAACTTAATCTCATAAAATCACTATTCTATGTCGAATAAAATATGACAGGATCTAGACCATGCAATATTAAATTAATCTAGTGAATATAAATTCAGGGATAAATATATTCGTATCTTTTAGGATCAATGAATAATGTCGAGGACAATATGAACGACTTTATGAATCCAGAAACCTGCAAAATAAAATCAAGAACCTCCTTTGAGAGTCTTCTCTTCTCCTCTCAAGTTTATCGATGGGGCTTGAAAAATAACGTGAGTGAGAAGATGGACTTTCCCAAAACTTATAAGATAAAAAAAAAAAACCCTCGTAACCACCCATCACGATCCAAGGGTCATGGGAAGCCACACCAAATCTAACGGTGAGTCATCCAACCGTTTCTCCTTAATTATCGAACATGTGTGAGTCCCATGTTTGACCACATCTTAGTGGGACCCACCAATTTAAACATTCTCTGATAGCAACCTTATCAATCTGGGATTTTGAATAAACCAAAACATGATTGCGTGGGCCACACCAAGAGTTGTAAAATATTAAAACTCTTACATTCCTATCATCAAAGCCAGTGGAGCAAAAAGCTATACAAAATTGGTGGGTGTTAGATGCACTTTTAATCCATAGAAAATACATAATAAACAGAAAACCAATCCCGCCAAAAAAAGAAGAAAACCAACTTCAATTGCCTACTCAATGGGTTAGGAATTGTGTGAATTCAGAAGCGCTCGATACAACATGTCAATGAATTGATTGTCCTGTAACACAAAAATGAATCAAACAGGAGGTTAAAAGATAAGCTTCTTCATAAAAATAGTGCATTAACTAATTATAAACAGAACAGTTTAGGAAAACTGTAGCACTTCACATTAATTCCTCATCTCAGGCAATACTATACTAGACAAGAGGCAACATATTATTAACAAAAAACTTGCTCAAATTTGAAGTTCCTCTAAGACACGAGAACTATTCAGAAGAGGAACCTAACCTGCACTCATCACGTGTCTCAGCTTGTAAAATAAGTCTCCTTACGGTCAAGCAGCACAGGGGGTTTAGAGTCTACCATTTAGTTAGGCACCAAAAGATCTCCCAGGCCAATTATTGACTCAATTAGCCAATCCTAGCTATATCTAACTTGTTCAAATTGAAATTGGAAACATAAGAGAATAACCCAAGATCAAAAGGTTTCTTTTCAATATTTCCAATAATGTTTTAGAGAAGTCACTAGTAATCAGGATTAATGAAAGTTAAAAGGGCAGTGATTAACCCACCACGCATTTGACTATGGAGTTAAATTCAGGGCCGGAACCACATGCCCCCCCCCCCTCCCAAAATGTTTTTTTTGGGAGGGGGGGGGGGGGTGTTCTAGCCCCCGTTAAACTTCTGAGGAAAGATACATTCCTTACAACAAACTGACACAAATAGACACACTGGCCCATGAACTTAGCCCTCAAAAAATAATTTCGTCGGGGGGGGGGGGGCTATGCCCCGAACCCCATTGTTAGCCCCCCCCCCCCCCCCCCCCTGCCACAAAATCCTGGCTTCGCCCCTAGTTAAATGTCGTGTCCATGTGTCCCTTTTAGCACCCCTTTATATGGTTAAGCTTAAGAAAATTAAAGTTACTATTTTTGTTTTCTTTCTTTCTAAATACCATGGTTAGATTGCTTAACTCTAAGGGTGAGTGAATCTTAACCACAGTTGATGGGTGCTAAAAATGGGGCATTGACCAATGAGGACTGCACATTCCACTACATAGAGGAATGCGGTGGTAAGTTAAACATTTCCGAAGTTAAAATATACGGTCTTAGGGTTCAGGACAAAAACTGGATCTACTCATCTCAACCATAAGCTACCAACAAAATGATATGAGTATTTACAATTATGGTACATGTTACTATTTATATGGGAAGTGGGAACATGTAATGCACAACTATTTGTTAATTACGAACGCAGTACTTAAAATAAAGATATAGATATAGTTAGCTATCACCATCTCCTAGTCTGGCAAACCCTTTAAAGTCTGTTTGATTGTTGAAAGGGTGTGACACCTAAGATAAATGATTATCCTCTCAAAAATAAAAGGTGTGACACATTTAAACAGAAAAAAAAAAAAATATATATATATATATATATATAAAAACATTAAACTATCTGCTAAAATACACTAATATCTTAATACATGAAGAAAAGTGGGGGTCTAAAAATTCAAAAGCAATATATGCACATTTCTAAAAAGGAGGAAAATGGGGTGAGATTCTATCAAAGTGAAAATGATAGTCACAGACCATTCGAGAGATAAACCATTATAACGGGATAGACCTTTTTAGGGAGAATATCCGGGTTATTAGACATGGATTTGTAAATGATGATGTTGAGGAAGTAAGGATGACTAGAGGAGTACCAAACAGCACCTAGCGCAGTAAACTGATCAAACTTGGATCGGCTTTGGCACCTAAAAATCACCACTCCATCTTTTCTTCTTCCATTGCTAAATGCTAGTCTGGTTCATAGTTTCTTTCACTTCTTTCAAGCATGGGTAAAACTGTTGAGATTTTCCATTCAAATGGGCTCTCTGATATTCGCGATGATAATCAGAAACTGTTTTGTACTTCCTTTGTTCATTCTTCCTTTGTTGGAGATCATGCATATGACTTTTCATTCTTATAAGATTGTAATCCATGAAATAGATCTCCCAAAGATTTAGTTATTGCCATTGTGTTTAGAATCTGATTTTTACTATTCCCCCCCCTTAAAATAACTGGTAATTTTAACAATATCAATGATTCTTTTCTAGATTTTCAACTGAGAATTCTGTAAAATTACTAAAAACTTGTATTTCCTCTTTATTTTTCTTTTACTTTAATTTTCTTTTCTCTACTTTTCCCTTGGTATTCAAATATAATAGAAGATTTTCGTCTGGATAAAATAGAATTGACAAACAGAAGTAACGGTAGAATAGGGAGCTTGGATCTCCCAAATAGATTTGAGAGTATTTCCCATGACACCTTGGAGAACTCTGGGCCAAATCATGAGATGCAGAATCTGTGTCCACGACAAGATGCCAATTTAGGCTAGGAACAATCTCACTACAAGAGGATCTATATAATCTGCTACTATGGCTAAAAGCTTCTTGATTTTTTTTTTGGAAGGTATCTTCTTGAATTTTTGTTTGACTGTATATGTATATTGTGTTCTATGCAAAATCCAGAAGATCTGAGTGTACGAAACCAAAAGAGACCAACATTTTTCACTTAGACATGGATGAAAACGTGTATATGCATCCACTACATGAAAGATTGGGGGAAGCAGGGAAAAATATGTTGATCAAAGACCGGGAAAAGTTGAAGCATGAACAAAAATTCACTATAAACAGAGTATTGAAAAATCAAGTAAAATAAAAGGTAAAAATCTCATGAAAGATCAAGATAAAATCTATGAAAGATAAAAAATGAAAGGGGAAAAACCCCAGATTTCTTCCAAAAGGGGTTTCTATGGTGATACGATTTTTAAAAAATGACTAACTTTCTCGGGAAGTTGAAATAAAAGTGGCAATCCAAACTTAATAGTACCAGACATTTGACTTCCCCAGACTCCCGGGAGTCGTACAAGTTGCTGGGGAAGTCTATCCAAACGACATGTAAAGGTCCCTTGACACTCTAGTTTGTTCCTACTGATACTGTGTTAAGGAGTTGGCATTAGAAACAATTTGGGCATCTTCTGATTTGCTCTCTTATTTATTTATTTGTTGTTTTATTCTTGGTTTCTTGCCAGTTGCCACAGGTTCACATACTCTGATATCTTTCAATCTATCGCTTTTCTTTTTATATTTGTCTTCGCATAAGTATTTCTATATAATAAAGTTGTGTTCTCTTTTCTTTTAGGTGATGGTCTTTCAACTCTCTTTATTTTTTCATTGTTAATTTTATTGCAAGCTTCCCTGTAACTAACTTCAGGTTAGTTGCATTTCCTTCCGAAGGACTCTTAGAGGCCGCTTGAAAACTCTACAAATAAGAGTTAATTCACTTATTTCTAATAAATAAGAGGAAATTGTGACATGAGACTATTTGGTAAACGTTTAATTTGATTTCTATAGATTTTAGAAATGAGGAAAAGAACTTTAGTCACTTATTGGTTTAGAGTGTCTAAAGCGTGCGTATGTTTTTTACTTAAACATGACTTTTTTATTCTTATCATATATTAATGAAAATGTAGTAATTAAAAAGCTTCATTTGATGAGGTGGAAATTGGTATGTCGGCCTAAAGAGAGAGGAGGTCTCAATATTTGGCCTATCAAAGCAATCAATGAGGCTTTAATGGAAAAGTGGCTTTGGCGTTTTGGGATCGAAAGAGATAGTATATGGAGAGGGGTGATTGTGGCTCGACATGGGCATCAAAATCGTTGGGAGCCAAGGCCACCTAGGGGTCCTCATGGGATGGGTCTTTGGAAAGGTATTGTGGCAGGTTGGTCCGTGTTTGTCAAGCATACCCAGCTAGTGATTGGGGATGGAGCAAATATTAAATTTTGGTCTGATCCATGGTGTGGGTCATCCCCCTTGCAGCAAGTGTTCAGGACATTTTGTTCTTCTATCCTCCGATAAGTCGGCAGCAGGTGCGGATCTGTTCTTTAGGAGAGTGAGTTTAGTGGTATGGAACCTTTCTTTCCGCCGCCTTCTTAATGACTGGGAAGTTCCAGATTTCGTTGTGTTGTTGTCCTTGCTAGAGTCGGTGAGTATTGTTGAGTCCGCAAGGGATTGCCGGATTTGGGCTAGCAACTCTAGTGGGCATTTTCTATGAAAGCCTATTTGCAAGATACTTACCCGGGCCCCATAGTGGAGTTCCCCAGTCAGTTGGTTTGGTTCAATGGGGTCCCATCAAAGGTCTCTGTTTTCCTTTGGTCTGCCTGTTTGGACCAGATCCTAACATTCAACAATTTGAGAAAGAGATGATGGAGTCTTCCCCATCGTTGTGGTATGTGATTGGTGGAGGAGGAATCGGTTGATCATTTGCTTTTACATTGTCGTTTGCGAGGAGGCTATGGTTGTATTTTCTGTCTCAGCTCGGGGTTGCATGAGCGTTCCCTTTGTCCTTTCGGGCTTCGTTATCTTGTTGGCTCTCAGTTATGTTAGATAGTCTAAGGGATCTCATTTGGGTTTTGCTCCCAGGGTGGTCTCGTGGTCTTTGTGGAAAGAGCAGAATAGGAGGGTGTTTGAGAATTCCGAGTTGCCCTTGGTGAAAGTGTGTTTCCAAGCACGAGAGGTCTTGTGAGATTGAGTCTCCACAAAGTGCGACTTGGTGGAAATAGGGTTTGATGAGATTATATCGTAGTGGGTTCAGGGGAGGATTTATTTGTGTTGCTGGTGTGATTTTGTGTTGTTTTTTCTGTAGTCTGATTTCTGTGGTTGTTTTGTTTTGTGGGGATTCACATTTTGTCTTCCTTTTTCTTATTGAATTTGATATTACCAAATCAAAAAAAAAAAAACCTAAAATACACTTATCTATTAAGGACGTTAGACAAAGTGAGACGCCTTCCTCATCGTCTCCTGACCGTCCTCAAACTGGCTCTCTGCTTCTTCGTTCCGGATCCTCATCGTCTTCCTCATCATGCTCAATTAAGGAAAATCTTCGTCCTTTCCCTCTTTTAATCTTTAGTTTTTTGTCGGTTTCCTAATGGATGTTTAAAGATACACCAATGTGTGTGTATGTGAGGGAGGGAGGGAGACCTTTTCTTAGCTTTTGTTCCCTTTACAAAGAAAGGAACACCAATGAAGAACAAAAGGGTAGTTCTGTTCTTCTAAGAAATTCATCCATCGAGGTGTTCTTTTCTTTTTTATTCGTTTAATTAATAAAAACCCAGACTGCGCAAACAAATAGATTTTCAGACTAGATGGAACAACTCGTCAACTTCATCATTCGGCCTCCAAGGTAACTATTTATTGATTTATTTTTATAATTTTCTATTTTTGTTGATCTTTTAGTTGAATTTTTTTTGGTTTCTATATTAATGTTTCTTGTGTTTTTTCGTTTATTTTTATGTGGGTAGTATTTGATTTTTGGGGTTAATTGCTTCCTTTATTTTTGTTTGGTGGGTATACTAGGATTGAACCAAGGGCTGTTATGGAGCCGAGCCGAGCTGAGTAGTGGTGTGTTCAAGCTTGTTTATTAATTAAATGAGCTTGAAAATCAAACTTGATCTTTGCTTGTTTATTAAATATAAATGAGCTCCTCGAGCAGAGCTCGGGTAGTTCGCGAGCAACTTGGTTCATTAGATATACTATTTATATTATGTAAAAAATTTATTTTATTATTCTAGGTAATGAAATTACGGTGTTAACTAAAATTTTAGTATAAGTTTATAATTGTATAAAGAGTATTCTTATAATGTAAAATGGATTATATACTATTAATATTTACTTAGTCTATAATAAATATTCTTAATTTAGTATTTTAATTGAAATAAATATATTTCAAATCTTCTATTATGTTTAGTATATATATAATTGAGCCGAGCTTTTAACGAGCCAATTACCTGCATGCTCAAGCTTGGCTCGTTAATTTAACGAGCTTGGAAATCTAGTTCGGGCTTAACTTGTTTGTTAAATAAACAAACTCGAGCGAGCTTTTAATGAGCTGAGCTGTTCATGAGCAACATGGTTCGTCAACCACCCCTAATTGAACCTATTACTCTTTGTTTTCGTTGTTTGATGTAGTTTGATTTGGATTTTTTTTGGTTGTAAGTTATCTCAGTGAAATTGCTCAGTGGATTTTTTGTTTAGATGTTGATTTTGATTTTTGTTTTTTTTTGGGGTTTGCCTATTTTTATTTATTTTTGGTGAAATCTGCATATGTATTATTATTATTATTATTATTATTACCATTATGCGGATGTCTAATATGAAGGTGCTTGAAATCCTTGCTCGTTTTGATAATTAATTAAATTTTATCTGGGTTTTCGATGTGTCCCTTGAATGTAGTTCCCCTATTTATTTGGTGTTTTACAGTGACTTTCTATAGGGGATTCTGCTATTTTGTGTGGATGTGTGGGGAAGGGGTAACACAATATGCTGTTTTTTAGCCTTTCTTTATAATTTTCTGAAGTGTTATTTTTATTTTATATCGATGGCATGTGAGACTGATGCAATACACCACTAATTTTGTTCCTACAAGTTATGTGGAGCTTTATCTCTGAGATTGATGTTTAAGCTATCTGAAGTTGAAAACATGCTGCTTCAAAGTTCAAACAGTTAGAAATGTTTAAAATCTGGGAGCAGCCTGATTCTGTAGCTTGGAGACATCCTTATGCTTATGCCCAATGTGGGTGTAGAACTCCCAACAAATGCGAGACATTATCGGTTCAAATCCCGCATGGCCTTCATGTTGGGCTTTGAAGTTTGTAGCTCAGGGATTGATATCCAACAAGTTGTTCCCACTGAGAGTAGTTCTTATTAAGCCTCAAATCATTTTTCCTGTCCTTTAAGATTGCACATACCCTTTATTAAAGTCCTCATCTTTTTGAATTAAGAAGCAAACTAATGATAAATAAGAGCTTTTTTCTTTTAAAAAGAGCGATTTTATCAAACATGTTAATTGACAACTAAGTGTTAAGAAAAAGTACTTGTATTTTAAATCTAAATTTAAGTACTTACTAGAATAGATTAGAGTCTTCAAACGGGCTCTTAGTTTTATCCTTAAACTGATTAAGTCCTACAAATACCCAGATAGTTTTATTTGCTTAGCTTTTCCGTATTGACATGATATGTATACCCCAGATACACTACTGGTAGTGAATAATTCGTCGACACTTCTATGCGCCTTTTTCTTGTTTACTTTTCTTTTTTTTGATAATCTTTTTTTGTTTATTAATGTACGATTGATTGCTATCTTAACGCAACCCATATCCATATATTGATATTGTATTTTAGGAAATTTCTCTTTCATCCACTTCCCTATCAATGCCTGTACAACACAACATAGAGTGAGGTTTTATGCTTCCTATGAATCACAGATTGCTACTGCTTCCAGCAAAGAGCATGAGTCCCCTCGGACTGAGGAGGGGACCATTTCTTCTCGTCCTCACAAAGCCCCTTTAAATTATGGTTAACAAGTTTTAACCCATTAACCTTTAAGGGTTAGTGAATCTTAACCACAGTTAAAAAGGGAGTAAAAAAAGGGGACGTGGCAAAAAAAAAAGAAAAAGGGGGCGAGACGGGATTAATTTCTTTGACAAATAGCTATTTTACATCAGTGGACAACTCAGTCGATAATGTTTGTTTGAAGTGGGCTTTAAATTTGATGCTAACAATGCGTCGTTTTGATTAATGAGGTGTAGGATAAGCATTCGCGGAAGGGTCTTGTAGGAATGGTCCAAAGAAGGAAGAAATTACTAAAGTATCTGCGAAGAACTGATTGGGATTCCTACTGCTTTATTCTCTCTAAACTTGGATTATGGATAACCCAGATTACAAGAACTAGGCACCGGCATTTCCTCCATTGCTCTGTTATTGTATCCAACCTTGTTTTATGCATTGTTTTTTGCACTGGTGGATCTAACCGAAGTTTGTCCCAACTTAGGTTGAAGCCAAAGATGAAATTCCAAGCTATTTATCCTTTTTCTATTCTTTTCCCCCCACTGTGGAACAAGTTATCTTTGCTATCTCCGACCAAGAAATCAACTACTGTATCACCCAATAACTTTGGCCGTTACAAGGGGCATATTGGGTATTTTTGATCGGTTAAGATCGTTACCTCGTAAAAGCACTAATTCCAGAGAATAGTGACAAGTATTGAGGGTGTCGAACCACGAAGACTGCGCTGGTTATATTGCTTAATAGTAAAGATGGATTTTGATTTAATGGTGAATAAAGGTTTTTGGTTTGTATTTAAAAATCTTAAAATTATTCTAAATACTGAAAACAAATAAAAGTAATGTGAAAGTCAAGAGAAAGAGATCTAGGGCATCGAATCTACCACTAGCCTCCTAACCATGGTATATTGTATTTAATCAGGGTATAATTATTTGCATTCGATACGATTAATTGAGACTACAAGTCTCAATTCAAATCATCAAGAAGGTCAAGTATTTAAATCTTAGGCATGACCTATCTTTGGTTAGCACGAATCGTCCACACTAAATTAATTAACCTAAGGTTGTAGCACGATTCGTCTTCCCTAGGCATAGATCATCTTAACATTTAACTACTTGTACGATAAATTCCATTGCATAACCATTCATATATAAAATCACAGAAATTAAATATGAATTGAATTTCAATCAAAAAGAAGAGTTCCTAAGACAAGGAATAACTTTATTAAGATTGAATATAAACATTAAAATCGATTGTCAAAGCAATCCTCAAGTCATGCAATCATCGTTTACAAATAATAAAACCCTAAAACAAAACAACTAAACCATAGTTACTTGGCTAGGGTTTCATCGAAACCCTAGATGAGAGATTTAGTTGATCATGGGAGAGAGAGTAGCCGCCATTGATGGTGAAGATTCCATGCTCCAAGACCTTTCAAAACCCTTCTCCAGCCTCCTTTTCTTCATAAAAATCGTCATTTGGAACTCCTGAACTCGTTTTCTTTTATAAGGTAGCAAGTAGGGTTTCAAAAAGGCAAAATCCGGAAAATAAATCTGCGGACTTCCGCTCGGGCGGAGCTATCCAGCGCTCGGGCGGTTTGGACCAGTATACTTTTTCTTCATTTATTTTCCTGTTTTCTTCAGTTCTTTCATCACCTGGGCTCTTCTAAATTCTTGAAAGCTCTCATCCTTTGAGAATTATGATATTTTCTCCCATTAGTCCTGAAAATAATGAAAACAATAAATTATAATTAAAAACTAGAAGAATTAAGTCCTAAAGAGCTAACAAGTGTACTTTCGGGTGTCATAATGTGCAACATTAAGCACCGATCAATTTTCACAAGTTTTTTTTTTTTTACTCTTAAAACATATTTGTTTCCGGAATGTTTATTTTCATGACTGACTGAATTTATACCTAGATGTTTGATGTTTTAACAGGTGTTGGCTTTTGGGCCATTTCATTTTGGAACCAAATCCTCTACGGTTATACCCGGATTCTAGGGAATCCAGTTATACCCTAAGGTTGCCACATGTCCCTTTTGAGACCCCTTAACTGTGATTAAGATTCACCAACCCTTAGGGTTCACCCACCCATACTTGTTTTTTAGAAAAAAATATTAAAACTATTTTAATATTAAAATCTTAAAAATAGAATTGATGTTTTTTTTTCTAAAAATTAAGGATAGGTGGGTGAACCCTATGGGTTGGTGAATCTTAATCATAGTTAAGGAATGTCAAAAGGGACACGTGGTGACCTCAGGAGCATAACCGGATTTGCCAAATCTGGTTTTAACCCGTAGAGGATTTGGTTCCTTTCATTTTTTTCGTTTTATCATTTTTTCCTTGTTTTATCTATATCCTTTTTTGACTCTTCGAAACACATCTATTAATAGTGGTTCTGATTGGGCTCATTGTTTAAGTTGGAGCCCACGGATTGGATGCGTAGGATAAGTCTCCATATGTACAATAGAGACACGGTTTGTATTTTATGTGAAGCTAAACCTGTTCTTTTGAAAGAGGAAAGCTAGCCACAAAGTAGGCAGATTTCAAAAAAAAAAAAATATCCTAAACTCACTGTCGATGCAACATCTGTCATTGCCACCTCTTCAATGTTAGGAAAACATCCACCAAAAAAGTTATGGTCTCAGCAAGTTTTAATTGTAATTGGAAAAAAAAAATAGAAATAAATTTTGTTACTATAGTGAGAGTTTGGAAGTTTGCCTTTGGGGCTACTATTTCTCTTTTTTGAAAAAGACCAGGTGAAGCCCTGGGTTGCAATAGCTAATAGCTATATTCAGGTTTGGAAGATTAGGGATTTCAACGGGTCAAATTAGGTGCTCAAAAGGCTTTTGTAAATGGGCTGGGCCTCACAAAACTCTATGTCAAAGCATGGCCCATTGTCAACCAAAGAACACGTAGATGCTCATGCACTTGTACGTAGACAAGAAAGCCCCTATCTTTACGGTAAATCCCCAAGTGCCATCCTTCTGTAAAAACCCTTCTTCAAGAAGTCTGCGCCTTCATGGCTCCTGCTAACTTAGCTCTCTCTCTCTATCGAGATTCGAGACCTGTGGGCTGTGGGTGGATCATGGATGTGTACTTTACAACTGAATTTTTAAAATATTATTTTAAATTATCGTATCAGTGACCACTGACCCAGATAGTCTTGGTATGTGGGGCCAGATCGAAATGAATGGTTCAGATTGGTGACTTGCAGATTGGGTATGCTACTTGTACGGTGTACATCTACCTTCTCTACCACCTCTATCAGTGCTGTCGATACCACCATTCCTCTGTAAATAACTAGCAGAGACCCGTGTGATGCACGGGTATCACACGGGTAATAATTTAAGAATATTTAAAATTAAATAATATTATTTATTTATTTAAATATTTAATTAATTTTTATTGTTAATAATATAATTTTTTTTAATTTAATAGATATTATTATTTGTATTAATTGATTAATTTCATAATAGTAATTTATTATTATTTTAATAATATTTATTGAAAATCATAAATTTCTTAGTATTAAACTATAATTAATATACCCAAAAGTTGGAGATGAGAGGGGACTTTACATAGTGAAGATAGATAAGACTCTAGGATGAGATAGTGGATCCCAAGCCTACAAGAGTTGGTGATAAGAGAGAATTCTATAAAAGTAGAGACAGAGAGAGCTTTAGGATGAAATAATGGATCCCAAACCTAAATAGTGGGAATTAAAGAGAAAAGCCACATGTCATATGTAAAATAGAATTTCTAGATTTTGAAAGATTAGGATTTGGAGAAAAAAAAAAAAAATCATATTTCTTTATAGTATTAACAGTGACCTCATGCGATACACGGTAATAATCAAAATATCTAAAATTATTTATTTATTTGAAATACATTATTATTTGTATTAATTAATTAATTAATTTTATAATAATAATTTTTTATTATTTAATAACATTTATAGGAAAATCATAAATTTCTTAATAAATTAATTAATTTTAACCAGCCCGGCCCATTGACATCCCTAAGTGTCGGGCATATTTTTGGTTGCTCCGGTCATTTCTTCATCCGGAGCTCCTGTTCATAGTAAATCTCCTCTATTCTATAAATACGGTGTTTGGGGGCTTCTCCCTCCTCAACCTTCATCCCAAATCCCAGACTCAGAAAGCTCACAAGTCTCTGTTGCTGCAGATATATATCCCCTTCAAGAGAGTTTTACTATCTTTCTCTTTAAAAGGTTTGTTTGTTCTTCCTTTTTCTTAGAAATGATTCTTGAAAAACCCATTTTCTTCTGATCTTTTTGCCATTCTTACGGTTATTGTTGCTAGCTTAGACAATTTCTTCTTATTTGAATCCAGATCATTAGTAATATTCTAGCATTTCATCTCTAAATCTTCATTCAAACCCAAGACCCACGTAAAAACCTCAAGATCTTTTCTTCTCCACCCATTTTCTGATCTGGGTTTGTTCCAGATCTGACTGAAATCCAGGAAAAGCTGGTCAAAATGGGAATTTTAGATCAATTCAGGATCTGGGTTTTGATTTCCTGCTTGATTCTTCAATGGGGAGATGGGTTTTACCTTCCTGGTAGTTACCCTCACAAATACCAGGTTGGTGATCGGTTATCTGTGAAGGTGAATTCCTTGACTTCTATTGATACTGAGATTCCCTTCAGCTATTATAGTCTACCATTCTGTAAACCTCTGGAGGGGATCAAGGACAGTGCTGAGAATCTTGGTGAACTCCTCATGGGAGACAGGATTGAGAATTCCCCTTACAGATTTCTGATGTACACTAACGAGACTGAGATCTTTCTATGCCGATCCAATCCCTTGTCGGCCGATGGAATCAAGATGTTGAAGAAGAGAATTGATGAGATGTATCAGGTTAATCTGATTCTGGATAACCTCCCGGCAATTCGGTACACCAAGAAGGAAGGTTACTACCCTAGGTGGACTGGGTACCCTGTTGGGATCAAGTTTCAGGATGTGTACTATGTGTTCAACCATTTGAAATTCACAGTTCTGGTTCACAAGTATGAGGAGACCAATGTGGCCGGGGTGATGGGAACTGGGGAGGCGGCCGAGGTGATCCCCACAATCGGGAAGACTGGTTCTGGTTCGGATGTGCCTGGATACATGGTTGTCGGGTTTGAGGTTGTGCCTTGTAGCCTCCAGCATGATCCGGAGCTTGTGAAGAACTTGAAGATGCATGAAAAGTACCGGTCGGCCATTCACTGTGATCCCACCACTGTGGCAATGGCTGTTAAGGAAGGTCAGCCCATGGTTTTCACCTATGAGGTCTCATTTGTAGAGAGGGATATTAAGTGGCCGTCTAGATGGGATGCATATCTAAAGATGGAGGGATCGAAGGTCCACTGGTTCTCAATTTTCAATTCTTTAATGGTGATCACTTTCCTTGCTGGGATTGTCCTTGTGATCTTCTTGAGGACGGTCCGTCGAGACCTGACCCAGTATGAGGAGATCGACAAAGAGGCTCAGGCCCAGATGAACGAGGAGTTATCTGGGTGGAAGCTTGTTGTGGGGGATGTGTTCCGGGCTCCAAGCAATCCAGCTCTCCTATGTATAATGGTTGGAGATGGGGTTCAGATTCTAGGAATGGCAGTTGTGACGATCCTATTTGCCGCCCTTGGATTCATGTCTCCGGCTTCTCGTGGTACCCTCATTACAGGTATGCTATTTTTCTACATGATACTTGGAATTGCGGCTGGTTATGTTGCTATTCGGCTTTGGAGGACGATTGGTTGTGGCGATTACACGGGGTGGGTTTCAGTCTCGTGGCGGGTTGCCTGTTTCTTCCCTGGTATTGCTTTTCTGATACTCACCACTCTTAATTTCCTTTTGTGGGGTAGTCACAGTACTGGGGCCATTCCATTTTCCTTGTTTGTGATTCTGCTTTTGCTCTGGTTCTGCATCTCAGTTCCCCTTACCCTTATCGGTGGGTATCTTGGGGCCAAGGCACCTCACATTGAGTACCCAGTTCGAATCAATCAGATCCCTCGCGAAATCCCTGCTCAAAAATACCCATCTTGGCTGCTAGTTCTTGGGGCTGGGACTCTCCCATTTGGGACTCTGTTTATTGAGCTCTTCTTTATTATGTCTAGCATTTGGTTGGGGCATGTTTACTATGTTTTCGGATTTCTCTTCATCGTTTTGATCCTTCTTGTGGTGGTTTGTGCCGAAGTGTCCCTAGTCCTTACTTATATGCACCTATGTGTGGAAGATTGGAAGTGGTGGTGGAAGTCCTTCTTTGCCTCTGGTTCGGTTGCCATTTACATCTTCTTGTACTCCATAAATTATCTCATTTTCGATCTTAAAAGTCTGAGTGGGCCTGTCTCCGCCACCCTTTACTTGGGGTACTCTCTCTTCATGGTTCTAGCAATTATGCTTTCAACAGGCACGGTGGGATTCCTTTCTTCTTTCTGGTTTGTGCATTACCTGTTCTCTTCCGTGAAGCTAGATTGAAGAACTCTCCCTGCCTCCAGAATGTTCTTTCCTCGACCGAGGTTGATACCCATTGGAGAATGAACTGCATGATCCTGTCAAGGCAATCTTGCATATGCTACTCACCTGCATTGGGTTTATTTTGTTGTTTGGGAACTTGGTAAAGGTAATAAGAACCTCATCCAGTTTTGCTTATTTCTTTAGTAGTTGCTGTTTAACATTGTTGTTTACTTACATTCTGGGAAATAAGAGGCATATTAGTTATTGATAGTTAGTATATCAGAATTTTATTTGTATTGCAGAGATTCATGGTTCAGTTCATGAAAATAAAAATAAGTTCAATCGGAAGAAGAAAAGCCGCAAGTTATAAATATTGTCATGCATAATGATTTCGGTTTAAACCATCGTAATGAAACCTGTTTCTTAATCCTTGGTTCTATTGTTTATAATTTACGGTTTCTTAACCATTCAACTTTGGGAGCTTATATGTTTATTCTAAGGATGCATATTCGTGTGAGAGACTGAAGTCCAGTATCTTTGGGCAGGATAGCCTCTAAAGTCTAAACTCTTGAACCTCTTCCAATTGCAAAACAGTTGAGCAATTTAAGTGGCCAGATAAGGCTATTTCTCCCTTAGTTTCATTAGATGTGGCGGATTCTGTTAGATTGAACCAAATTGTTAAATCTGGTAACTATATTTGGTGTGGATTGGCTTTAACATTCACCAATGCCTTGGTTTTGTGCTTCTTGCATCAGAACAACTACCCGTGATGTTCTTGATCCCCTGTCCCTGCGAATTGCAGGCTGATTTAGCAAATTAAATGGCTAGATTGTTTATTGCATCAGAACAACTACCATAACATATGTTTTAAAATCGACTGATCCACATTATTGTTACTATTTTGCAATCTAAATACCCTAAGCTATTCTCTTCCCGTAGCCAACAAAACTGTGAAATCATCTATCACTTGTGAGATTCTTAATAACAGATTCTTGAAGCACCCAACCGAATCTGTAATATAATTTATCACCAGTGCGATTTTCTTAATAACAGTACTTCAAAACACTTGATTGTCACTCACTGGCCAAAATCTCTCCCCCCCCCCCCCCCCCCCCCCCATGTAGTTGGAGAAGCTGAGAAATGGGAGTGGAAGATCTTCAAATGCACATGTGGCTAAGAGAAAATAAGATACACATGTAACTGGTTGCCTCTAAGTACTATTTCCTTTTTAACCCATGACATTGCAAACCACGCTTAATTCCGAATATGTAGTCAGCTAGCAAGTTGACCTTGCAGTCCACTAATCACTGCTCCTTTTTTTTTTTTTTCAAGGAAGCCTTCAGCATATAATGGCGCTCTCAAACAGGAGATATCTTGGGTGGAATTTACCCCAAATCAATGGATGATCCTTCAATCTTATCTCTTGAATTTTTAAGGGTTTTTTGTGAAAACCCCCCAATTTTTCAGCTATTTGTAAATACCCTCTTATGTTTTGTAATTTTGTATTAAAGTCCCTTAACTTTTAAAACTTTTGCAAATCCACCCTTTCATCCAAAAGATATTTAACCACCCTTCCATCCAAAAGATTGAACGAATGTTAAATATTTTATGAAATGGTTTTTTTAACCTCTTTTTAATGGGTTGGACGGTATGCTTTATCGTGTCTCATTTATCCCCTTTAATTGGGGTTAAGCTTAATCGATTTAAGGTTAATATCTTGTTAAAAAAAATCTAAAAATCAAGGTTAAATGAATTAACCCTAAGGGTGAGTGAATCTTAACTACATTTAGTGAGTGTTAAAAGGGACACATGTCAGCTTGTAGTCTCTTTTAACTGTGGTTAAGCATAATCAACGTAAGGTTATTTCTTTTCTAAAATCCATGATTAGATGCATGAACTCTAAGAGTGAGTGAATATTAACCACTGCTAGTGGGTGTTAAAAGAGACATGTGGCAATGTGTAGAGCCTCCTTTAACCGTGGTTAAAACATAATTAGTCTAAGGTTAATATTTTTTTAATCTAACAAAGGTTAGATGGATGAATCCAAGGGGTGAGTGAATCATAACCACAGTTAGTGAGTGTTCAAAAGGATATGTGGCAACTTGTAGAGCTGCTTTAACTGTGGTTAAGCATAATCAACTGCAGTTAATATTTTTTTTCTAAAAATCAAGGTTAGTGAATCTTAACCACAGTTAGTGGGTTCCAAGCACTTCCCTTTTGAAAAGTTTTACGAATCTCTTTAAATAAAGAAGGTTAAAAAGGTAATTTCATAAAACAATTTAACATCCGTTAACTTAATTTTGGACGGAAGGGGGGATTTGTAAAGGTTTTAAAAGTTAGTGGACTCTAATACAAAATCACAAAACATAAGGGGGTATTTACAAATAGCTGAAAAATTAGAGGGATTTTCACAAAAAAACCCAATTTTGAATTATCAGAAAGTGAGGTAAATGTTCTGAAGTGGATACAGAAGAATTTCTTTAGTAAAGTAATTATTGTTGAAAGTTATTAATAAAGCAATTCCATAATTCTCTTACCAAAATGAAAAGCAATTCAATTCAACATATTAATCAATAGCCAGGTTACAAATGATACAAATGTGATACAATTTTTATCATCAATCTCAAATACATGTTTTTTATTCAAAAAAATACTTCTTCAAACCAGAAAATAGAACAGACTTGCAATTTCAAAATCAAATAAAACTCTTCCTACCCCCTATAAAAGCTAGCCCTTACATACCAGACACCCATGGCGCAGGAGCAAGTCCCTCTGCTTCTCAGTGGGAACAAAACCTGCAGGTGAGATTATCTTCCTTAGTGATGGTCTTGTAAACACCATCCAAACCAAAACATCAATGCTCACATTAGAACAGTTCTTCAAGCTCATCTCCCTCAATACCTTGCAGCTTCCCACCACCTCCTTCACTCCTCTTGTCGTTACTCCCAAGCAACCCTCCAAGTTCAAATGTAGAAGCCCGCGACAACTCTGCCCGACCATGGACAGCCCTTCATCATTGAATCCCGACCCCGCTGCGTGCAAAACCTCCAATTTGGAAAATTCCAAACTTTTGCCGAGATTCCTCACCCTCCCACATCCATTTACCTCCAACTCTCTAATTTCAAAGCAGTTCTTCCCAATTTCC
The DNA here is from genome assembly GCA_015143295.1 of Tetracentron sinense. Taxonomy (NCBI): domain Eukaryota; kingdom Viridiplantae; phylum Streptophyta; class Magnoliopsida; order Trochodendrales; family Trochodendraceae; genus Tetracentron; species Tetracentron sinense. The sequence continues at coordinate 10,280,824 of CM026554.1, forward strand.
TCAATGCCTTCTTCTGTAATACTCCAACAGTGGCTCACATCGAGTATTCTCAATTTTGGGCAAATGAATCCTATTTTCTTAAGGGTTTCATTGCTCAGACACTTACTCCAAGCCAGTTTCAGAGATCGGATTCGAGGGTTCTTCTCTGAAATGGCAGGAAAACCCTCTTTGCCTAGACTTGTTTGCTCCATTCGGATTTCCTCTAGAGAAGGACAGTTCTTTGTGAGTGTGAGGAAGGTTGAATTCGTCAGACTAGAACACGAATTGAGGCTTATGGAAGTTAGATTATGAAGATAATTGGATAAATCTGTTATGTTCTGGTCAGTGAGGAAATCTGCTCCTGCAAGATCTAAGCAGTCAAGAGAGCGGTATACATACAAAAGCGAGGAGATTCCAGTAATTGTGAACCCTCGGCAACGGGAGAGTACGACTCTCTGTAATGGGAGATTTGCTTCTCCAATCGAATACAGAAAATCATCTAAAATAACCATTTGGGAGAAATCAAGAATGCGTAAAGCTTTTGCATAAAGGAAGGAATTTTGGATTGTTAAAGAAGAAGAAACCCTAATTCCATGTACTGAAAGAGAAATCAAGTTAGGACTGTGACGAATTACCGAACCGATGCCATTTTGGCTAATAAAACTGCAATCACGAACTGCAATTTCTCTCAGAGATAGACAATTCGACGAAAGAGCAACAAGAGATCGATCAGAAATGAAATGGTTCCCAGAGAGATTTACCTTGCATAAATCCCTAAGCTTCGACGACAACACCGCAATTCCTACATCCGTTACAATCCCTGGAAAAGGAGCCGAATTCATGAAGCCATCGATAGAATATGATTCAGGCGGAGAACCGTAATCCTGTTCCGGATAACTGATATCGAATTCTTCCAGCGATGGAAACGAATCAGAAATCGCAATCAGATCACTATCCTGCAACAAACAAAGTCTCGAGCAGATCAAAATCCTCAAGCTCTTCATCTTAGTTCCCATCTCCTTCATGCTCTCCACAGGAAGTTTTATCTGATTAGAGAGATTAAGAGCTTCAAGATTTAATCCAGAGTAAGCGATCTCGCGAACAAGGCGATCCAGATCGCCATGGAATTCAGCAAGATCTATCCTTTTGAGGTGGAGAAATCTCCGAAGGAGTCCAGAAACAGTGTGGTGAACTAGAATTGTGGGATTGGAGACTGTTAAACTGGATCGAAGAAGATTAGAGATGGAAAGAAATCGCTTGCAGACCAAAGATAGGGCTTCAAAGTGTCGTTGATCCTCGATGCGATCGAACACCAATTCCCAGCATTCCTCTGGCAAATCTTCCCATCTCTTCGCCATTAGAGAGTCAGAGAGAGAGAGAGAGCTAGGGTTTTTGAACAGAAAGAGAGAGAGAGACCGTTGTTTCCGGGGGAGGAGGAGTAGCCGTTAAACTCCTGGGAGCGTGTGGGGGGTATAATGGGGAACAGAATCTTGATGACTTTTAACTTTTCTTAGCACTGGAGAGAGAATATATTCTCTGTTCTTCTGGAAAGATCTCGACTGCCAACAAATTTGAATTTCAAAGGCAAAAATTCTTTGCTAATCCGTAATTTTACTTAGGTTTTTTTTTTGACCTTTTTAAACTCCTAAAATGTAAAATATCTCCACGTGTTAACACATTCTTGCGTCGAAGAGGAAAAATTTGGAGTAAGCGACTATGCTAACACTTTTCTTCTCAATTATTATAAAGAAGTAACGGGTGGCACATGCGATGAACGTAAGAACAAGGGAAATGAGTTAACCACGATTAATAAGAGTTAAAAAGGACACGTGTTAACCCGTGGGTACGATTGAACTCTCCCTAAGGTCAATCACGATTGACTGTGATTTTATTATTTAAATAGATAGATGAGGGTAATTTGGAAATGAAAATAAAGCATTAAATTAAAGTTTTGTTTTATATAAGGGTAGTTTAGGAATTTTCAAAAATTCAGGCTACTCCTCCCTCTCCCATTATAATAGTAAAGATAAAGAAGAAGAAATGATAGAGTCAAAAGTGTTGGATATTTAAACAAAGAAAATAATAGGATCAAAAGTGTTGGTTATTTAAACGGTTCTTTTATACTATTCACATCTATATCTTTTTTTGTTTTTTTAAAGTAGAGTTTACAACTAGACTGACTTCCAAACTTAAAATTGAGATAGTCATATATGAGATAAGATCACAGCCAATGCAATCGAACTCAAGAGAGTTCGGTTGCTTATGTATCACATGTTTATTGGAGGAGATTTTTTGAATTTGAATTTCCTACTTATTTTTTTTTCTCCTCCAATTCACAAGTAACACATAAGCAATTGAACTCTCATGAGTTCAATTGAATTGGTTGTGTTCTTATTTCCTTATACATGTGTTGTTCAAATTTTAAACCTATGAGAAAAAATTGTCTTTTTTTTACTTATTGAAAAGGTAGCAATAACACGTACTGCTCCCACGATGAGAATTGGAAAAATTTTCAAATTTGTATATGGGACTAACACTACTTACCTTGTAAAGCCAGCTTTGATTTGTAAGAACTCCTGTGCGTTTCAAAATGATGATAGGTATGATCCTTCTCGAAAAGACCATCATGTGGATTAGCCTTTGTTAAGACACGAGATGTTCTCTAGTAGTTGTTGGAAAGGTGACTCTCATCATTTATTTTGAGTGCATCACATACTCTTGTTACTACAAAATTCAAGGCTTTCAACCGCGGTTTTACACTGCCACCAAAGATACACAAACCGACGGTAAAACATATAACGGCGGTTTCAAAAACCGCGTGTTAATTTGCTCATCGGTGAAGCTTTTAACGGGGGTTTATATTAATAGTCGTAGTAGGAGAACTTATAGCAGCAATTGTTCAGCCCATTTAACGGCGGTTAATTAATGGCAATTCCGTCATTTAAAGTACTCCTATGATAGAGGTTATTAACCGCCGCTACAGAGATGGTAAATAATGGCGGGTATAAAGCGCAACTATTATTAAATAAAAAATAATATGAATATTGATTATAGTGGCGGTTTAAAACCGCCATTATATATCAGCTATGTAGCGGCGATATAAAACCGCCGTTGTTACTATGAAAATAATTATATTAATATTGCTAATAGCAGCGGGTTAAAACCGTCGTTGAAAGTGATTAATTAAAAATAATAATTTATTTTTGTGTACAATTTTTTTTACCTGTGTTATGTGTACCTGTCAGCAATATAAAATACCAAACCATATTCATGTAATTTTTACCAGTAAACACTATATAATAAAAACCATCTAATCATATATAATAGATGCCCAAAATGTAATAATAACAAAACGTGCCAACTTAACCAAAAAAAATACATGCCATTAAATGTTCCGGCTAGTAAAAAGAAAAAAATTATAGTCTCCCAAGCTCTTTCCTATGGTCGAGAAATCCCGACAGGTGCATGCTACTGGCTCCCTCATACAAAAATAATAAAATATAATTTATTTATTAAAATATCGAAATGATAAAATTTAGGGATTTTATAATTAATTAATATGCAAAAAAAAAAAGTATCACAGCTTTTTCATACATATAAAGTTTAAACATATAAAAGTCTAGAGATTTTATCACTAACATGCAAACTCATTCCAAATTATCCATAATTGTCAAGAATATGTAGGCCTAAACCTACAACTACACACTAAATCCTAAATGGACTCGGTTTTTTATGCGGTTTCTTCTAACATGTGTATTTCGACACAACCTAAATATGAGAATTAGTTTCAAGGGAATCTGAGGCTGTTTGCTCGATTTGGGCAACAAGTAGGCCGAATTCCATAATTTTCAAGAATACTTGGCCTAAACCTACAACCGAGCACCAAATCTAAACTGGGGCTTGGTTTTTTATGCGGTTTCTTTTAACGCATGTAATTTGACACAACCTAAGTATGAGAATTGGTTTTGAGGGAATCCGAGTTCGTTTGCCCGATTTAGGCACTGAGTAGGCCGAATTCTATAATTTTCAAGAATACGTAGGTATAAACCTACAACTGTGCACCATGCAAATTCTAATCGGGGTTCGGTTTTTTATGCGTTTTCTTTTAACGCCTATATTTCGACACAACCTAAGTGCATGAATTGGTTTCGAAGGAATCCGAGGTCGTTTGCTTGATTCGGGCATTGAGTAGGCCGACTTCCATAATTTTCAATAATACTTAGGCATTAACCTACAATTGTGCACCAAATCCTAACCGGGGCTCGGTTTTTTATGCAGTTTTGTCTAACGCATGTATTTCAACACAACCTAAGTGTGGGGATTGGTTTTGAGGAAATCTGATGTCGTTTGCCCGATTTAGGCACCGAGTGGGCCGAATTCAATAATTTTCAAGAATACTTGATCTAAATCTATAACCGCGCACCAAATCCTAACCGATACTCGGTTTTTGATGCGGTTTCTTCTTATGAGTGTATTTTGACACAACCTAAGTGTAGGAATTGGTTTCGAAGGAATCCGAGATCGTTTGCCCGGTTTGGGCTTGCATTGTATACTCTTTTCAAATTACTCCCATTTAAACAAATAGCAAACATTGAAGTTGTAAGTAGACCTGTAATAAAATTAGTAAGTAATGATTTTATATGAATAACCTTTTAACTACTTGTCAAAACATATTATATATAAATATGTTACTACCTTGCAACAGTTTTTGATCTCTTTCTTTCGATGAAGTGAAATGTAGAGGCTGCCTTGACGTTGATCCTATCACAAGTATCTTAGATAATATCATTATATTTTTATACAATAAATTTTTTTACTTAATAAATAACTGAAATGTTTTTTTTTTACCAATTTCATAAGAACCGTAGGCCTCAATTTGTTGCTTCTCTTTATCTAACATTGTTGATAAAATACGTTGATCATTATTCCCTGCATCAATAGAGAGAATAATATGACACAACTACAAATTCTATATGAAAACATTCTTAGATACTAAAATTGAATATGACATTAGTATAATAATATAAAAACGGTGTTTATACATACGTTGTTGTGGAATAATATCATTTGAGGATGCCATTTTGTTATCTAAGTCTTTCAATAACTTCTTCTTTTTGTATACCCCTCTTCTCTTTCTTTTTTTTTCTTTTTTTTTTTCTTCACTTAATGCAGTATAGTACTTTCTCGAATAAGTTCTTTCTTTTCCTTTCTTGTTCATATGTCTATCTATATAACATACAAATTAGCATAAATAAAAATTTCTTTTTTCCTTTCTTAGTAGAATGAGTTCTCTTATGGTAGAGACAAAATCTACCAAATAGCATAAATTAAAACTTAAATCCTCTTGAAATAGAAATCTAATATGAATAATAATTACGGATTGAGACATTGGAATGGAGGTGAAGTTAAGAATCTAATATGGAACGAGAAATTTAATTTCAGGGAGAAGTATTCAAGGGAAAAGACCCCCGATTGAAATAAAAATCTAATCTAAATAATAAAAGTTAAACGAAATTCAAAAACAAGATCAAACAAACCAAGAAAGCAACACAACAAAATAGAAAATTTAAGAGTTTGACAAGTTTTTATCTGAATATAAAATGTGAAAGCACCTGAGAAACAAAAGATGAGAAAAAAAGATCTCCCTCTTCAATTTATAGTGTTGCCTCTAATGACCCAGAAATAGCACAATCCTCGGGCTGATGGAATGATTTAGAAGTAATTTCGTGAAGCTAGCTTCGTTGATCTCCCTTTTCGATTTATAGTGTTGTTTCTAATGATCCAAAAAGAGCGCAATTCCTCTGGCTAATGTAACAATTTCAAAGCGAGTTCGTAAATCTTGCTTCAAAAGGTGGAACTTGATCAATTTAGGTGCTTCTAAGGATCCATAAATTGTGCAACTCGTCTAAGTGATGAAACAATTTGGAAGCAAGTTCGTGAAGTTGGCTTCAAATAAGAATTGATCAAACGGAGGGAAAATCAAAAGCCTCAAGCCTAACCCATATATCCCCCATTAAATAAATAGATGGAGGGGCCAAAAACTGTGGAACTCGCAGGGCTCTCGAAAGCTCCTCGCATAAGCATACTTATTTCTCTGCTCCATCCTTATAAAATAATAGAATACTTTCATTTCTCCGCTTCACCTTTTTTAAATAATAAAATAAGAGGCGTGCTAGTCATAGTCCCAAGCATTCCCTACTTTCAATTCAAGATCAACCCCTATTTTAACAAGGGAACTTTGATGATTTTTGGTTGAGAGTAGGGAATGTATGAGAATAAGGCTAGTATGACTCATAAAATAAATGATTTTGTATGGGTTGAAAAAGAAAAGAAAAGTGATTTAAAACTCTCAATAATACTTACTATTTTTTTTGGTAAACTCAATCATACTACAAGGCAATGGCGGAAGGCAATAGTATTTACTATTAAGAGCTAGATCGTTAGATTTTCAATTTAATAGTGTCAAGCATTAAGTGAGGCCATCATTTAAAGCATGCTTGAATTTAGAGCCATTGGATTTTTAATCCAAACGGTCAGTTCTTGATAGTAGGTATTATTGAGAATTTTTTCTTTGTTACTTTCAAAAAATAAAAATATTGTTTTACTTTTAAGTGGGAGGGGATTGAACCGTCAGAGTATTCTTTGCATTGCTCACATAGAGAACATATGGTGACCGTTTATCGGTTATTATCAGCCACTCTCCAGTCTTTTACACAAAACAAAAAAAAAAAAGCCCTCCTGCATTTCTGTAGAATCGATTCCTTTCAAAGAGCTCTGCAACGATGTCACTTCACTTGGCGACTGCAATTTACTGCAACAATGGAGCTTCTACTCCATCGCTTCCTTCTCTCTCTACTTCCTCACTTCATCTCTCTTCCTCCTCTGCGCTTTCTTCCTCTCTATCCTTCTGTTCTCCGCTTTCTTATCGTTCCCGGTCTCTGCGTCTCTCTTCCAGGACTCAATCGAGGAGAAACCCTAAATCTAAGGTTCGGAAATTGGATTTTTCTTAGAATTCAGAGGTTTTTTTCACGGTCTTGAGTTTATGGCGATGGATTTGGAGATGTTCTTGTGCTTATCTCAGGTCTTTTTTTTTTTTGCAGGGATTGAGGGCGAATTGTTCGCTAAGCGAACCGTTGACGGTGATGATTTCAGGGGCACCAGCATCGGGAAAAGGAACACAGTGTGAGATGATTGTTCAGAAGGTGATTTCATCGTTTTCGTGGCGTTAATTTGGTTTCTTATTTGTTTATCTAAGTAGGTTCCAGTTGTTTTTTAGATGTTTCCAAACCAAAACTTGTCTTTTCTAGATGTTTGCATATATATATATATATATATATTGGCATTTGAGAAGAGTAATTGGTTATTTTTGTTTGTTAATACTCTTGATAAGTTCTTGAAGTTGGTTGATTATTATGAAGTGTTCATATCACGCTGCTCAAAGTTTCTTGTAAAATTCATATGTGGTTAATTGCCTTGTTTTGTGTTCTTCAATTTTTCATTTTCTATTGTTTTTCAGTTATATTAAATGGTTTGAGACTTTTATCCACTATTGTGGTTACATCGTTTCAATTAGCCACAACTATGTTGTTATTTTCCCTTGAATGCAAGGCATAAAAAAGGTCCAATTCTGGAGGTGAAGTTGCTCATCTAAGTAGCTGCATGACAACAGTTTGGTCCTTACCTATTACTGACACTACTTCTAAGGTTTGCTTACACTCCAAAAATTTTGTCAAATTGTCCGGTGTCAAATTGCGGGCTAGTATACAAAGCGACCAGAAATTGCCTATCTATGGAATATTATGTGTCGTCAAGCATTAGTGCAACAATTTGATTCCATCCATAATGGTGGGTTGCATAAAACCCAAGTTCAGTGTGTTGGATGATGTTTCTCCCTAAATGTTCGGTTAGAAATTTTTGTGTGGGGAAGAAGGGAAGTCTTCAAAAAGATCCAATACAAGGTGAGACAGAGAGGCAAAAGAAAGTGTTGGTTGTGCAATTTGTGGAAGGTTCTGTTGGGATTTCCTCCTTTATGAGTAGTAGGACCCACCACCAATTAGCTCAAAGTCTCCAACGGTCCTTTTGTTCGAAAGTAGGTTTTCTCCTTAATGCTTTGTCTCTTTCCTCCCTTAGGCCATAAACGTTTTAAAAGTAGTGTTTGTACTTAATGCTTTGTCTCTTTCCTCCCTTAGGCCAAAAACGTGAGAAATGGAGAGGCTTTCTACATCCCACATTCCCTTCTCTATACACTTGAGTTGTGAGAAAAACCTTTTAAAAGAGGAGAAGAAAAATCTGGTTTTTGCTACTTCAAGAAAAGAAGAAGAGGAGCTTGGGTAGAAGAAGAAGAAAAGGTCACCCTCTTCATCTTCCATTTCTCTTTTAAGGTAAGTGGGCTTACATTATTAGTTTATCCACTTCTTAGTGAAGCATTGTATTCCAAGTGCTCCTTTCACTTGAAGTTGGTATACCCTAGTGGTGTAGAGTGATCTCTTGTAACTCTAGTGTTCACATAGTGGAATTTTTTCTTGGACTAGTGTCCCGTGGTTTTTTCCTTCATCTTGGAGGGTTTTCCACGTTAAAAGTATTTTGTGTTTGTGTTTGATTCCCTTAATTTTGTTGCGGCAATTTATCTTTGATTTACATACATAAAGAGGGAAACTATGGTTTCCCAATTGTGGCATCAGAGCTCCGGGTTGTTGAGGTTGTTTGTTGTTGTGTGTGAATCAAAATGGAAGATCAGATGGTTAGCCTAAATGGAAATAATTGGAGAATTCGGAAACCAAATAGGAGGACTTACTTTATTGTAAGGATTTGTATGCTCCAATTGAAGGAATTGAAAGTAAGCCGGGATCCATGTCAAATGACAATTGGAGAAGTTGGATAGGAAAACAATTGGGAATATTCGGCAATGGTTGGAAGATGTTGTATTTCACCATGTATCAAATGAGAGCTCCGCACAAAGATTTTTGGAAGAAATTACATGATCTTTTTGAAAGAAAGACGGCCGGGAATAAAGCCTTCTTAATTAGGAAGTTGGTGAACTTGAAAGCCAAGGAAGGGACATCAAACTAGGTTTATGTGATTAGGGTTTGGAAAGAGACGAAGAGAAGAGAAGAGGGTGAGTGAGTGTCATATATACACTATACATGCCAAGACAATATATATTATGCCTAATAATTAGGGCCCAAGGCCCATACAAGAGAAAAACCAAAGAGAAGGGAAAGAGAGCCCTTTATAATAAGGGCCTAGTAAACTATACAACTCAACACTCCCCCTCAAGCTAGTGCGTAAATGTCACACATGTCCAGCTTGCCCAAAACACCATTGAATGGAGAACTATGAACTCCCTTGGTAAAAATATTAGCAAGTTGGTCACCGGTCTTCACATAAAGAGTGCAAACTTGCCCGTAAGTGATTTTCTCTTATATAAAATGTCTATCCACCTCAATATGCTTAGTTCTGTCATGCTGGATTGGATTATGAGTAATACTGATGACAGATTTATTGTCACAGTATAAGCTCATTGGCTCCTGCACGGGAAAACCCAATTCCTTTAGAAGCATCTTCATCCATAGAAGTTCACATATACCATGGGCCATTGCTCTGAATTCAGCTTCTACACTTGATCTAGCAACCACAACCCGTTTCGTGCTCCTCCAGTTGATAAGGTTTCGACCCACAAATACATAGTAACCAGAAGTGGATCTTCTGTCTGTCACAGATCCTGCTCAATCTGCATCTTTATAGGCTTCTACTCTTGGATGCCTATGTTTGGAAAATAATAGGCCTTTTCCAAGGGAGGGTTTTAAGTACCTCAGAATCTTATAAACAACTTCCATATGAATAGTGGTAGGAGCATGCATAAACTGACTAACCACGCTTACAACATAAGCAATATCAGGATGAGTGAGAGACAAGTAGATGAGGCGGCCAACAAGACGCTGATATCTTCCAATATCACAGATAGGATGCCCACTATCTTTAGTTAACTTGTGATTTTGCTCAATGGGGACATGTAAAGGTTTACACTATAGCATTCTTGTCTCCTCAAGGAGATCAAGGATGTATTTTATTTGAGAGATGAAAATACCCCTTTGAGACTTTGCAACCTCAATCCCTAAAAAGTATTTTAGTTGCCCCAGATCCTTAATTTCAAACTCAGTAGCAAGGTGAGCCTTTAGTCTTTTTATTTCTTCTTGGTCATCTCCAGTCATTACTATACCATCCACATAAACAATCAAGGTTGTGGTCTTTCCATCATTGTGCTTAATAAACAGGGTATGATCGGCTTGATTTTGTCTGTATCCCTGTGTTATCATCGTTCCACTAAACCTCTCAAACCAAGCACGCGGAGACTGCTTTAATCCATACAAGTCTTTCCTTAGCTTGCACACTTTCCCTTGAGCGGAGGAAAATTTGAAACCAGGAGGAGTAACCATGTACACTTCCTTAACTAAGTCCAAATGAAGGAAATCATTCTTCACATCAAGTTACAAAAGAGGCCAACCTTGATTAGCAACCAAAGACAGAAGGACATGAATAAAATTCTTCTTGGCCACCGAGGCAAATGTTTCATAGTAATCAATCCCTTAGGTCTGAGTAAAGCCCTTGGCAACAAGCCTCACTTTGTACCTCTCCACACTGCTATCAGATTTGTACTTAACTATGAACACCCATCTGCACACAACAGGTTTCTTATCCCTTGGAATTCCATTTTTCTCAAGAGCACGCATTTCCTCACACATAGCCTCTTTCCACTTAGAATGAGCAAGAGCATTACGTGGCAAAGGAACTGAAGACAAAGAAGTAGCAAACGCACAATAGGAAGGAGATAAAGAGCTATAGAAAACAAAATGAGAGATGGGATGTTGAGTGCAAGACCTTACTCCCTTTCTAATTGCAATAGGAAGATCAATATTATCAACATTAAGAGAAATAGAAACAATACCTTGTTCAACTAGATCGGAGGAGACCATTTGACAGGGAATATAAGAAGTGGGCTTTGGCCTCCGAGAGTAAACAACGCAGCTCCTTATCCTCCTTCTCACCATCCATAGGACTCTCATCACCAACATCATCATTACTAACCTCAAAAATAGGCAAGGGAAGAACAAATGAAGAAACCTCTTCACCGCTAACTGCCTCCTTCTGAAGAGGGGTCTTCGTGTCAGAGAAGAAGGGAGTATCTTCGAAAAAAGTGACATCTATAGATACGAAGTATTTGCAAGTAGAAGGATGATAGCACTTGTGCCCCTTTTGAGTAGGTGAATAGCCAAGGAAAATATACTTGAGAGATCTCGGATCAAGTTTAGTACGGCCTATTTGGTGAACATGCACATAGCAGATGCAACCAAAGACTTTGGGTGGTATTTGAACAATAAGGTGAGGAGATAGAACAGAAATAGGACTTTGAAAGCCAAGAACTCTTGAAGGCATACAATTCATAAGAAAAGCAGCAGTAAGTAGGGCATCAGACCATAAGGTTTTGGGAACATGTATGACAAGAAGTAAAGATCGAGCAGTCTCAAGAAGGTGACGATTCTTGCATTCAGCCACTCCATTTTGTTGTGGAGTGTGAACACAAGTAGTTTGATGAACAATGCCATGAGAGGAAAAATAAGAAGCCAAACCTTCATTTAAATACTCGCCACCATTATCATAACGAAGAATTTTTAGATGAGTAGAAAACTGAATACATACCATTTTATGAAATGTTTGAAAGACAAAGCATACATCACTTTTGGCTCGGAGAAGGTAAACCCATAGTCACAAAGTCGGGATTCGGGAATAATTCGGCAGGGTTCAAGTTCGGAAAAATTCGGGAAAAATTCGCAGAAAAGTTGGGATTCGAGAATAATTCGGCAGAGTTCAAGTTCGGAAAAATTCGGGGAAATAATTTTTTTTTAATAATTATATAAAATATAAATATGATATTAATTAACATATCTAAGTCTAACAATTTGATTACATATTATATAATATAAGCAGCTAATTGTCAACAATAATATGTTCATAATATCATAAAAGCACAAGATAATTCACAATATAAGTAATTAAGCATGAGATACAGTGATACAGTCATTCAAAACATGAGCACTAAATAATTCACAATATAAGTAATTAAGCATGAGCATACAGTTAATTCACAATAAATATTAACCCATAAAATGATTATCATCTAATTGGTTAAAAGGATCAATAAACTAATAAAAATCATACCTTTCAAAGATTAGAAGAGAACTTAAGCAGAAATTAAAAGCCCCAGTCCAGCAGCCACCTAATGGTTATTGGCCATTTGGCCCAATACCCTCTAGTCTAAGATTCCTGAAAACCGAAATTTAACCCCAAAAAGAAAGGTTGGTTTTTGATTTCTAAACAATTTCGAAGAGAAAAGACAGTGTATGCATTATGCATTATAAATTTATAATTGAGACCATAATTTTGGGTCGATTCCATTTTGGAATTCAAGGCTACTCTTCTGCATCCATTGGTTCCCTTCTGGAAATTTAACCTCAGTCATCAAGAAAAGTTACTGGCAGTCCCATCCTCATGGCCCCACAAAGCTCTCACTGTCTCACTCTCACATACAATCACCAATAAATATCCCTTTGCTTGAAACTTGAAAAGGATCCTAGGGATTTTCATATATTTCTCCAGAAACCATGAAAACCATTACCAGAGAACAAATCCCATCAGAAAAAAATAAAAGAAAAAAACCCATATCAAAAGGAAAAAAAGAAGAAAAATACAAGAGAAAAGAAAACCCAGTAATACTAAGAAACCATAGAAGCTGGAAATCCAAAGTAAAGAGAGATGAAAGTCTGAGCATCAGTTTTAAAAAGCTCAATATTTTGAAGCTTCATGGAGAATAATCAACGTCAAATACTTATGTCTTTCATCATCTGCTCAGACCTCGTCTTTCTACAAAAAATAAAAATAAAAATCGAAGAAAAAAGAAAACATAAATCGAAGCACTCGATTTCACCCCCAAGTGTTATGGAAGCCTCTTTCAGCTTCTCGTTGTTTATATTCTGCCGAAAGTTTGGGGTATTGCATGGAAAGGAGTCAAACCATCTACGGTATACAGGAGAGAGGAAACCCTCTCTCAGAAACCTCTATGGCTGGCTGAAGGGGTGGAAGAAACCCTCTCTCAGAAACCCTATAAGCCCTCTTCCTCTTCTCTTTCAATAAACCCTATAAAGGAAACAAAGACAAACCCTAAAAAAAAAGTGAGAGCGAGGGCTTACCTGTCGAGAGGCTAGAGGCGAAAGGGAGAGGCAGAGGCGAGACCGTCTTCTTCTTTCTTTCCTCTTCTTCTCCTTCTCTTTGGTGTCTGCTATCTTCTTCAATCGTCGAACAGTAAACCCTTATCAAAGGGTTTTATTTTTCTTATAAACCAAATGACACATTTACCCCTATGCATAGAAATAACCACAAAAAAACCTAATCAATTAAATCGCGCAAAACGCGACTTAAACGTTAAATTTGCGAAAAACGCGATTAAATTGCGAATCGGCGACTTATTCATTTAAACGCGATTTAAACGCTGATTTAATCGGGGAGACTTTAATTCGCGATTTAAACGTGATTTTTTCAAAAAATGGGCAATTTTTGTGACTATGGGTAAACCCAAGTAGTTCGAGAAAAGTCATCCACAAAAGTAACAAAATATCTATAACCTAACACAGAAGTAAGAGGGGAAGGACCCCAAACATTAGAATGAACAATTTCAAAGGTGTAGTGCATTTACAACATAGTTCAAAATATCGATACGTATCGGTCGATACGGGCCGATACGTACCGGTTTTTCAACCTACCGATACAGAGATACGCCGGAAGAAAAAAAATGCAGCGTATCGCAGCCGTATCGGACGTATCGGTACCGATACGCACCGATACATGCGATACGCTACGATACGCAGCTGTTTTACGGTTTTTTTTTTCTTTAAGTATCGACCGATATTGTTCTAAGGGAGAGATTTAAAAAAAAAAAAGGGAGAGCTATAAAAAGATTCGACACTGAGGAAAAAAACCAAATTTTTTTCGGTTTTTTTATACTGTGATTTTTTTTCGTGAAATCCCTATAGGGTTGGGTTCCCTTCTCTGTAACAGAAAAAGGAAAAGGGGAAAAAAAAAAAAGGAGCAAGAAGGAAGAAAAGAGGAGAAAGGAGGAAGAAGAAGAGAGGAGGAAGGAAAAAAACCTGTAGCCGACGCCGTCGTCGTCGCCAACGCCATAGCCATCGCCGTTGCCGAGGGTGAGTCTCCTCTTCCCCTCTTCTCTTCTCTTCTCTTCTCTGTTTCTCTTTTCTTTTTTTTTTGATACCTGAATTTCGTAACTTACGAAATGGTTTAGGAATTAGGAAAGTGAATGGTCTTTTACGAAAAAATATCCTAATTATTGATTAATTACCAAAATGTACTTATTTATAAATATTTTTTTTTAAAAAAAAAAAAAAAATTTTAAAACCCCTCCCTTACATTACTATTATGCCTTTAAAATATTTCATAACCTCATAAATCCCCCTTAACAGTTCTTGAACTATGGTTAATAAGTTTTAACCACTATGGTTAATTTTTTTTTCTAAAAATCAAGATTAGATGCTTTAACCTCAAGGGTTATTGAATTTTAACCATAATTAAAGGGAGTTAAAGGTAACACGTTAAATTTTTTTTTCCATTAAAAAACTAAGGTTAGATGCTTTAACCCTAAGGCCTAAGGGTTAGTGAATCTTAACCACAGTTAAAGGGAGGGACACATTAATTTTTTTATTTTTTATTTCTAAAAACAAATGTCAGATGCTTTAACTCTTAAGGGTTAGTGAATCTTAATCATAGTCAAAGGGAGTTAAAAGGGGACACATCATTTTTGTATTTTTTTTCTAAAAACCAAGGTTAGATTGTTGAACCCTAAGGATTAGTGAATCTTAACCACAGTTAATAGGAGTTAAAAGGGACAGTCAAAAGGTGTGATTAAACTCTCCCAAGGTTTTAAAAAAAATAATAATAATAGTAACCCTATTAAAAAAATCACACCCACTTGCTAACGTGTCCCTTTTAACTCCTATTAACTGTGCTTAAGATTCACTAACCCTTGGGGTTTAACGATCTAACCTTAGTTGTTTTTTTTTTTTTTTTTTAAAAAACTAACCCTATTAAACTTGTAATCACCTAAACATCACTCAATAGATATAGAAGTCCTGCTTGTTTACATTTTTTTTTTATCGATAAAAAGTAATTTCATTAAAAAATGAGGATTCACAAATAGTGAATCATAAAGAGCCCAAACAAACAAAGTATAGACTAACAACTAACAACTACTAAATAAAATTACAGTCATCCTGCTTGTTTACATCGAAAATAAAAAATAAAAAAATTGAACAAAAGCCCTGTTTGTTTACATAAAAAAAATAAAAAATTATATTTATATCCACTTCATAGTCAAATAAAATTACAGTCATCTTCGTTTGATCTTGATGTAGGGTCTTCGATAATTCAACAATTTCCTCATCTTCTCATATTGATTAAGTCCTGCAAAAACATCGAGCTTGTCAATTGCAGATAGAAATAGGTTTGGAAACTAAATTGCTAAATTTCAATTAGTTATCAACTTTAATGTGTATTCATAAGTTCTTTAGATATCTAAAACAATTAAAATGGATAATCATTGAAATGTTAAGTATAGATAACTTAAATTTTCTACTCTAAGTTGATATATACTAATGATCATTAATTCTAGATTATATTTCTTATACTTGATTGACTAGTATTTGTATTTTCATGCATATTTATCAACGCGCACGTCTTTTTTAACTTAGAAATTTTTTAAATCTCATATGTATGATTATAAATGTAGTTGAATGTCTTCATTTAATTTGTTTTTAGCTTATATTTGCATTAAAAGAGGTTTTATGCAAGGTATCCAAGTTTTTCCTTGCGTATCCAAGCTTTTTTTAGCGTATCCTGAATTTTTACGTCGTATCCAACCGATACGCCGATACGTATCCTATTTTGGGCTGACCGATACGGCGACCGATACCGATATTTTGAACCATGATTTACAATCACTAGGAGGATAGGATGATCTACAATGTTTGGTAAGCTCACAAGTCTTACACTGCAATTTCAAACCAGAAACACAAGCATATAACTTAGGGAAAATTCTTTTGAGAACAAAAAAAGAGGGATGGCCTAAACGAAAGTTCCATCGCATCAACTGATCAAAAAAATCCTTAGCCATCGTGGTAGATTGGTAGGCTTGAGAGCCCATGGAAGAATTTAGCACATGGAGACCATCCTTCTCATTACCACTGCCAATCATTCTCTTCGTCACTAGGTCCTGAAAAACACAGTGAGAAGGAAAAATGTGACACTGCAATTTAAAGATTTTGTAATGCTACTAACAGAAAAAAGATTAGTAGAAAAATTTGGAATATGAAGAGCATAGGACAAGGACATGGAAGGAGAAACAGTGATACTATCCTTCCTAGAAATGGAAGACATGGTACCATCAGCAATTCTAACTTTGTCTCTACCCGAACAAAGATGGTAGGATGAGAAAAGAGAGGGCATACCAGTCATGTGATCAGAGGCCCTAGAATCAATGATCCAAGGGGGGCTGTAAAAAGGAGCCGTGCTAGATACACTGAAGGTAGTACCTGACTGAGTTGACTGAGGAAAAGCAGAGGTAGATGTAGATGAGCGGACTTCCAACGTGGTCATAAGTTGTCGCATGGATTCAAGTTTCATGGCAGATAGTCCATATCCTCTCAAGGATTGTCAATCAGAGGCTATGGAGAAGCTAATGCAGAGACAAAGTGAGCATTGGGTCCACCAAACCCACCAGAGCGGCCTCCTCGATTGCCCCTGGTAGGCGCTTTGCTAAAGGGGCGACCATGCAAGTTCCAACACTAGTCTCGGGTATGCATAAACCAAGTTTAGAGATGAGGGAGGGGGATCTCGGGAGTGAATTTGTAGGTGAGCATGCTCATACTCTTGATTCAACCTAGCAAGGAACTCAAAAATGCGCATCCTATTGATCCACTTTTGGAAAGCAAGGACATCTTTGGAGCAATTAGGATGATAATCTGAGTAATGGTCAAACTCCTCCCATTTGGCCATTAGAGTGGCATAGTAAGAGGCCAAAGGCATTTCCCCCTTACGAGTGTGAGATATGCCCCGTTGGAGTTTGTACAACTGAGCAAAGTTGCCTAGCTTAGGGTATGTTTCATCCATGGTCTTCCAAACTGCCCATGCTGTCTTCATATACAAGTATCGTTGGCTAATTTGCGGCACCATGGAGTTGCACAACCATGACATCACAATCATATTCTCTTGCTTCCACTTGGCATAAGTAGGATCGGATTGCTTGGGTTCGACATCATCTGCCTCAATGTAATCCAACTTCCCACGAGCTCCAATGTACATGGAAACAGACTGAGACCATGGTAAAAAATTGGAGCCATCAAACTTGATGGAGTTAATTTGGAGGCTAGGGTTGTCACCAAGACCTCCCAGAGTAATCATACCCTCACTAGTAGTAGTCACACTCCCACTTTGCGGCACACTTGAGGCTTTGTTGTCATCCGACATCCTTCCAAACAATAATACCGGCACAAATCCAGAAAGCAAGAAGAACACTCTCTTACACCATCCAACAAATACCTTCTAGGTGCAAATAGCTTAGGAATCTACAAAGAAGTTTCTTCAACACTTTCAGACAAGGAAATGCTTCTACCGAGGAGCACTTCACACCATATGCTTCAAAAACAAGCATCGAATATCACCAACAATCATCCTCAAAGCCAAAGCACAACTAACCAACCTGTTCAGCCAACTAAACCACAGAGAAATGCAGACCTGGTTGGGTCCAAATATGGGGAAGAACGAAGCTTAGAATGCCCACAATTTGCAATGGAATGAGGTGAGACCAAAAAATAAACACTCCTTTGGTTGGGACGACCTAGGAGTGACGAGCAAATTGTACCATAAAGGGCCAGCCAAATGGAATAGAGAGAAGCCCCCCCAAAAAATCTATTTACAAAAATTTTGCTGTTTTTTATAACTCCTCCAATATTTATGCAAAACACATGATCTATGATTCAAAAAACTCAAAACATCAAGATCTATCAAACCATGTAAGCAAACTAAGCCTTACCTAGGTCTGGCCGTACAACTGCTGCTGTCAGCTGTACGGCTGATGATGCCAACGACTCTCAAGCTCCTCTCTTGGTCCTTTGAGGTTTGTAGATTTAGAAAAACCTTTGAGAATCTGAACTATGCTCTGATACCAACTAGGTTTATGTGATTAAGGTTTGGAAAGAGAAGAAGAAAATAGAAGACAAGAGGGTGAGAGAGTGTCATACATACACTCTACACGCCAAGACAATATATATTATGCCTAATAATTAGGGCCCAAGGCCCATACAAGAGAAAAACCAAAGAGAAGGGAAAGAGGGCCCTTTATAATAAGGGCCTAGTAAACTATACAACTCAACATTGTGGAACACTTGAATGTAATGCATAGCATTGTCAATCAATTGACGACTATGAAGATGGTGCTAGATGATAAATTGCAAGCTTTATTGTTGCTTAGCTCATTATTGGAAAGTTGGGAGACACTGGTTGTTTCTCTTAGTAATTTGGCACCGAATGGAGTTATTTCTATGAGTCATGTCACTAGTAGTTTGTTGAATGAAGAGGTTAGAAGACAAGCATCGGGTTTCTCTCATCCACAAGTTTTGGCTAGCGAAGAAAGGGGAAGATCTAAGAATCGGGGTGATCACTTTTGTGATAAATCAAAAGGGATATCCAAATCAAGAACAATTTTGAATGCTATTATTATCACAGGAAGGGGATTAAGAAGAGAAAGTGTCGGAAATTCAAAAGATATATGAAAGTGGACAAAGTCAATGATAAAGAGAATGAAAATATGGTGGTTGCAACTTACAACAAAAGACAATCTCAAAGTGCTCACCGCATATGATGAAGATTGTTTTGGTGCCATATGTGATGATTTCGAATGGGTTGTTGACACAGGTGCTTCTTATCATGCAACTCCAATGGGGAGTTATTTTCTTCATATCATTTCAGTGAATTTGAGTTGGTTAAATGGGGAAATAGTGGTGCCCCCGAAATTGTCGCTATTGGTAATGTGAAGCTTGAAACATGCATTTGTCACAAGCTTGTTTTGAAGGATGTGAGACATGTATCAGATCTTCGCTTGAATCTAATTTTATGTGGAAAGTTGGATGATGAAGGATATGAGAATCATTTTGGGAAAGGAAGATGGAAGTTATCTAAATGTTATCTCATTGTGGCAAGGGGTGAGACGAAAGCTACTCTTTACAAAATGAAGGCTTACTTGTTCAATGGTGAAGTGAACACCGCCGTGGAAGATTCATAACCAAATTTACAACATCGAATGCTTCGTCACATAAGTGGGAAAGACATTCAAGTTTTAGCAAAAATGCAACTTCTCCCCGGCATGAAAGGTACGTCCATTGAACCTTGTGATCATTGTTTAGCCGATAATCAATAGAGTTTCATTTCTTCATAATACCAATAAGCATAAATCTGAAAATTTGAATTTAACACTTGGATGTGTGTGGTCCTATGAGTGTGTAATCTCTTTGTGGTGCTTCTTACTTTGTTACCTTCATAGATGATGCATCTAGAAAAGTGTGGTCTTATACTTTGAATTCAAAAGATGAAGTGTTTCAAATATGTAAAGCTTTTCATGCTATGATTGAACGGGAAAGTGGTAAAACTCTCAATTGTCTTCTTACGGATAGAGGGGAGAATACACTTCAAGGGCATTTAAGAATTATTGTGATATGCATGGTATTCAGCATAAAAGAATCGTTCCTCATACTCCTCAACAAAATGGGGTAGTGGAAAGGATGAACTAGACAATAGTTGAAAGGAGGAGAAGTATGATTGCACGTGGAAAGTTGGCTAAACACTTTTGGGGAGCGGCAATGCATACCGCATGTTGTCAAATTAATTGTTCTCCATCGGTTCCACTTGGAGGACGGGTTCCCAAAATGGTGTGGAGTTGCAAGTATATATCATATTCCGGTTTAAGGGTGTTTGGATGCAAAACTTTTATGCATGTTCCTGATGAGCTTCGTTCCAAGCTAGATTACAAGTCTTTACCGTCTATCTTCTTGGGATATGGTGATGCAGAATTTGGCTATCGGTTGTGGGATCATTACAGAGAAGTGGAGATGTGACCTTTCGAAAAGATCAAATTGTCGAAGATTTTTTAGAAGAGAAAAGAGCCTCAAAGGTTGTTAATGAGTCAAATGAAGCTACTTTATACCCCCACTTATGCAACATGAAAATTGTAGGGAAGAGCCTCTTGAAAATGAGAATGAACAAGATGATGTTGAAGAGGGGTACCAGCCTTCTAATAAATAAGAACTACCCGAATCACAATTTAGAAGATATATTAAGGAGAGAAGACCCTCAAGTAGATATCCTCAATATGAGTATATGATGGTTACTAATGAAGGTGAATTGGAAAATTTTCAAGAAGCTCAAGTTAATTTGCACAAGCGTGAGTGGTTGAAAGCTGTCAAGATGAGATTGACTCATTGCATGATAACCCTACTTATGATCTTGTTCAGCTACGAAAAAGATGGAAAAGACTTTGAAAAACAAATGGGTCTTCAAGTTAAAGAAGGAAGACAATGGAAAGAAAGTGCGATACCAGGAGCGGTTAGTTGTGAAAGGCTTTGGACAAAAAAAGGGTATTGACTTTAATGAGATTTTTTCTCCCATTGTCAAAATGTCATCTATTTGGATTATTTTGGGTTTGGCAGCAAGCTTGAATTTGGAAATTGAGTAACTAGATGTCAAGACCGCATTCCTTTTTGGTGAGTTGAAAGAAGAGTTATACATGGAACAACCACAAGGTTTTGAAGTTATGGGTAAAGAACACATGGTTTGTAAGTTAAAGAAAAACTTATATATGTTGAAGCAAGCACTAAGTCAGTGGTACAAGAAGTTCGATTTATTTATGATGAATCATAGGTACAAAAGATCAAACTTGGACCATTGTGTTTATTCTAGAAAGATTTCTAAAGATGGCTTCATTATTCTCTTGCTTTATGTTAAATCATATGTTGATTATTGGTCAAGATGCTAACATGATTAACAGGTTAAAAAAAAGCCTAAACAAATCGTTTGACATAGGACTTAGGAGCAGAAAAGCAAATTTTGGGTATGGTGATCTCTCGTGATAGGAAAGCCAAGAAGTTGTGTGTAACGCCCCAGAATTTTAAATAATAAAATTATGCGTTTATTGTCCCTTAACTGGGGTTAAATACTTAAGTGTTTGTTAAATTAATAAAATTTGGGTTTTGCTCGGGATTGAAGTGCATTGAGGAAATCTCAGTATCTTTTCGTCAAAATCACACACAGTGTGCCGGTCGACTGTCAGGACACACCCCTATCGTATCGGTTCCGTCAGGTATCATTTCACGGGATTGCGGGGCCATTATGTGTGATATAATTGAGAAAAATGGGAAATTTCCAGATTTCTAGAAATTAAGTGGGACCTAATATCTGTTGGAGATCCTAATAGAAATCCGTGCGACTGGTACTAATGCATGCCGGTCAGCCGTGGGGACTAATGTCTGTCGTCTCGGCAGTTAGTTATCTCAGACGAAGAAACGACGGCCTGTTTTGTGTCTGAAATCAGAAAATTAGTGGGTTTTACAATTTTCTTCCGGACTAAAGTGCAACTGTCAAAACTCAGTATTTTTTCCCGAAATTTTTACAGTAGGTGTCGGACTGCCCTAAGTTCGGTCACCTGAAGTTTCGTCATGATCGAGTGTCATATAGCAGGGTTTTGGAGGGCATATGCGAGAAAAAGTGGGAAATTCCGGTTAAACGGTCAAAGTAGTTGACTTAGTCAACTACCACTTTCCACACCAAATGGGTCATGTGCTTTTGCACATGATCTAAACCCCTTTAATGCCTATATAAATGCGGCCAGCCCCCCTCATTGCTCACGGTTTGCAAACAGTGCCACATAAATTTTTGGAGAGAGAAAGTGAGGAGGAGAGAGAAAGGAAGAGAGAGAAAGAGGAGAGAGAAAGGAAGAGAGAGAAAGGAAGAGAGAGAAAGGAAAAGGGAGGTCACCTTGGGGTTTTTTGACGTCCCTGACGCGTTGGCGGCATTTGATTTTCTCTCAGGCGTCTCGTTTGGCGTGTAGAGAGAGAAAAAAAAAGGTAGAGAGAGAAAGTGGAGAGAGAAAGTTGTATGCACTTTACTTTAGGGTTGATTGCCCTCTTGGACGCATTGGCGGTGCCCCTTTTTCCACTAGCTGCCTCGAAAAGCGTGAATCAAGTAAAAACCCCTTCAATCTCCTCTTTTTCATGTTATTTACTATATTCTTTATGTCGAAAGTAAGTGCGTTGATGGAAAAGGGTCTGAGACCCTTTGGATGTGTTATTGGAAAGGTGGTTGTGCGTGGAAAATGAGTAGAGGGGTGTAGCCCTCGGTCTCGGGTCTCAAAACTCCGGATTTAGACTCACTGTGTAAAAGGTGTGGATGGAAAAAAGGGTCTGAGAACCCTATGTGATGTGATTTTATGTGGACATTTGGGGAGCCCAGATCGGGTCTCGGATAAATTGTATCGTCACCCTGGGGTGTCGAAAAGTTGTTTTGTAGGTTGTATAAGGCTATGGACACATCCATTAGCCTGGAAGCGTTCCCTAACGGGACGGTGTGTTATCGGATTTGGTTCACGGGCACGACGCCTGAGTATTTTAGTTAACCAAGCGAGGTTTGGGTTAACTAGGGTTAACCTGTGGTTAGAAAACCTAACCAGGATTAAAGTATAATCCTCTGTGACTGATAGTTGGGAGTGGGTGGATTTGATATCCATAGTTCCTCTCTGACTAGGTCAGGGGAGAACAGATTATTGTGTTATTTGATAGATATGCCGTACCGAGGCTGAGTCAGTAGGTTGTGATGCCTCTGATAGATATGCCGTCCGTATCGTGGCTGAGTCATATGGTTGTGTTATTTGATAGATATACCGTACCGAGGCTGAGTCAGTAGGTTGTGATGCCTTTGATAGATATGTCGTCCGTACCGTGGCTGAGTCAGATGGTTGTGTTATCTGATAGATATGTCGTGAGGATAGAGGTCCTCAACGTGGCTGAGTCAGATGTTTGTGTTGTCTGTGATATGATAGATATGCCGTGATGATAGAATTCTCCACCGTGGCTGAGTCAGATGGTTGTGTTGTCTAATAGAGATGCCAAGAGGCTAGAGTTCCTCACCGTGCTGAGATCAGACAATCGTGTTGTTTCTAGCGGGTGAAGGCCCAGATTATGTATCGAGTCTATGGACTCAAGGTTGTACGGAATCTAAGGACTCAAGGTTGTACGGATCTATGGACTCAAGGTTGTACGGAGTCTAAGGACTCAAGGTTGTACGGAGTCTAAGGACTCAAGGTTTGATTTCATTGGGTGTAAGCCCGGTTGATCTCGATAATTATCATGGGGGTATGGGACGCCATGGTAACAAAATTAATGCTAACGGATTTGGAAATGGATAGCGAGTCTACAAACTCTAACTTGGATATTGAGTCTACGGACTCAGGTTGAATACGGGCGAAGGCCAGTTGATTGAGTCTGCGGACTCAAGGATAGAGTGTGAGCGGTTGTCTGGAAGGGTAACCTAGTGGTGTAAACGATGATTGGATGAACTTGGAAATTGAGGTTCGGAACCTTGAAATAGGGTGAAATAGCTTTGAATGACCTTGGGTCACGGATTACGATATTATATATTATTATAATATGAGAATTGTATTGCAACACTATATCATTATTAATGATGATGATTATTACTAGGTGGAAAATAGCATAGATGGATTGTGGATTTTGTTGGGCTCTATAGCTCACTCTTATTTTATGTCTTCAGATTTGGAAGCGGTTGTCGATTAGCAAGGAGTTATACTTGATGGATTCTAAAAGTGTACCGGCGCAGTTGTGGCGCCAAAAGTAACGGCTATTGTAGCCAGTGAGGTATTGTATTTGCTTATGATGAGTTAGTATGATGACTAGTTGTTATTGCTTATGTAAGCTCATCAGAAAAGTTGAAAAATCCCTGCATTTTTATGGGTAAAGTCTTTCGCATGCGTGGTTATGACGAACGAACATGCGTTTTGGAACTTGATTTCCCAGGCGCGGGTTTGGGGCGTCACAGTGTGGCTATCACACGAAAGGTACATAGAGCGATACTTGAGAAATTTAAGATGAAAAATGCTAAACCGGTTAGTACTCCACTTGTAAGTCATTTCAAGCTCAGTAAAGACCAAAGTCCTTCAAGTGAATAAGAGATAAGATATATGGAAAGGGTTCCATATGCTTCAGTTGTTGGGAGTTTGATGTATGCAATGGTTTGCATAAGGCCGGATATTGCGTATGCCATTAGGGTTATAATTAGGTTTTTTTCAAATCCAGGCAAGGGGCATTGGGAAACAGTAAAGTGGATTCTTAGATATCTTAGAGGCACTTCTAAGATGTGTTTGTGCTTTGGAATGTCTAAGCCTGAGTTGGAGGGGTTCACAAATTCAGACATGGCAGGTGACCTTGATCACAGGAAGTCTACTTCAGGGTATTTGTTTACCTTTGCAGGGGGGAGTTGTATATTGGTAGTCCAAATTGCAAAAAGTGTGTGGCTAATAGAAAGAGGTAGAGAATGGAGAAATAGAAGAAAAGAGAAGAGAAAGAGAAGAAAGTGATTAAGGTTAGAGCATGAATGATTCATGTCTCTCATTTCCATTATATATTATTACTAAAGAAGAGAATTACACTTTTACCCTTATGTGTATTACATGTATTAGATACAGGATGTGTAATACACACAATAAAGCTAATAACATGAAATACCATAAATACCTTTGTCAACACTCCTCAAGATGGTGCATAGATATCTATCATACCTATCTTGCCAAACATTTCAAGTAGCCGAGTATTGTTAACAGCTTTGGTAAGAACATCAGCCAGTTGATCATTAGTCTTCATTATATGGAGTGCACATTTCACCTCAGATGATTCGTTCCCTGATAAAATGACAATCAATCTCAATGTGTTTGGTTTCATCGTGTAACACTGAGTTATGAGCTATACTGATTGTTGCCTTGTTGTCATAGTATAAACTCATAGGTCCTTTAATTGGAAATCTCAACTCCTAAATGAGGATCTTTAGCCACAGTAACTCACATATACCATGTGCCATTGCTCGAAACTCTGCCTCCACACTTGAGCGGGCAACCACTGCTTGTTTTTTGTTGCGCTATGTAACCAAATTACCTCCAACAAATGTACAATAATCTGATGTAGATTTTCTGTCATCTTTAGCACCTGTCCAATTTGCATTTGTATAGGCCTCAACTCGCATATGTCCATGTCTTTTGAATAAGAATTTTCTACCTGGAGATGACTTGAGATACCTCAAAATCCTGTATGTTGCTTCTAAGTGTAAGGACTTGGGAGCATGCATAAACCTGCTCACTATACTCACAACATTAACAATATCAGGTCTCGTTAGAGAGATAGATTAGACGCCCCACTAATCGATGAAAACTATCAACATCTTGCAGAGGAACTCCATCTATCTCATCCACTTTGTGATTCTGTTTAATTGGAGTGTCAGCCGATTTGGTCCTAAGCTTTCCAGTTTCTTGTAAGAGATGGAGGATGTACTTTCTTTGGGATATAAAGATTCCATCGCGAGATCTAATAACCTCTATTCCCAATAAGTACTTAAGAAGACCCAAATCCTTGATCTCAAACTCACTTGCTAGATACTTCTTCAGTTGTTCGATATCTGTCATATTGTTTCCTATGACAACTATATCATCTACATACACAATAAGGATTATAGTGTTATCCTTGGTGTGCCTGACAAATAATGTATGATCAACCTGACTTTGTGAGTATCCCCTTCTCTTTACAATAACACTGAACCTTTCAAACCAAGCTAGGAGATTGCTTTAAGCCATGATAGCCTTTTTCAACTTGCACACCTTATTTTCACTTCCTTCAAGGTGAAATCCTACAGGAGGAGACATATAAACTTCTTCCTTCAAAGTACCATGAAGAAAAATATTTTGACATCAAGTTGGTAAAGTGGCCACGACTAATTTGCTGCCAATGATAAGATTACACGAATTGAATTCATCTTTGCTACTGGGGCAAATGTCTCCTGGTTGTCAATTCCAGGTTACTAACTTTGCCTTATATCTCTCAATTGATCTATCTGCTTTGCATTTGACTGTGAACACCCATTTACACCCCACAAGAATTTTTTCTTGAGGAAGATCCATCAACTCCCAAGTATTATTTTTATCTAACGCATTCATCTTTTCTACCATTACTTCTTTCCACATTGGTTGGTTTAAAGCATTGGTGACAGAAGATGGAATGAAAATGGATGATCTGTAAGACGGAGACAACTTTTTTTAGGATACAAATTTAGCAATAGGATGTTGAGTACAAAACCTCTTACCCTTCCTGAGAGCAATAAGAATAGTAGATTCATCAATAGACACTGGAGGCAAATAAGTACTTATAGGAATGATTTTACCTGGATCATCCGAGGAGATGATTTGGTCTGAGTTCGTGTTTGCTTTCGCCATTTTTTGGTAGACTTGAATATCTCCCTTTTTTCTAACATTCTCCTCTTGAACAGCAGTAACAGTCATCAAGAGCTAATGATGAGGGAGGTAGAACCGGAATTGGTAATGAAATCCTTCTCCCTTCACACTCACTTTCTACCTGAAGAGATGAATGATTGAAATAAAATGGAACAAACTCAAAGAATGTAATGTTGCCCAAGGATTGGACCATAGAAGGGGGGGGGGGGGGGCAAATAGGGTCTATGACAAATTAAAATTCTTCCTAATTCCTTAAGTGGAATTTTAACTATATAAGTTAAAAGAAATTAGAAATTTAGCAATTCTACCAAGCAATGCTAAACAATAAATTAAAGAGAAGAGTTAGAGAGAATGCAGACACATAAACACATGATGTTGTTCACGAGGTTCGGCAACTCGCCTACGTTCCCCGCCTCAAGC
Organism: Tetracentron sinense; assembly: GCA_015143295.1. Classification (NCBI taxonomy): domain Eukaryota; kingdom Viridiplantae; phylum Streptophyta; class Magnoliopsida; order Trochodendrales; family Trochodendraceae; genus Tetracentron; species Tetracentron sinense. The sequence continues at coordinate 10,307,897 of CM026554.1, forward strand.
TATACCCACTAGAGGATTCAGCACGATTTATACCCAATCGTACAACTTTCTTCCAGGGGAAGACCAAACCGTTATAATCTCTTTCCGGGTAGAGATCACACCTTATAAAGCTTCCGGCTTCACAGACAAGACTCCCACGGACGTCTTGATTTCAACACACTTTGGATACGTCAAAGATAGGAGTTGAATAGCTCAAGAACTCTGTTTTGGGATTTCTAGGGTAAACTCAATAGATTTGGATTTCTAAGCTTTGGAGTGATTGAATGAGTGATTGGAATGATATGAGTTCTTTTTTTTCATTTATAAATCAATCCTATTTATAGCCTTTTCAATAATATAGTCGTTTGAGGCTTGATGGGAACTATAAGAGCTGTTAAATCAATCCTATTTATAGTCCTTTCAATAATATAGCCATTGGAGGCTTGATGGGAACTATAAGAGCCATTAAAAACTAGCCGTTGAAGTTGGTTCCCGCAAGCAGTCGTTGACGAGTGCACCAGTGCAATGTCTAGTCGTCGAGGAGTGAAGCAGTAAACTCAATCTTGAACTACTGTTTCTTCCACTCGTCGACGAGTGCTGAGACCACAGTCCCACTCGTCGTCGAGTCCTCTGTATTTCTATAGAAAACTCATCTTTGCTTAAATAATATGATGGACATGATTTCCTTGGTCTATTCCTTTATCTTTAACAAGATATTTATCATGTTCTAGGTCTTTACAAAGATATTCAATTGGTTCTTAAGGTACCTATGGTCAATCTAAGTAATTGAGCAATTCAACCAACCAACTAGGGCTGTAAACGGATGCAGATATTATCCGTATCTGATTCGCATCCGAATCCGTTCAGTCGGATATTTATCCGAATAGATATCCAGCGGAGCGAATTCGGATAGTAAATCACCATCCGTTTATAATTCGGATACAGATTCGGATACTGATACATCCGATCCGATAAATATCCATCCGATTATATAATATATATAAATAATATATTTTAAATTTATAAAATTAATATTATCTTTAAAATATATTTTTACATTTTTAAATATTAATTTATATTGTTTTAATGTTTTTTTTTAAATAATCGGATAATCCGGATTCACATCCGAATCCGGATATTTTAATCGGAGTTGGATACGGATATCATATTTCACTATCTGCCGGATATTTATCCGGATACGGATATCCGGATATATAATCGGATACGAATTCGGATATACCAATATCCGCTTTGTATCCGCTCCGTTTGCAGCCCTACGACCAACCTTTGAGGATTTCTTACATAAATCTTAAGACTCTTAAAATAAAACAATTAAACCTTCTTCAAGTCCTCATTCTTTTAGTTTTGATCTTGAGTTGATTTCATCTTGAGCTACATGATCCGACTTGGACTTTGGGCATGATTTTCAATGTGCTCAACTTGATTCAATTGCTTTTTTATAACTTGATGGAGAATCTTTCTTACTTGGTTGCTATTTTCATCTTTTTGCCTTGGATGATGTGCTAATCATTTTCATAAGCTGAATTACACTTAAACTCAATAGAACATTAGTAACACAAATGTCATTCTATTATTGTGTTATCATCAAAATCAAAGATGTTACCTTAGGTCAAAAACCTAAAGGCTAACATGTAACATCCATAGAGACAAATTTCTTCCGAGAATAAGGATGATAACATTTGTATCCCTTACGAGCAAAGGAATACCCAAGGAAGATACACTTTAGAGCCTTGGGGTCCAACTTAGTTTTGTTGGGGCCCAAGATATGCACATGGTAAACACAACCAAATACTTTGGGGGGAATTAGAAACAGAGGACTATTAGGTTTTAAGAGCTGAGAGGGAGACTGAAGGTGCAAAACATGAGAGGAGAATCGATTAATAAGAAATATAGCAGTTAGGACAGCTTCAGCCCAAAAAAACTTGGGAACATTACTCTGTAATAGGAGAGCACGAGTTACCTCTAAAAGATGATGATTTTTTTCTTTCAGCAACACCGTTCTGTTGAGGGTTGTACTGACAATAGTACTGATGTTCTATCCCATTTGAAGTCAAATATTCGGTCAACCCCCCACATATATACTCTCCCACTTGATCAGATCGAAGAATTTTTGATCCTTTTGTCAAATTGTGTCCGAATTAACATATGGAATTGTTTGAAAATAATAGAGACCTCATCTTTTGATTGATAAATCCATGTATATTTAGAATAATCATCAATAAAACTCACAAAATATCGATAACTATAGATAGAGGTAACAGGTGAAGGTCCCCAAACTTCAGTACGAATGACAGTGGAATTTCTATTAATATAGGAGAAAAGGAAGCATGATGATGCTTTGCAAGTTCACACACTTCACGATGAAGATTAAACATAGAGAGAAACAAATAAGTTTGGAAACATAATTTTTAAGTACCGAAAGGAAACATGACTAAGAAGGGCATGCCAACACAGGACAGGCTTTTTATTGACACTACTACTACTATTATAAGACTGAAATGCTCGAGGAACAGTGGGAGTCGCATCCAACAACTATAGGTCAGCAGCTTTACGGCCCGTACCAATCATCTTCCTCGTTACCAAGTCCTGAAAACACAATAAAAAGAAAAGAAAGTGACACTACAATTCAAATTTTTTGTACGAGAACTAGAAGATTTGCTGCAAAATCAGGAACATGAAGAATAGAGGCTAAAGACAAGTGGGAAGAAATACTAACATCTCTTTTTCCAGTGACAGGAGAAAGAGTGCCATCTGAAATTCGAACTTTATTTCTACCAGAACAAATAGAATAAGTAGAAAACAAAGAGGGCATACCAGTCATATGCTCAGAAGCACAGAAGCACCAGAGTTAATTATCCAGGAGGGACTTAGAAGTAGACACATGGTGAGCAGAACCAACAATACCTGACTGTGCAAAGGTAGGGGTGGTGGTAGCAGATGGGTCAACTAGTTGTGTCATGAAGCGCCAAATGTTCTCTATTTCATCCTTAGAGACAGAGATCATATCAATGTAGAAAAAAATATCCTATGAGGTTTCTTGAGGTGCTCGAGTAGCTGGAGGAGATAGAACTGAACTAGTAGCATCTCCTGTAGAGGCATTATAAGCAGTGGAAGAACCTTGCCTGCTGAACTTTTGTGGTCGACCAACCAATTCCCAACAGTTTTCCTTCGTATGCCTCTTTCGGCCACAATGACCACACTTTAACTTATCACGGTCTTCAGGGCGAACATAGTTCCTTTGCTATTGTCTGGACCCATTTCTATTATCCCTTTGTCCCATTGTGGAAGATGCTAGGGTAGACCTCTCATTACCCACAATAGGTGTCATGGCAGTCTTCCTGTTTGCTTCACTTTAAACATAAGCATAAACATGATTCAGGGATGATAATTTATCCTTACTGAGGATCTGTACCTTTGCGAGCTCGAAATTCGGATTCAGTCCAGCAAGAAACTCAAAAATTCTGGTTCGCTCGACCTGTTTCTTGTAGTGAGCTCCGTCCTCAGAGCATAAAAGTTGAAAAATCTGGTAGTGATCTAACTCTTCCCACATACTACGAAGATGAGCAAAATACTATGCTAAAGACGTATCACCCTGTCGAAAATGAGTAACTTCCTAACTTAGTTGATAGACACGAGCAATATTCTCTGTTTGAGAATAAGTCTGAGCTACAAAATCCCAAATCTCATTTGCAGTGTGAAGAAATAAGAACCCTATACTAATCTGTGGCTGCATGGAGTGAAGTAATCATGACATGGCAGCCAAGTTTTCAGACTCCCATTGCTCATACTCTGGAGCATCTTTCTTAGGTTCACAAAATTTGCCATTAATATATCTCAATTTTCTTCAGCTTCCGATCGACATTTTTGCCGATTGAGACCATTCAAGATAATTTTGCCCATTCAATTTGACTAATTTGACTGTAGTAATTTGGAAATTAGGATTCTCCATAGGAGTATTACTCATATTGGAAGCCCCGGGAAGGTGGCAAAGAAACATCCAATTTTTCTGAAGGCGATATCGTCTTAGAAAAACACAGAAACATATCCAATACTTCAAAGGAATACTTTTCTTATAAATCTGATCAACTGGGTCAATAATAGAAAATTTCAGCACAAAAACAATAATAGTAAACCCTTCAATGCCTCGTACAGAGGTAAAATAGGGTTGTTTTTGCACAAAAGCAACCTACAAAAATACTTTAGGGTTCCCGAAATCAGTCTCTTCAACCTTCACAAGCTTTAAATCACTTTTAACAAAGCATTTTACTGCACTTCTATTCATGAAAAAAGGAACCAAACCCTCAAAACATAGAAAAAATAGCAAATATGGTCTAAAAAATTGAACACCGGAACTTCAACATAGGTCCAAACGATCCACTGCCACCTCCATTAAATCAAACATAAAAAATGAAGAATTCACTTGAGATCAATCTAAAAAAACTATCTCTATACGAATCTCGTGGCTAGAAAACATTAATCTGTATTTTTTGCTGATTTTTTTTCTATTCACACAAAAAGTGTTTTAACTTTCTCAAAATAACTCTAAATTGCATGAAATTTGATTATAAAATTCTGTAAAATTAAGACCTATCAAAACATACCTTTACAATGGAGATCCGACGACTGTCAGTATGTCAGATGATGTCAGTTCGTACGGACGCTAACATCAGAATTCCCCCCCCCCCCCCCCCCCCAACCCAATTTTTTTGTTCTCTTTTTTGTTCTTTATTGATCCCTTATATTAGTAGGCTTTAATACCAAGTAGAAGGAGGTAGAGAATGTTGAAAGAGAAGAAAGTGATTAGGGTTAGAGAGCATGAATGATTCATGTCTCTCTTTTCCTTTATATATTATTACTAAAGAAGAGAATTACACTTTTTCTCTTATATTACGTGTATTAGATACGGTACGCGTAATACACACAATAAAGCTGATAACATGAAATACCATAAATACCCTTGTCAACATGGCTTTGTCTACTACATAAGTAGAGTACATCGCTACTACAAAAGCTTGCAAGGAAATGTTATGGATGAAGAGGTTCTTGGGAGAACTTGGTTTGGAACAAAGCATGTATGTTGTTCACTACGATAGTCAAAGTGCTATTCATTTTGAGTAAGAATGCGAGTTTTCATTCAAAGTCTAAACACATTGAGGTAAGACACCATTGGATTCGAGATGTCTTAGAAAAGAAGTTACTACACCTTGAAAAGATCCATATTGAGAAAATGACTCAGATATGATGATAAAGAATCTTCCTAAAGACAAGTACGAGTTTTGCAGAAGAGCTGCAGGTATGAGCATGGTGAAGCTCTCCTCATGAGTGGGAGGGGGAGTTTGTTGGGGTATCATCCGTTATGAGGAGTAGGACCCACAACTAATTAGTTCAAAGTCTCTTAACATTCCTTTTGTTAGAAAGTAGTTTTTGTACTTATTGCTTTGTCTCTTTCCTCCCTTATGCCAAAAACGTGAAAAAGGGAGGGGCTTTCTACATTCCACATTCCATTCTCTATACACTTTAGTTGTGAGAAAAACTTCTCAAAAGAGGAGAAGAAAAATCTGGTTTTTGCTACGTCAAGAGAAGAAGAGGAACTTGGGTAGAAGAAGAACAAAAGGTCATCCTCTTCATCTTGCATTTCTCTTTTAAGGTTAGTGGGCTTACATTATTAATTTATCCACTTCTTAGTGAACATTGTATTCCAAGTGTTACTTTCACTTGATGTTGGTATACTCTAGCGGGGGCAGAGCTAGGATTCTCTTGCAGGAGAGGCTAACAATGGGGGGTCGGGGGCATAGCCCCCCCAAAAAATTGAAGGTCAAGTTGATAGGCCATCGTGTATGTTTGTGTCCGTTTGTATAGAATATATTTTTATTTTTTCTCAAAAGTTTAGGGGGGCTAGAGGCCCCAGCTCCGCCCCTCTCCCATACTATTAATAATATAGTGTAAAAAAAAATCCCAAAATTTCACTGCCCCTGGTGTCTAGAGTGATCTCTTGTAACCACATTATTCACATAGTGTAAGTTTTTCCTGGACTAGTGTCCCGTAATATTTCCCTTCATTTTGGAGGGTTTGCGACGTTAAAAATATTGTGTTTGTGTTTAATTTCCCTTAATTTTTCTGTGGTAATTTATCTTTGATTTACATTCATAAAGAGGGAAAGTGTGGTTTCCCAACAGGTTCTAGGGAAAGAAACGTTAGGCTAGCTGAGTATCATCTTCTTGATGAAAAAGGACACAAATCAGGTGGTATTTGTAGAGAAGAAGAAGTGCATGGAATATGAAATAGTCTAATCCTATTGGAATTGCAATATTAACATACATAACAAGTTTTTTGTCCTCAAAATATTGACACATATTGTATTTTTGTTTGTCGAGAAAATAGGTGAAAACATGAAAAAGAATGGATTTCTAATACAAGTTTTATTTGTGTTTTGTCCAATTTTCTTTTCTTTTCTCTCTTTTCACTTATTTTCTTGGCAACCAAACATACCAAATAAAATGAGCTTAGAGCTAGACCCAATTTGATAAAGGAAGAGAAAACACCCAGGCTGATGCTTGCTCTCTCCTTTTGGTTCCATGAAGATTAAGTACCTAACATCAAAGGCCAATAAAACTCAAAACAACGTGTGTTTGAGACATTCAAACCATTCAACTCTTTTTCTTATCATTAATCGGATTTTTTCACTATAATGTCTCTCTCTCTCTCTCTTTCTCCATTTTATATTTTGTCACCATATGATTGAGTTCCAGCTAAAAAATGTATGATGTTGTCACACCAACAAATGGAAGAAAAAAGAAAAAAGTATGATGTAAGTTATCCTATCACCTGAGTTTGATTTTGAAAGAAGTTTCTTTACATATCTCGTATTTCTAAATATGAACAATCATGCATGATCGTGTGTAAGATTGAATAACTCCACCTCTGCCTTGGTCCTCTCATGTTCTTTCTGATATAGGGTTTCTTTTATATTTTCTATTTAAAAAAAGGTCCTCAATTATTTAATTTAAATTCTTTTCACTTGCTGTTGGTCTTCATTTTTTTTTTCCCTTTATGACATATGGTTTCTGTTTTCTACATTATTAGAGAAATCATATTTTTCCTTATCCCATTAATTTCTTATTAATATTGTTTTTTGGTTCTTCAGTTTGGATTGGTGCACATATCAACTGGAGATCTTCTAAGAGCTGAAGTATCATCCAGGACAGAGATTGGAAATAAGGCAAAAGAATACATGGATACTGGCCGTCTGGTTCCAGATGAAATAGTGACAGCTGTATCACATGCTTCCATTACCTTGTGTGGTGTTCCATTATCCTCTTTCCAAAGGTTAATTAAACTAGCATTTTGTTTTGTAGATGGTAACGTCACGATTATCACGGCAAGATGCAAAGGAGAATGGGTGGCTTCTAGATGGGTACCCACGGAGTTCTGACCAAGCACAGAGTCTGGAAAAGATCAATATTAGACCAGACATATATATTGTATTAGATGTATGTAATCTTCTCTCATACAAGTGTTATTATTGCTTAGTAGTCGTGTAAAATTGTTTCCTAGTAGTTGCAAACAAATATATTTATTCAACTCATGGAATCTACAATAATCTTTTGTTGTGTTGGCTAGCTTCTATGATTTTTAAGCACTATAATATTCCCATCTAGACTCTAGAGTAACTTGCGAGGATTAATTCTGCCTACTCTTTTTTATTAAAATTTTATTATCGGTAATTGATTCTGCCAACTCTTATAAGCTATTATATGAAATTCTTGAATCTTGGAGATTTATCAGGAACTAGGGTAAGAGATCTCTGGGATTGTTTCATGTTTCTGCTGTGGAGCATCTCTGTGATCTGCCATATTGAATCCAACAGCAGGTGGAGATGTTGATCATAGATGAGAAGATTGTTTACGGAGAAAAACGAATATTGATTCGCATTCACATACATGAGAACTATATAAGAAAACAAATAATCTTGCACTTGGAGCTTATCGGCAGAAACGAATCGACTTATTAGATAGATTGAACATCACAAATAAAGGTAATTCATATTAGATATTGATATTATTACAAAATTTAGCCAAATATTTTTTATATTTAATTTTTTCTTCACTGTACTCTGTTAAAGAGATTTGGGCTGGTGTCATGGTTATGTTTGCATCTCATCATGAAGCAGAAGGAAATGTCTGGCTTAATTAGTGTTTACATGTTGGGCATGGAGAAGTAGTTGGTGATTTACATTTTCTAACCAAATGTATCTACTCATACCAGTTAATCTTTTAAAGATTTTTTTGTTACTGATGTTGTTGTGATAACGTGGTATCTCCCTAAACAAAATTGAAAAAAAGAGGTGATCGTAATCAAGGCATGGGATTTTGGGAAGTTCTCAAATGTTCAAAGTAATGGAAAAGGACATGCACTAAACAGCCAACTGGGTGATAGAAAATGATTTTATTGAGAATAACTTGGATGATTACAATGGCTCCTCCTTAACGATTATATAGAGATTACATGAGTCTTAAGATAGAAGCAGTATCACATCATAATCAAATCAAATCTAATACTAATCAAATCTAAGATTTGATACTAATCTATTTCAAATTCAAATCTACCTAGATATGAGATGAGATACAGTGTATCTCATCTCACTTTATTACACCACTCAGTATTCTCTAAACCTATCTCTAATACCCTCCCGCAATTGCATGAACCTTTGAAGAAGGATCTTGCAATTGTTACAAACAAAAAAGTAGCTCGAGATCATTAAGCTTTGTTGAAAAGTTGCCGGAAAATCCAATTGTACATATTGGTGGTCACCGTCAGTCTGTGAAATCCCTCACTGTCGCATCCCGCTCATCTTAGAGTCCGTTGGAGCTAGTGGCCCACTAGAGCAAACTGTCATGATTTCTCCTAATAGCACATAAAGAGAAGCCGACCAGTCGTTTTGAAGGAAAAAAAAGGAACTTGAAGGTATTAATGATAGAGAGATTTCAACTAGAATTGGTGATGGCTACAGCTTTAGGGAAAAAAAAAAAAGAAGGTGTTGGCCGGATGGGCGGCACTGCCGCCTGCCGGAAAAACAAGATTAAAAGAAAGAAATTTTCAAAGATCCGATCAACCCGCTCTGATACCATGATAGAATGATTTTGTTGAGAATAACTTGGATGATTACAATGGCTCCTCATTAAGGATTATATAAAGATTACATGAGTCTCAAGATAGAAGCAGTATCACATCATAATCAAATCTAAGATTTGATACTAATCTATTTCAAATTCAAATCTACCTAGATATGAGCTCACTTTATTACATCACTCAGTATTCTCTAAACCTATCTCTAATACTGGGGACAAGATTAATCCATTTACATTCGAATTCATTAGCTCATGTAAAATGTGGAAAAGCCATTAAAGTCCTTACAAATGGTGAGGAGTAGATACTGAAGTTGAATTCTCAACTTGCAAACTTTGAAGAACATGTGAAGTAAGTCCATAGTTATAGGGAAGCTATGTACAAGGTGGGAATTCGAAAGCGTGTTCGATTTGGCTTCCCCATTTTCCAAGAAGTAAGTGCGAAGCGATCATCCAGTAGGTGAAGAGGTATTGGGAAGCGACTAGGAATTGACTTCTAAGGGGGAAAAAAACAGAAAATAGTCTCGAGAATGATTGCCATTATCCTCCTTGAAATTACTTCGTGATGACCATTATACAACATAGAAGAAAGCAAACCTTGAGGAATTGTCATTAGTGATTGACATAATCACCAACACACTTTTGGGAAAAATCAATTTAGAAATTTTGATTAGGTACAATGTTTTTTCAATTAGTGTGTATAGTTAATGCATATTGTCAAGTTTAGAACATCGAATCATGGTTTTTAAATGAAATTACCAAATCTAGGTTATGCATTTTTCATTTTTCTCTCACTGTGTTAATTAAATTTGATAAATTAACATTTATATGCATAATATGTATTTAGAGATAATACTTTTTTTTGTTTATTTCATTTATACGTTTTTCTTAACTTTACATTTTTTTTAAAAACATTTATCTACAAAATGGTGGGGCATTATGGCTTCTAGTTGTAATGGCTGAACCGTAACAGTGTTACGTATAGGTTTTGGTCAGATCCATTACACAACTCAAAACTGTTATTTAAACCTTGATCTTCATACTTCTTCTGGCTTCAAGCCGTACCATCCATTGCTGCCCTTTTCATTTTGACCTTGGAGTAGGGTTTGGAGTTCTGAGCATAGACCTCTTCGGTTTTGGGAAGACAGATGAGAGAATGAAACCCTCGTCTCTCTCTCATTTTCAATTGTTATGTTTTTCTTTTTCACTAATATCTTAAGTGAGATGATATTATATGTAAAGGGTATTAGATAGGGCTGCAGGCCCTTTAAAGAAATCGTTGGTTTGAAATCCTCAATTTTTTTATCGATTTACTAAATCAATAGATAAAATATTCTTATCCAAGGACATTCAACAGGTCAAAAATCTTCAATGTAGATCCAATGGGCTAACTCATTTCGTGCTTCTTGTTTCCTAATAATTTTTTGAGCCTTGCTTCCCACTTCTCGCTCTAGTAACTATTGAAGAAACAACCAGGAGTCGTGAATAAAATTTTTACTAGATGCCAAAGGAATTAGATGGCAAGGTTAACATGTAATGCAGTTTTGAGATAATTTTTTGGGACTGCAAAAGGTAAAGTAAGACTGGAAGGAGAGAGATTGCCCTTAATTTTCTTAACAGTATTCTTAAAGGATACATTGCACTACATTTCACACTGTGTGAACATAAATTTCTTGATCATTCTGGTTTATATTTTTATCACTGCGTTGGTGTTTCTTCTTTCTTTCAATTATATATGAAAGTTCATCTCTGACTTTAGATGTTTTACCAAGCCAATGCTCGGAGGATACCTCCCCTGTGATACTGAAAAAGTAAGATTGATTTTTATTGGGTGTTCATTAGAGATCAAGTGTATTTTTGCATTTACCTATGCTGTTAGTGTTGGTTGCGAAAAGTTTTAGCTCAAAACTTGGTTATAATTTATGTGTTGCACAGATTTATATATAATTGATCTCCCACAGAGATGCTTTCTGTTAATACTCAGGTTCCTGATGATGTTCTAGTCGACAGATGTGTTGGAAGGAGGCTGGACCCAGTGATGGGGAAGATTTACCATATTAAAAACTTCCCTCCGGAGACCGAGGAAATTAAAGCGAGACTTGTAACTCGTGCTGATGACACTCAGGAAAAAGTAAGATTAAATGTCCTTTACAATCTACATTTATGTCATCCCTCTTTATCCCTCATCCTCATTCTTCTGTCATTTAAGGGCCCACCCAAACTACTCAAATCCACAAATAGAGCATTTCTGTCATCAAGGGTATTTTGGTAATTTTCACTCAAAACTTGAATTGAACAGTAAATTCTGAACAATATTGAAAGGTATTGGATTGGGTTTAGCAATTTTTTTAAGATCAAAACGAATAGTTCTAAAAAGGGCAAAACTGTAAGTCTGTAATCTACCAAAAGCTGTATAATTCAGTTTAAGGTTAGGGTTTTGGATCAATAGATCAAAATCACATCAATCTAAGGTATTATATGAAAACAATTAAAACCTAATGAATCTAGGGTTTTAATAAAAAATTCAACATTATAAATACTGCTGAAAATTTTGAATTTATGAAGGAAAATTTTCAATAGATCAACTTTGATCCTAAAATAAGTTTCAGATCAATGGGAGTACCTTGGAGTGTGGTGCAGGCTGTGCAGAAGCTATAGGAGTGGGTTCCTATGGTTGCCAACTGCAATTCCCTAAGTTTTCTCCTTAGTAAATTTTGGCCAACTTGAATTATTCAATGTTTAAACAAAAAAACCAGCGACAATAAAGATTGCAAACAATCAAAGTAACTTCAATAAATGAATCAGCTTCAGTAGCTTGGAAAAACTCAATAAGAACCTCTTATTATAGCATCAACTTCAGCACAATTTTTCACACAACATAACAAAATCTCTATTTAAGGCCATATATATAGAGGGCCGAAATTTACTATCCTATTAAACTCCTGTTCTAATGCTTATTCTCTGAAGAAACAATAAGGAGAATATCTAACTTTTAAAACAAATAAAACTACTCCAATAATAAAACTACTACTTGTGATTTAAGCCCAAACCATCAACTAGGACAACATTAGAAAGTTGGTCCAAATTAAAATTTGATACGAAACCCCCAAGCCGCAAGTAACCTATTAGCCTTCTCTTGTTTGGAGGGATATAAGGAATATATGGATTGATTGGAAACTGTTGAGATATGATTAGTTATGTAGGTGCGATACACTGGATCTCTTATTAAGGGTATATTTGTAATAGGCTTATTAGGGTTATTATAATATAAAAGGATTAGTGATTAAAAAGAAACCTCTCTCTTTCTCCATCTTCTCTTCTAGGTTTAATCTTCAAGTTGGCATTAGAGTAGGAAGAAAAATTTGCCTTTTTTTCTTCCTTTTTTTAATGGAGTTTTCATGAACTGTGTTCGTGAACAGTGTTTTGTGAACAGTGCGTGAACAGTGCTCATAAGCTATTTTTCATGGCCATGGAAGATGAGCATGCCGCATGATACCTTGGCATTAATCGAATTTTATGGTGAGTGTTTTGGAATTTTTTGGCACCCGTAACTGTGTTCTCTAGAATTTTTTTCAGAAATTCATAAACAGGGCAGATTTAGTTCAACTGATTAGTGCGAAACTTTTAAGTGTTTTTGAAACTCCAAGATAGTTGTATTTGGGTGGAAATTTCCCTCTCTCTAATGGAAGTGATCTCAATTGTTTTGGAGTAGATTTGAATTTTTTTTTAAACACTTTAGTGTCCACGACTTCACGTGGGAATATCCTGAGTGTGGCGTAGGTCATCTTTTGCTTATGATTTCAATCCTATTGCTTTGTTTGGGGGTAAATAATCGCTGGCTGCCATAATGGAGTGTAACTTTTGTATTTTCTAATGCAACAAAGGTTCTCTTTGGAATTTGAGGTGTTTTGTGGTTATTTACTCTGTGGTTAGGGCTGTTTTGTGTAACATTGATTTTTTCCCTCTTGCGATTCATTTGTTTGGAATATAGAGGTGCCAACAATGGCCAAAGATGGTTTGTCAGAAGGGGTATCTGATGCGACATCAAAGGTTCCAAGCAATCCGATCATTACACCCACCACCAGTAGCTATGGTGATAATCCTGGTGCGCTAATCACAACCATTAAGTTGGATGACACCAACTTCCTTGAGTGGTCTCAGTCTGCGAAGATGTATATCGGCAGGAGAGGGAAGTTATAGTACTTGACCGGCCGTGTGAAAGAATCAGCTACTGAGGCTGAGACATGACAAGTGGGAGCAAGAGAACTTTATGGTTATGTCATGACTGCTGAATTCCATGCAACCATTGGTTAGTAGATGTTTCTTGTTTCTTCGTACATCGAAAGAGATCTGGGAGAAGACGACTTGAGCCTATTCCCAACGATTGAACATTACCAGGGTGTACCAGTTGAGGCAAGAGATCGCTACCTTTGTTAGGGGGAGAAAAGTCTATCTACCTACTACTCCACTCTTCAAGGTCTTTGGGAAGAGTTGGACCACTTTCAGGTCATCCAGTGGGACGCTGATAAAGACAGAGATCGGCACAGCAAACAGGTGGAACAAAACAAAATTTTTGACTTCTTAGAGGGTTTGAATCCGGATTTTGAATTCACTCGGGTTCAGATTTTAGGGAATGATAAGCTTTCTTCCTTGGACCAAGTTTATTCACTAGTCCAAGGTGAGGATTGCAGGAAAAAGGCGATGGTACCTACTTCGACCAGCGATCATCTCGCCCTTGCCACATCTTCTAGTGCTCCACGGGGTGGGAAATACCCTCCTCGGAAGTATAGGCCTCTTGATGACAAAGATAAGTTGAAGTGTGAGCATTATGGGAAGACTAGACACACCCGGGAAACTTGCTGGGATCTTATTGGCCGGTCCTCCAAGATTTCCCGTCCCGGGCAGGAAATGGGCACCCCTAGAGGCAACACTATAACTTTCATGCCTCCTAACTTGGGTAACCCAATCGCATCAGCATCTCCCACCGGACCATCTTCCTCTGAGAGCTTCTCTAATGTAGATATTGATCGTCTCCACCGCCTCTTGAGTCAGATGGAAAGTTCTTTTGTCTCCCCTTCCTTTGCTCAGTCAGGTACTCATGCATCTGTTAATTTTGTTTCTCATTCCCAGTCTAGCTCGACCTGGATTATTGATTCAGGTGCGTCAGATGATATGACTAGCCTGTCTGGAAGAGATAAAATCAGAGTTGTTGATGGATCCCTTTCCACCATCTCTGGAAAGGGTGACATCAAACTGACTGATGCCCTATCTCTGTCATCTGTTCTTCATGTTCTCAATTTATCTACAAATTTATTATCAATTAGCAGTTTGACCAAAAGTCTTAACTATTATGTGACCTTTTTTCTCACTCATTGTGTTTCAGGACTTGGTGACGAGGAAAAGGATTGGGAATGGTCGTGAGACGGATGACCTCTACCTCCTAGACTTGACTGACTCAACTTCAGCATTACAGATTAGTAGTAGTCCTAATAGTAGCAATAATGATGCCCAACTCAGATTGTTTCACAATCGTGTAGGTCATTTGTCTTTTAAATCCTTAAAGTCGATTTTTCTGGACCTGTTTAAATTTATTCCTGGTCATAGTCTACAATGTGAAGTGTGTGAACTCTCAAAACATTGGATATCTACTTTCTCTCCAAGTATGAATAAAAGTGTCTCATTTTCAGCTGATTCATTCTGATGTCTTGGGTTTTGTTCCTACTTTGTCTGTGCATGGTTATTGATATTTTATTTCTTTTGTGGATGACTTCTCTCGTCATACCTGGATTTACTTGTTGAAGTCCCAAACCTCATCAAGAAGTTTCACAAGATGGTTTTGACTCAATTTGAGAAGCATATTAAAATTTTTCGCTTCGATGATGCGAAGGAATACCTTGAGGGTGATTTAAGGCAATATTTGGTAGAGCATGATATGATCCATTAAAGCATATGCCCTTATACCCCTCAACAAAACGGGGTGGCCGAGCGTAAGAACCGTCATCTTTTGGAAGTGGCTAGAAGCTTACTGATCGAAATGAGTGTTCTGAAGAAATTTTGGGCCGAAGCAGTGCACACCTCTGCATATTTGATTAATTGCATGCCATCTTGGGCCTTGCAGTTGAAGTCCCTTTATCAAATATTATGTCTAGACCAACTTCTGTTTACTGTTCACCTTCGTGTCTTTGGTTGTGTCTGCTTCATTCATATTTTGGGTTTTAATCGAACCAAATTGGATCCAAAATCCATTCGCGTCCTCTTGGGGTATTCCTCTACACAAAAGGGATATCGGTGTTTGGATCCCGTGTTTGGAAAATGGTTCATTACCATGGACGTCACCTTTTTTGAGAGTCCCATTTTTTCCTCGTTCCTCTACCTCTTTTCAGGGGGAGCATAGTGAATTGTTGGAATAGAGTCTGTCTTCTTCCATTTCTGGCGTTGGTCCCTGATGTTATTCATTCTGTTGTTCTTATTGAGATTACTGCTAAGAAAGACCTATAGGTTTATACCAGACCCAAAAAGAAGGGGACCACAATGTTACGACCATCTCCCAACTCTGACTTCTTCGAACCAGGTAAAATTGCTCCACTATCCTCTCTGATTCCTGTTTCTGTTCCTGATATTGATAATGATACTGCTCCCACTGCCATACGCAAAGGGAAGCGCCAGAGCATGATTCATCTTATCTCTAATTTTTTCTCGTATGCATTTTTGTCACCCTCCTATTCGGCTTTCTTGTCATTTGTTTCTTCTGTGTCTTTACCTTCCAGGTTTCAAGAGTCTATCTCCGATCCTAAGTGGCACAATGCGATGAAGGAAGAAATGAGAGCTCTGGTAAAAAATGGTAGATTGGAAATGGTTGAGTTACCCAAGGGAAAGAGAACTGTAGGCTGCAAATGGGTGTTCACTGTGAAACATAAGGCAGATGAATCCATTGAGAGGTATAAGGCAAGACTGGTAGTTAAGGGATATACTCAGACATACGGGATAGACTATAATGAAACATTTGCACCGATTGCTAAAATGAACTCCATACGAGTTCTTTTGTCTTTAGTTGCGAACCACTCGTGGCCCCTACATCAGTTAGATGTGAAAAATGCATTCTTCCATGGAGATCTACGAGAAGAAGTATATATGTCTCCTCCTCTAGGATTCAAACTTCCTAATAGTGAAGGAAGAGTTTGCAGGTTGAAGAAATCTATCTATGGCCTGAAACAGTCCCCCGAGCTTGGTTTGAAAGGTTCAGTCAAGCCGTGAAGAGGATGGGTTACTCACAGAGCTATGGTGATCACACTCTCTTTGTCACGAGAAAAGGACAATTAATTACAACTTTGATTGTCTACGTTGACGATATTGTGGTGACTGGAAATGACTCCTCAGAGATCCACCAACACCTGAAGAAATTCCTAGCAACAAAATTTGAGATCAAGGAGTTGGGCAGCTTGAAGTACTTTCTGGGTATTGAGGTAGCTCGATCAAAGGGCATCTTCATATCGTTGATGAAGTATACCTTATACTTACTCAAAGATACTAAGAAATTGAGTTCTCAGCCAGCAGACACTCCTATCGAAAAGAATCAGAAGTTGAGTTCAAGTGAAGACCCATTACTAGAAAATAAAGAGATGTACCAAAGACTGGTAGGTCGTCTTATTTATCTTTCTCTCACTAGACTTGACATTGCATATGCAGTCAGTGTATTCAGTCAATTCATGCATGAACCTCGGATCGCTCACTATAAGGCAGTGGAGAGAATTTTGAGGTATTTGAAGGCTCCTCCAGGGAAGGGCCTTCTATTTGCTAACCATGGTCATATTCGACTAGAAGCTTAACTGATGTTGATTGGGCTGGAAGTATAGATGATAAGAGGTCTACCACTGGGTATTGTACTTTCCTTGGTGGTAATCTCATCAATTGGAGAAGCAAGAAGCAGAGTGTGGTGGCTAAGTCAAGTGTTGAAGCCGAATATAGGGCAATGGCTCATGGGGTAGCAAAATTATTATGGCTGAAGATTTTACTAAAAGATCTGGGAATGGAGGTGGATGTTCCTATGAAGTTGTTCTGTGATAACAAGGCGGCTATGCCCAGAACCCCATTCAACATGATCAGACTAAGCATATTGAAATTGACAGACACTTTATCAGAGAACAAGTTGCTTTAGGAAACCTTTACTTGTTGTTTGCATAGTTACCAAGTCGGGGTTCGGGAATAATTCGTCTAGGAAAAAGTTCGGAAAAAATCGCCGAAGTTCGGAAATAAATCGGGAAAATGTCAGGTATGAAATGAAAAAATAAAATAAGATTACTAATTATGAAAGGTATAAACAAATATATTTCATAAATTAGATATTTATTCGGGACTTTTTAAAAAACTGTAAATAATTCGTGTTTAATTTGTAACTTTTTGAAAAAGTCGCTATTTTTCCAAAACTCGCGAATACTTCGCGAATTAATCGTTCAACGACAAAGTCGGGTATTATTCGGGATTTTTGAAAAAATCGGAAAACTTGGTAACTACGGCTGTTTGTTACAATGGGAAATCAACTAGTTGATATACTCACAAAAGGGGTTACTAAAGCTAGCTTAGAAGATATTTTTAATAAGTTGGGCATGTTGAATATCTATGCTCAGCTTGAGGGGGAGTGCTGAGATATGATTAGTTATGTAGGTGTGATATATTGGATCTTTTATTAAGGGTATATTTGTAATAGGCCTATTAGGGTTATTATAATATAAAAGGATTAGATATTAGAGAGAAATCTTTCGAATCACGTTTTTTCCCCAACACGTCTTCTTCCTCTCTCTCTCTTTCTCCATCTTCTCTTCTAGGTTTCATCTTCTTCCTGAGGCTAACCATACAGCCATTAATGAGTTAGAGCTACCTGAGCTCCCTTGAGTTGCTCCTGCATCAAAAATCTACAAACCAAAAGACCACAATACACTCACTTATACATTACAGTATTACACATTCTTGCAAATAATAAGAAGGCAGGAAACAAAACCTTCCGAAACAATACTTAGGTAGTGTTTGGATAGACTTTTCAGCTGACTTTTACTGACTTTTCGTTTTGAGAAGTTAAAAATCATGTTTGGATAGCCATTCGTCAATGACTTCCTAAGAAAGTCCGAAGTTAATAAAAGTAGAAAATTTAACTCCCCCAAAAAGCATGTGTTGGGTTGCTTTTGCGGGAAGTAGCTTTATCAACTTCGGCGGGAAGTTGACAGAAGGGGTTATGTTTACGACAGTTTAAAAGGTGGGTTTTATCTTGTCATTATTACCCAGTCCTTTATGCACATTCTCTTGCCTGTGACACCTTAGAAGCACGTGTTAGGTTGCTTCCAAGCAATGATACCCTTGTCCTTTACATATCTCATTACATCCAATTACAATCGAATTGGAGAGAGTTGAGAGTTCAATCACAGTCATTGGCCAATAGGCCCAACACAGTTCCCTTTTAATCCCTATTAACTATGATTAAGATTCACTAAACTTTGGGGGTTTAACAATATAACCTTAGTTTTAAAAAAAATATATCAAATAATTAATCCTATAGGTTTGGAAATTCTTAACCAGAGTTGAATATTTTTTAAATATTTATTTTCTAAAAACTAAGATTATTTAGTTGAACCCCAAGGGTTAGTGAATATTAATTACGATTAATATGGGTTAAAAGGGACACATATTGCCCTATGCAGGGACCGCCATGTCCACGTATCTCTTTAACTCCTTTTTAATTATGGTTAAGCTTAAGTAAATTAAGATTAGTTTTTTTTTTTCTAAAAACCAAGGTTGGATGGGTGCACCCTAGGGTTGGTTAATCTTAACCATTGTTACTGGGTGTTAAAAAAAGGGATAGGACAATGAAGATTGTGCATCCCCTCACATAGGGGAAGTGCACGGTCCATTATCTACTTATTTGAACAAGTTTGACCTGCCCACACCGGTAAATTAGAAAAAGAAGTGTTTAATATAGTGCTATATATTGAATCATTCCTTAATTGATCTGCGTTATTATCAATAAACCGATCTCATATATTCTTTTCTAGATTTCTTCATGTGATGAACAATCCGTCAATCTCAATCTCAATAAGGGCTTCATTCCGGTTTGAAATACCTTAACAAACTCATCTATGTAATAGACATCCATTTCGTGTTTTAATTATAAATGGAAGAGAGATTTTGTTCTTCAAAAGGAAAAAAAAATTGATCAAGTGTTTAGGAGTAACTTCTTAAAAGTGCAAACCAAACAGTATTTTTAACTTCTTAATTTACATGAGTAACTTTTTACATATGCAAACCAAACACAAATTTTTTTCGTAACGAATTTTGTAGACTTCTTTAGGAGTTGCTTCCTCCGAAGTACTTCCTAAGAAGTTCTTTTCTCCTCGGGGAAGTTTAACCAAATGGGCCTTATACTCAACCTTTCAACTTAAAATTCAAACATGTAATCTAGCTGCCCCATCAATTTTCTGCCCAAATGGACTTCTTATACTTAGTTATAGCCTTCAAAGTTACTGCTGGAACTGGGATGTCAGTGCCTTTCCAGGTTCTTTCTGGACCTGATGCATGCCTCCATTTTTTGCTTCTGCCTTTTCTATTGCGCCTTCAACTCTGTATGTTGCTGATTTACATCAATATTATGTGGATATTCCAATTCAACTTAAATTGTCTTATGCTAAAATTAATTATTTTGTACTGACGAAGGACAATTTAAATGGCATGCTTAAATCCATAGCCTAATGTGTTACTGTCTTATTAGCTTGGAAATTAGTTGATGTGACCTGGACTACTGTTGGATATGAATATAAACACTTCTGGCTTCACCAGTTCTTAGTTCCTAATTCTTTGGGACATGCGCATATTTCTGATCGATGAAATAATACTTCTATCCTAGCATTGGCCAACATTGGACTTTACTCTTATCGACTTATAATACTGTGGCTGCATTTTTAAACCAAGCATCCTGTCATAATTATAGAGATAAATTGGGATGAGAATGTAGAGAGTAAAATGGGACTTGTGAGATAGTCATGATGCTCAAATATGCAAATATTTGTGTAGGAAATTCTCCATTCAGATTTAGAAGGGCTTACTGAGTACAAGTTACTTTATATGGTATTAAATAAACTTGGACATGAGTAGAAAGTTTATTTGTTCAGACTCTGTGAATGAAATTCTATTCATATATCTGGATCAATCTGGTATTCATGTGCCTTGGATGTGTTCTTCATTCAATACTTGTGTTGCGGCAGTAGATAATAACATTACAAGTTGCAACAATTCTGTCACTTTGCATGCAATACCAATTTAATTCTTCTCAGCTTAGAACATTCATAGTACAATTTCACGTTTTGTGGCACTGGAACCACCTAATGTTATATCTGTTTATTACTTTGACTGTTTTTTTGTTATATTGGCATGAATGCCATATTGAGAAACTGTGATTTGTTTTGGAAACGAAATTACATGTGAGAATTTTTAAGAAATGATTGCATATTTGCATTGCCTGCTAATTTTTTCTATTTTTATCAACTATGACACTGAAGAACCGGTCTCTTGTACTCATATTACTGCTAGCATTTCTTGTCATTAGTAAAGATCTATGTAGCATTCTGGGATATAGAGTGCATGCAAATTAAGTAGCCTGCATTTCCTTGTAAACCATTGTTATTTTGGGTATTGAAGGTTGATATCATGACATAGTATAGATCTTGAAATAATATATTTTCCCTTCTCAAGTAACAACAAAAAGGAACAGCTGTTATTCTAAAGTTTCTATGCAGGAGATTTTTTTTTCATTTTCATAGTTTTCTTAAGGTTTGTGCTTGGTTGCAAATGTAAGATGTAGTCTCTTTCATATATTTTCTGAACTAATATAACATGAGATACTTGTCTGTTTGTCTATTGTGCTGTAGCATTAAATTTGCACTCAGGACCTGAAGATGCATTATTTTGTTATATAAAATCTTGTTATAGTAGTTTATCATATAATAGAATTCTATTGTCCATTTAACCTGATTCATCATGGGGCTCCGGTGTGCAGCACTTTACATGTATTTTCTTTTGTGTGTGACTAGGTGAAATCACGTCTAGAAACATATAAGCAAAATGCCGAAGCGATCTCGTCAACATACTCGGACATAATGAATAAGGTGTTTGCATATTTAATCATATCAAGATAACTTTCTTTCAGATCTTATCATGTGAAGATGCAGAGTGATTATCATTTATCTCAATGTCTTTTAAAAATACAGGTTGATGGAAACCGTCCTAAAGAAGTAATCTTCAAAGAAATTGACTCTCTGTTGCTGCAAGTACAGAAAGATAAAGTAATGATGACAAAATTAGGTATGTGCTTTAAGGTTTTGAAGTAAATCTTGTGTGTAAATGCTTATTGGTCGGATGTTTAGAGATTTTTGTATAGAGGTATTCATGAGCAGATTTAGTCTCGAATTATTTACAGAATCTACGTGATATCTCTGGATAATTGAGATGAAAATTTGATTTTCTCATTTGGGGTGACTGTTTGTTTTAAATCAGCTTAATGTTCTTACATAAACTTTTTCTTTTGTGCATAATTATACTCTTTGGTGTGAATTTACACTGTTTTGAGTAATGATACCTAAAATTTTAGCCTCATGATTAACATTCTTCACCTTTAGCTATCTCCTTTTGGTATTAAAACCGTGCACTTTCCATCTCACAGTTAGGATATTGTTTATTAAACTCATCTTGCTTACTAGTGAGTTGTGACCTGGACTTGAGGATTATTCTTTTGGTATTCTAACTTGCTAAATATGGACAATATGCATTTTTTTTTTGTAGAGATCAAGTTAAAAAAAGGTTTTTAACTTCAAGGATCTGGGGAGTTCAATATTATTCCTCAAAAAAATGAATGATTATATTTCATTAAAAGATTATAATGTTTGTTTAGGCAGCCCATAAAACTAGAAGTGCAAAATTATCATTTCTTTTTAAAGAAAGTTACCAGACTCTTAATTTTTAGAATTGTGAGCATCGGAATTTACTGTCTTTCCTTCCAGGCCAAGACCTAAGGAGGAATGACGCTAAACACCTAATTTGGGAGTCGCCACCTATTTATTTTAGGAAAAATAGGATCCTGGGTTTCAAATGGATAAGGGCCTAAAGTTTACTATGAAATACTAGGCAAGCGATTTGGTTAAGTTTGGGGGAAGGTGTTAGGCACCCTCAAACCCCCATCCGGAGATGGTTACCTACTCCTTAAATCTAAGCCAAAGAATTGAAATTACAAAAGAAAATTAAAAATGCTATTAGACATGCTAATTAAAAGCCAAAAAAAAGTAGTTTGGGCTGCCTACTTACCCAACTTGGTGGGATCAAGCCGAAGTAGTTCAAAACGCATGCTAAGTTGATTTGGGGTTTTTGAATGCTTTTATATTTTTGGAGTTATTTGGGCAGTTTAGGCTCATACCGGAGCAAGGGTGATTTGGCAAGTTAAGTGGGATCAAAACTTAACCCAAGTTGAGATAAAGGGGTTAGGAAAGTCTAGGGAATACAGGGACTCAGGGACCCATTGCAGAACCCAGAGGGTTACCTACAGTGGACTGAAACAGAGAGCAATTGCAGCACTGGCTGTAGAGCATTTTCGCTCGAGCGACAATATTCTGGCTCGAGCGAAAAGGCTGCTGCTGGTTCTTTTGTTCACTGCCCATTGCAGGTGTTAGTATGTTACAACATTGGGCCAAAGGGGGATGGACCCAAGTTGAAAATAAAGACTCCCAAAATTGAAGGGAAACCAAGGACCCTCCATTAGAGGTCCGTTAATGACGTGGAGATTCATGGGTTTGGTTCAACTGACTGCTCAACTGTCTGCAGAGCATTTTCGCTCAAGCAAGACTGATCTGGCTCGAGCGAAGATGCTGGCTCGAGTGAGACCAGTCTGGCTTGAGCAAAAATACCGTTCAGAAAACCGGGGGTAGGCACTGCTGGTGCCGAACTCGGGGGTAATGCTGTAAATGACATTGCTCCTAAGATGGCTTGGGCTATAAGGTGCCCACTGGATCATTTGGGGGACCTTGTCTCAACAATGGGCCTACCCATATCCTCATATACGTGGGAAAAAACTGAAGAGCGTGCATGAAATAAAACAAAGAAAACGTATACCTTTTCTCCTTGTATTGATGGAGGCCTCCTATGTTGTGAAATGCAACATAGGAGGCCCCAACTACTCTTGTAAGGGGAAAAGGCCTTCTCAGGCTTCTAGAAGAGGACTAGAAGGAAAATATAAGCAAATAAGAAAGATAGGAGGAAGAATAACCTACCCCTCCAACAAACTCCTTCAAAACTCCTAGGTAGGAGGGGTGCTTAGGTCAAAGAAGGCTAGTCCTAGAGGGGTCCAGCTCAAAGCTTCCACCCAAAATTGACTTAGCCCTCTAAGGTTCAAGGGTTGAGGTAGGGAGGCTTGGGTGTTCTCTTTTCAAAATGCAAGAGGTTTGATGTGGGATTTTTGGAATGGACTCAAAGGCCTGTGTGGGTATTTATAGGATTGTGAAGGATTAGGGTAGTTTGGTGAATAAAAGAGGGGTTGGTGGAGATTAGAAGATGATTGATGGGTCAAAAAGGGAGCTTAAAACAATGGGAGAACATTTTTGCGGCACTCGCTCGAGCCAAATGTGAGCTCAGGATTTTACCGCCTTTCCTTTCGGGTCGGGCCTGTGGAGGAACGACGTTAAAATGGCCTTTTAGGTCTCATTGGTTCACTAAGAGTTGCCACCTATTTATTTAGGGGAAATATGACCCGGGTTGATTAGACAGGATTTATGGTCTTGATTAGAGTCTAGGTAAATGGTTCGATTAAGTCCCGAGGAAGGTGTTAGGCACCCTGGGATCCCCGTCTAAGACGGTTACCTACTCCCTAGGTATAAGCCAAATAGGTCAAGATTATCAAAAATGCTTAAGGATTTAGATTAGGCTAACCCAAGAAAGAATAATCCTAAACTAGGGTCGAACCCGGGTTGGGTTGCCTACATACCCGCCGGAGCGGGATCAGACCGAGTGTAGTTCGGGGGGTATTTTAACTCGTATCCGGGTTAGGGGGTGTGTACATAGTGACAAAGTCGGGGTTAGGGAATAATTCGGCAGAGGTTAAGTTCGGAAAAATTCGGGAAATTTTGGGAACAATTCGGGAAAAATTCAGAACAAATAAAAAATAAATTAATAAATATACAAATATACCCAACAATTTGTTTAAAAAATATACAAAATAAGTAGTTTTTTTGTCAAGTTTGAGAAAATAATTTAGGAATAATTCAGAAAATTCGGGAATAAGCCAGAAAATTCGCGAATAATTCGGAAAATTTGCCACTAATTCACAAAGAATGCGGGGAATAATTCGGCAAAGCAAAAATGCGCGAATAATTCGCAAATTTTAGAAAAAAACAGAGTTTTTTGTTATAGAGGGTGTGTGTGTGCACCAGAGTGGCTAGGGTTAGCCCGGAGGCTAGGGTTGATTAGCCGAGAAAACTAAGGGTCGCACTGGAGTGGCTAAGATAGGGCTAACCATGGTTAGGGAGGGCCTAGGAATGGCCAAAGTCAGATTTTGCAAACTTTTGCATTTTTTTGGATTTTTAGGATTTTTCCAAGTTAGATTGATTAACCAGAGTTAAGGTAATTTAACTGGGGTTAAGTTTAACCCTAGTTAAAGTCAGGTCAGGGGAAACCAAGGACCCTCCATTGGAGGTCCATTATGATGTGAGGATTCATAGGTTTGGTTCAACTGACTGCTAAGCTGAGATTATCTGTAGAGCATTTTTGCTCAAGTGAGACTGATCTGGCTCGAGCGAGACCGTTCTGGCTCGAGCGAAAAGACTGGCCAGAAACGGAAGGAAGGCGCTAGTGTGATGGACTCAGGGGCAATGATGTAAATGACATTGCTCCTGAGATGGCTCGGGCTACGGGTGCTCACCCAATCATTTGGGGGACCTTGTCTCAACAATGGGCCTAGCCATATCCACATTTAGGTGAAAAAAAGGAAGAGTGTGCATGAAAGAAAACAAAGGAAAATGAATACCTTTTCTCCTTGCATTCGTGGAGGCCTCCTATGTTGTGAAATGCAACATAGGAGTCCTTGACTACTTCTGTAAGGAGAAAAGGCCTTCTCGAGGATTCTAGAGGACTAGATTAAAAAGAAAAGTAAATAAGGAGAAAGGAGGGAGGAGAACTACCTCTCCAACAAACTCCTTCAAAACCATAGTGACAAAGTCGGGGTTGAGGAATAATTTCACAATGGTTAAGTTTGGAAAATTTTGAAAAAAATTAATTAATTATTATAATAATATATCCAACAATTTGATTAAAAAATATACAAAATAAGTAGTTTACTTGTCAAACTAAACGAATTATTTGTGTTTTTACGATTTATTAAGGAATAATTTTGCAAACCAAAAGTTCGTGAATAATTCGGCACAGTTAAAATTTGGCAAATTTTGTTACTTGGTTCAAAACTCCAAGGTAGGGGGGTGCTTAGGCCCAAAGAGGGCTAGTCCTAGTGGGGTCTAGCTCAAACTTCCACCCAAAATTGACTTGGCTCTCTAAGGTTAAAGGGTTGAGGTAGGGAGGCTTTGGTGTTCTCTCTTTTCAAAATGCAAGAGGTTTGGTGTGGGATTTTTGGAATTGACTCAGAGGCTTGTGGGGGTGGGGTATTTATAGGATTTTGAAGGATTAGGATAGTTTGGTGGATGAAGGAAGGGTTGATGGAGGATTAGAAGATGATTGGTGGGTCAAAAAGGGGGCTTAAACCAATGGGAGAACATTTTTGTGGCACCCGCTCGAGCCAACTTCATCGTGCTCGAGTGAGTGCAAAACACTAGAGCACTTGAGAATCGCACAGCAAATATTTAGCTACTGGTTTGTATTCGCTCGAGTGAGATTGATATCGCTCGAGCGAGATGCTACTTACAATCTCACTCGAGCGAGATTTGATTGGCTCGAGCGACTAGTTGGGTGAATTGGGCCTTTTTACTGGGGTTTTTGGGCTTGGATTTGGCTTGGGTTCCTTGGAGCTTTTTGAAGGAAATAGAGGAGTAGGGTGTGCAAAAATGGGGTGTTTATAGGGGTCATATTCCATTTTCTCTTATGGCTGTGTATGTTTGGAGGGAGAACAGATGCACTGAATTATTTTCAGGAGAAAAGCTAAGTTTGTGTTTTGCATGCTGCCAAATGAAATTTTTAGTTTTAGTTTATGTTTGAGGGAAAAAATATCTCTAAAAAATGAGGGGAAATTAGTTCCGAGAAAAATTTCTTTTCCCCATTGTTTTCCCTCCAAATAAACAAAGCCTAAGGGGTCATATTTGATTTTTGTAACACCCTAGGGTTATACTTTCTCCCTTGGATCTAGAGCAGCTGTCTGTACCCAGACAAGGCATCAACAGCTTGCTGGTCTAAGTAAGATCTAAAAAGCTATTTGTCACATTGTATAATGGCATAGACAAGCAGCCACTTGGCGTCTGAACTGTTTATAACCTTCTCAATGGGAACCAGTGACAACACATGGCTGTGCTGTTCTTTCACTATTGACATTTTTCACTCATCGTGATCATCATCATCATCAATGCCCCTTATCCCCAATATTTGGAGTCGGCAACACGAATCCTATGCCACCATCCCGTTCTATTAAAAGCTTAATTTCGGTTAAGTCGTGTAATTTTCATTTTTTATAGCTATTTTAATATCATTATAGGTAGCTGGACACCAGTCTTTTCTACTTTGGTGTGGAATGCACCTTCTCTGGAATTGTAATTTATTCGTACTTCTAAAGCTTTGGATATCATTCATGCGGATCTTTGTGGTCTATTTTACTTTATGTTTTCTGTAGCAGATGGCCATTGTGTGAACAACAAACTTTAGCTGTAAACCTAAGAGACCTTTTCACACAAACTTTAGCTGTAAACCTAAGAGACATTTTAGAATTTCCTATTTTTTGTCATTAATTAGCTTTTTAATTTCCATGATTCATCAAACTTTTCTCTGCTTGCTTCTTTGTAATAGGAAAATCATTACTTGACAGTGAGCTTGTGTCTTCAAGTAAGGTATATAGTTATTTCTTGTAAACTTTATGATTAGTGTCATGTTCTATTCACAGATTTCTCTTTTACGTAGAGTAAGATAAACGGAAAATAATTCTAGTAGCATGATGTTTCTTTCTTATTTTGGAATAGTTTTTGCCAGGATAACTGGAGAGGAATTCCTACTCGATTGAATAACATTCCCCATTCTAGAGAAATAAGGAAATATTTCTATGACGATGTGCTACAAGCTACTCGAAGGGCTATAGCTGATGGAAGAACCCGACTGAAGGTCAGATATTGGTAGCTAGCTCATTTTAGTTTGAGTTAACTTCACTGAAATTTGGTTAATTTTGTGGAGCAGTTAGCATTAGTATTATAACCACCAAGCTGCTGGTTTATTTCTTTTTTCTCAAATGGGTTGAATTACTGATAACACACTCCCCTTTTGTAATTGTTTCATGATAAATAGTACTTTCTCTTAGTAATAAGTTTAGGAGATTAATACACTAGTTTTGAAAATAGTGCTCTACGGAATTTTGATATCACTTCTTGATGGATTACAATGATACACTGTTTGGTAAATGATAATTATGCCCATCATATATTGCTTATTGGTGATGGTTTTGAAAATATTTCTAAGAAATGTTCATTAATCTAATTCATATGAGAACTTCAGTTTCGTAGGGCCATGATTATGGGAACCCTAACAGAATAAGCTGGTACACGTAAAATTAAATTCCTTATGCGCCATAAACAAATAGCTAATATAACTTCGCAATTATTGTTTGTCCTGCCCTCAAACTGAGGTGAGTGTTTGATGCATTTAAAAGCTTGCTGCAATTATAAACAACGTTTATCCTTTATAGACTGATTAAGTAATGAACTGGCTGCTCTTTCCTGCAAATAAACACCAACTTTTTCTCTTCATTTGGAAATCTTATCTTTCTCTTGTAAAATGGAAATTGATATTTGTTTGGTTCTTGCATGACATACCTGGTTTTTCTAAAAGCTTGAACTACTTTAATCATTGATACTTCTCCTTTTGAGCCAAGATACAAAATCATCTTATATCTGGTTTTATTTTAGTTATTTCTGCAATCCATTTCTCCTTTGGTGTGCTGTGAACACGTGCACACTAATCGCAAGAACACCTTTATGTCCCTTGTCTGTGCAAGGAATAGTTAATCAACTAGGAATAATGGGGAAGAAATTTGCTCAAAATCTAAGGAAAAGGGAAGATGGGTAATAGGCATGATTCAAAAACCCGAAAACTCGACTCGATAGTTAGTGTCGCGACCCAAAATCCCCCTTAAAAGTTTTGGAGACTTTGGCTCGTGACTTTATCATATCAAACCATCCTGTGTAAAACACACAAGGCATACTATAGCGGAACCTGAAAATTTCTAAATAACATTACTCTGTAATGTATTCCAAGTCCGAATAATAGTTTAACAAAACAGTATAAAGTGGACACTCCCACTTATCAAAATGCACATACAAGCTCTCCCTCTCGTCACTCAACAGTAACCGAGATAAGGCCATCTATCGAGTGCCCTCTCCTCTTCAGGATAACCCTGGGTATGCTCCTCCTCCACTTACTCCTCTTCGACCCATGGTCCAGGAGCACATATGTCGAAAGAACATGCCGAAGATAACAGTTCGGCTAAGCATGAAATACTCATTGTATACAACTACTAACAAACAATGTTATAAAAGCATTAACATGCATACAGGTAACAGTTCATCAAAATCATAGAGCGGAAACCATACTTCAGATCCTTTTTAAAAAAGTGCATAGTTTCCCCAAAAACCTTTGCCTTATGAGCGTTCGTATGTAAACAAAACTTGTCTTATGAGGTCTTGCGAGAATCAAAATTCTTATGAGTTCCTTATGAGTTCTTGTGAGCTTATGAGTCCTTATGAGCATTGAGATCCTTGTGAGCATGTGAGATCCTTGTGAGACTTATGAGATCGTAGAATCGGATAAGACACATCCTTGGATATGCCCTATCATTGACCAACCCTTAGTTTGGCTTTATCAATGCATTTGAGCTTGTGAGCTTTGAACTTTTCTTATGAAACTTTACTTATGAGTTTGAAATTCATTCCTTATGAAAAAACTTCGATCATACAAGACTTAGAGTGCATAGAGTACTTGTGAGCATCATGGTAAGCATAGAAGCATGTGCATGGAGTTTCATTCTTAGCATGGAATACACATACTTAGAGGTTATACATTGAATTCATCAAGAACATAGCCATCCATATCACTTTTCATGGAAGAAATGATAACAATTATAGATAGTAGGGTGTATTTACCTTTCGAGATCAATTCCCTTTGATCTAATCGCTTGAGAAAAGTTGGAGAAGGCTTGAAGAAGCGAAATCCGAACTTTTAGAAGCAAAACCAAGCTTCACCTTTGAT
This sequence comes from Tetracentron sinense, assembly GCA_015143295.1. NCBI lineage: Eukaryota > Viridiplantae > Streptophyta > Magnoliopsida > Trochodendrales > Trochodendraceae > Tetracentron > Tetracentron sinense. The sequence goes on from CM026554.1 coordinate 10,337,488, forward strand.
CCCAACACCAACCCTAGCAAACCCTAGTTCTTCTCCTTCTTTCTCTCTCAAAATCTCCCAAAAACTCTCTAAGGGTTTGAGTAAACCCTTACCCACGAAAGTGGGTGAATTTATAGGGTCTTGGGTTGCCAAAGACTCAAAACACCCTTAAAATATTTCAAACAAGGCAAAATGCAGAGGAGGGGTTGACTGGAGGTGAGGAGCGGCCGACCGGTCAAATGGCAGGGTTCTAGAAAAAAACCCCATACAAAAAGAGTGCAACCACTAGTCAACCGGACCTTGGAGCGGTCGATCGGTCACCTAGGGGTCAACTGGTCAGGTGAGCAGTCGACCGGTTGCTCCTGTTTTTGCCCACTTTGGCCTGTTTTGCCATTTTTCGACACACCAATACTTAGAGTATTATTATACTCTTTGTTTTGAGACCCAACACACACTCACATAAACACCATGTGAAACATACAAACCCTTATTTCATTTATCATAAAACCTAGGATACATGGAAGGCTTTAGGCCTTTACAAACCCTGTGCAAAGACACTATTCACAGCACCAAGCATTTGAGTTTTGGGGTTCTACAGTTAGCCAGGTTGAGTAACACGGAAAACTCGAAAAAAAACTTGACTTGGTCCATCTTGGAATATATATAGGGAAGGGATCCATTGATATATGAGAAAGAACATATAAGTTCACATATGCTAACCTGATCTAAAGGTTCCAATTACACACTCTTTTATAACTACAAGGGCATTTAAGGAAATTTAATATTTTTTAAAAGATTGTCTATCTTTAGTTTCCTAAAGAGAGAACACGTTCTTCCTCTCTCTCCAATCCAGCATTCTCTCTCTCCATCGCTTCTCTCTCTCTAACATATAAAAGTCCTAATGGAAAGATGACAGTCTCTATCTCTAATGGATAAAAGTCCTGACAGAAAGAAGACACAGTCTCTCTTTTCGGTGGATTTCATTAGAATCATAACTGGTTAGAGTTTCTGAATTTTTAATTAAAGCACCATCCCAGAGGAGATGTCTATAGATGAGAGTTTCTATGAAAACCCAATGGTACCAAAGAAAAACCGATGACCCTTGTTTAGTGACAATCCTCCCCAACTGGGATCATATAAAAACCCATTCTCTTTAAAATTATCATCCAATCATGGATCAATTGAATCCCCTAAGAGCTTGCAGACAACCGGTATCACCTGTCGAAAACAAACCTCTTCCGATTGACTACTCTTGCAATTAACTTCCTGTAAAATTAAGATGATGAAGTTGTTATTGGTGTTGAATTCAAACCCTCAACATCATTGCAAAGTTCATAAACAATTTAGGGGAAGTTAATTTCATCAACCCTCTTACTAAATGCCAAGTTACTAAAACTGGGACAGATTTCAGGACCCCCACACCGACAGTCTCTCCATATGGTTTTAGGGTTTTGCAGAGAGAGATTTCTATTACATCACATCTGGTTTTAGTTTGCAGAGAGAGAGAGAGAGAGGGCCGCACATGGTATTAGGGAGATCGTCGGAATCTGTCTGTGATCATGCTTTGAATCTGTCGGAGAGAGAAAGGGGAGGAAGAGAGATAGGGAAAGACCCGGAGAGAGAGTAAACACAATCAAGACGAAGGATACGGTTAAATTTTTTTTTAAAATTCCTAAAATGCCCTTCTATATAAAAAAAGTGATGTGATGATGGCCATTGGATCTAAGATCCAAAGGTGGTGTGCATGTGTGAACATATATGCTATATTCCATATGTTTATGGATCCCTTCCCACACACACACACACACACACACACACATATATATATATATATGTACCACATTGAAAAGACTTGTCTTGCATTAGGTTTTCAATTAAATTACCGCATGTACATAATCATCATCCCAAAGTTGTTTGCTAATGGTAAAAATATTCAATTCCAAAATCATATTGCCAAAAGATAGTTTCATTACACCATTCCTACAACTGATCAAAGCATTGGAGGTTGCAAGAAATGGGAGGCTTAAAATAACAGGAATTTGAGTGCATGCATTCAACATAGGTTGTGTGTCAAAGACAATGAAATCAACAGGAAAGTCAAATTTGTCTACTTGGACCAACATATCCTCAACTACCCCTTCAGTATTTTCACTAAACGATCAGCAAGTTAGAGTGTTACCTTAGTGAGTTTTAGCTCACCAAGACCCAACTGCACCGAGTAGAGTAAGAGGTTAACACTAGCCCCAAGGTCATGGAAAGATTGCTCTATTTGGAAGTTTCCAATAATACAAGATATCGTTGGGCACTCTGGATCTTTGTATTTTGGTGGGGTGTTATGTTGAATGTTGCACTCACTTGTTTTGTCAAGAAAGCTTTGTTTTGTAGATTAAGCCTACGCTTGACTGTACATTAATCTTTTTAAAACTTGGCATATGATGGAATTTGTTTTATAGCATCCAATAAGGGAATGTTGATCTCCACCTGTTTGAACATATCAAAAATATCATCATTTTGTACTAAATTTTGAGGAAGTTGTAACCTTTGGGGAAAAGGACTAGTTATCGGACTTTGCAAAGCCACATCACACTTGGACTTATCAAGTTCAACATCACTCTTTGATTTTAGTAGGGTATGAAAAATTAATTTCTCTATCCCTTTAGTTCTTCTTTTATATTACTAACATAATGAAAGGACATAAATGCCCTTAATTATATAAAAGATAATAGACACTAAAATACAATAAAGTAACTAGATAATAAAGCTGTGATTGGCTTATTTGGATGACCTATTACGACACTCCTCCTCAAGCGGGGCATAAATGTCCAGCATGCAAGCTTGCTAATAAGCCCATGATGACACGACGAAGCAACTGCCTTCGTAAGACCATCTGCTAACTGATCTTCTGTTTTTACAAAGGCAAGACTAATTATCTTCGAAGCTATTATTGATAAAAAAAAAAATTATCTTCGAAGCTATCTTCTCTCTTATGAAATGTTTGTCAACCTCAATATATTTGGTTTTGTCATGTTGCACTGGGTTATGTGCAATGCTAATTGCAACTCTATTATCACAATAAAGTGCATCTCCAATGGGTTTGATAAACCTAGTTCAGTCATCAAGGTCTTGATCCATAATAACTCACAAGATCCATGAGCCATGGCTCTGTACTCTACTTCGGCACTAGACCGTGCAACCACAAACTGTTTTTTACTTCTCCAGGTAACCAAATTTCCACCAACTATGGTGTAATAGCCTGACGTAGATCAACAATCTGTGACTGACCCAGCCCAATTAGCATCTATGTACGCCTCTACCTTCAGTTGAAAGAGAAGCTAGGACTGATTTATTGCTACTGAAAGCTGATTGTTTTCATTTTGGCTACAGGAGCAAATGTTTCATGATAATCAATCCCGTTGGTTTGTGTGAATCCCCTAACGACCAGCTTTGCTTTGTATATGTCAACAGTACCATCAGCCTTGTATTTTATGGTATAAACCCACTTGCATCCAACTAGCTTTTTGTCCTTAGGAGCATCAACAAGTTCCCATGTATTATTTTTTGTGAGTGACTTCATTTCCTCTCACATTGCTTCCCTCTACTTAGGGTGCTGCAATGCATTTGTGACTCTAGATGGAATAGATATTGAAGACAAAGATGAGACAAAACCACGAATAGATGGAGAACAAGATTCATAAGAAATGAAGTTAGAGATAGGATGAGATGTACAAATGCGTTCCCTTTGCGTAAGGCAATAGGAGCATCAAGATTAGTAGTGTTGGGTGAAGATGAAGAATTACCTGGATTGAGAGCAATTGGAGAAGTAGATGGATCTAGGTCAACAGAGGTATGCTAAGAGTGTTGTTCAGTTGACCGAGGCTCCACCTTAGAACTTCTTGAGTATGTCTTCAGCTCATTTTTCTTCTTTTTAGTGTCATCAAAAGAGGACAACAACGACACTAAAGGAGTTTCTCCCATAATAGGAAATGGGAAGGGTACTGGAAGGAGAGTTTCTCCCAGAACAGGAACTGGGAGGGTACTTGAAGGGGCATCTCTTCACTAACATTCTCCTCCTGAAGAGGAACCCCTAGGAAAAAATGGAACCGACTTAAAGAAAGAAACATTCTTAGAGATAAACCTCTTACTTGTCAAGAGAACAAACACCTTATACCCCTTCTATGTAGAGGAATACCCTAAGAAGAGACATTTGGTGGACTTAGGATCCAATTTAAAACGGTTTGAACCTAGGATATGAATAAAGCAAGTACAACCAAAGATATGAAGCGGAAGACTAAAAGGAGGACTCTCAGGACGTAATACCTGATGTGGAGACTTTAAATCCAAAACCCGGGAGGGTATCCGATTAATCAAATACACTGCTATTTGCCTCCACAGCACTCGCTGTCCTCATCCACCTCAACAGTTGGGTGGTGAGTCCAAGAGCACAAGTAATTTGTTCAAAAAGGTTCCCTTCTTCCTCCAGGCAGCACTCACTCTACTAGCGACTAAGGCTTTTTTTCAACTTTTATCTGTAATAACAAACTTCGAACAACCTCAAGCAAATGGCAGGTTCTTTCGTTTTGCAACTTCATTCTGTTGTGGCGTGTATACACAACTGTTTTGATGAATAATTCCATGTTTAACAAAGTAAGCTCTGAGTGATCCTTCAAGGTATTCGCGACCATGATCAGAGTGAGATTTTAACATTCTTGTCAAATTAATTTCTGATCATGTTATGAAATGTGCGAATAGTATTAGGCACTCATCTCGAGTTTTCAACAAGTACAACCAAGTGTAGTTGGAATAATCATCAATAAACGAAATAAAATATCGAAATCCAAACAAGGATAGAGTGAGAGAGGGTCCCTATAAATCTGAATGGACAATTTCAAACAGAATTGTACTTTTAGTACTGGGGGAAAAGGAAACATGATTATGTTTTGCCAATTCACAAGTTTCATATTGCAAACTTTGTAAATTGACAGACTTAAATAAACGAGAAAACAAAATTTTTAAGGATTGAAAGGCAATTGACCCAATCGACGATGCCAGAGAAAAATCTGGTCTTTATTAATAATACTACAAGATTGAAAAACACTAGAGATAGGAGCACGAGCCTGATCCAAGATGTAAAGCCCATCCACTTTACGTCCACTCCCAATTTTTCGTTGTGTCACAAGATCTTGAAATACACAATGAGATGAAAAAATTATTACACTACAACGTAGATTCTTAGATAAATTACTAACAGAAAGGAGGTTAATAGAAAACCCAAGAACATGTAATACAAATGACAATGAAAGAGTGGGGGTGACATGGATGCTTCCTTTCCCAGACGGAGATGCAAAGGAACCATAAACTATTTTCACTCTCAAATGACTAGAGCAAGACTTGTAAGACGAGAAAATTGTGGATGTACCAAAGATATGATCTGAGGCTCTTGAATCGATGATCGAAGGAATCCCATGTGAGGTTAATGAAGATACCTGATGGGCAGATGCATGAGCATTTGTCTGAGTAACGAAAGCGGGGAATCTAGAAAACTCCATGAGTGAAAGTAACGGACTAAAGCGCTCAAGTTCCTCTTTGGATACTGGAATGGTATATGTAGAGGACTATTGAAATTTGAAACTGAGGTAGCATAATAGAGGATTGCCCAAGAAAGGCAATACCAACGAAGGAGGCATTATGCGTACTGATCTGCATGCTTGGATGTTCCTCCACACCACCAATCCAAGCATACTCTTTCTTAGGGATTAAAAAACCAAACAAGTAAATAAGCCGGATCTCTCAAACACCCACAACGCATCAACTAGAGGTCTAAACCAATTCTGATTTATACAAATCAGCAATTCACACACTGCACAACCTTCCACCAAGGTTTTCAACTAAATACAATCAAACACCAACGCCTCAAAAAATCACCCAAAAAATTCCAACACTTCAAAGGAAACACTTCTTCCACAAAAAAAAAACCAATTAGATCAATAACAACTTTTTAGCACAAAAACAACAATAATAAATACTGTCAACGCCTCTTACGGAGGTTAAATATGATTGTTATTTCACAAAACAACTTACAGAATAACTATAGGGTTCTCGGAATCACACTCTTTCACCAAACAAACTCCAAACAACTATTGCTTTGTTATAACCAATGAATCCACACATTTATAACTCTAGATCTAATAATTCACAGTAGATCTAGATGTCCATCAACAACCCCAAAAACCTTTTAAACTCGAATGATGTAAATCTGATTTCTTTTCCATAAAATCATTCGAGAGCATGAAATATAACTTTAGATACTCCAAAAACTTAGAATAAAATCAATCCGAACTCTAAAAATATTGAACCATACAAGATTCACGCGACGCTATCCATGCGTCACTATTCACGCAATACTATTCATGTGGCACTATTCATGCAGCACTATTCATGCAGCACTATTCACGTGGCACTATTCATGCCATTAAAAAAAAGGAAAAGAAAAGTGGAGGCCTTGATTCCTTGCTCTGATACGAAGTAGAAGTAGAAAATTAAGAATAGTAAACTAGGGTTTGTAGAAGAGAGAAAGAGGAGAAGAGAAAGAAGGAAAAGAAATAGGGTATGAAAAATTAATTTCTCCATCCCTTTAGTTCTTTTATATTACTAATAGAATAAAAAGACATAAATGTCCTTAATTGCATAAAAGAAAATAGACACTAAAACATAACAAAATAACTAGATAATAAAGTTGTGATAGGCTTATTTTAGTGGTCCGTTATGACAATTTTAAAGATTACTCAGGTTTGTGAACCTTCTTTGGAATATCTTTATCAATTATTTTTTCACTTTGTAGAGTGGTGATGGACTTGATATGTTCCACTTGTGGGTTAGAAGAATTTAAATAACTTACCTCAAATTGACCTTTAGGATTTGGTTGAGGTTGTGCAGGAAATTTGCCATTTTCTTGAATGCTCAACGAGGTCAACTTGTTGATAGAATTCTTCAAATCATCGATAGCTTGCATCGTTTGATTATTAATGTTGGCTTGACCTTGCATGAATTGCTACAACGTCTCCTCCTCAAGGGTCTTCTTATGTGGAGGCACATAAGGACTAGGAGTGGAAGGCCCTTGAGGAGGGTTGTTTGCATTTGGACCATTTCTCCAACTAAAGTTGGGATGGTTCCTCCAACCTGGATTGTAAGTTTTCGAGCAGGGAGAAGAAAAAGGCCTTTGATAGGCGTTCATGACATTTGCTTCATCATGTAACACTTCTTGAAAGGTTGGGATTGTTGGACAATCCTAAGTTCGGTGTACATTTGTCTCGCATATTCCACAAACATCCTCCACTTTTTTAGTGGCCTTGACTGAGTTTACTTTCATACGTTCCATGGCTTCCACTTTTTTGGTCAAATTGGCTATCTTGACATTCAAATCATTATCATCTTCTTTCAGGAGGTATATACCTCCTTAGTCATGGCATTAGGCTTGGTTGACCTATCAGATCTATCAGTGTTATCCCAAGATTGGTCATTTTCAGCTAATTAATCAAAATAATCCCAAGCCTCTGTAGGATCTTTTATTTAAAAACTCACCATTGCATATGGGTAGGGAAGAATTTTTTCAAAAACTCCCTGGTGAGTTCATGCCATGTGCCAATAGATCTTGGCTTTAGGGAATTAAGCTAATTTTTTGCCTTCTCTTTTAAAGAGAGAGGGAACGATTTTAACCTAACCACATCATCACTAACATTTTGGTTGTGCAAGGTTACACAAACCTCATCAAATTCTTTCAAGTATAAGCAAGGACTTTTTGAGTCTAAGCCATTGAACTTGGGAAGTAATTGAATTACTCCCGGTTTTAAGTCAAAGGTACTCGCATTGGTGGGGAAAACCATACAAGACAGAGAACTCGTCCTTGTTGGTTGCAAATATTCACGCAAGGTTAGCATTGGTAGATTATTATGAACTCCATTATCCCCCTGATCACTTCCATAATCAGCCATAGTATTAGATGAATAAGATTATTCAAAAATTTCAAACAAGTTGTTAGATAAGTCTTCAATCTCAAAGCCAATTCTCCTCAAGTAGCTTGTGTGATCTCGTTTCCACGTGATCATACAAAAGAAAGAACTCAAAGGGAAGTTGGGATTCAAACAAGAATGTATGCACCTCCTAAAAATCTTCTATACGAATAACCTAGCTTAAGAGGGCGATAGACGAGGCACATATACAGAGTATATGCCGAGCTTCCCCACTAGGTTGTAAGTTGACAGTAGAGGAGAATAAGTAGGAGAATAACGAGAGTGAAGGAGAATAATAAGAGTGAAGAAATGAGTTTACCAAATGCGTAGAATTTCCCGAGCTTAGGCAAAGCAATGCCTATTTCCAAGTAGGAAAGCAATAGATGTACCTGTTCAACACAAGCAATTCTGCTTAATTACCTACTGTGGGAAGGTGCACGGAGTTTCAACCTTCCACTTCGATGTTGACAATTCTCTTTAATCAAGTTAATTTACTTCCTACTGTGGGTGAATGCACAGAATTCCCTATTTCACTCCTCTTTAATCAAGTTAATCCATTTATCTCATAGCCCAGGTAACCCGGTTGAGACCTCCAAGTGGGCCCTACTCCATAGGCCACCCCACCTCAGTGGGCCCCACCCCGTAGGCCACCCCACCCCAGTGTGGAGATGCTCCTACATGTACCCAAACTTGATCGCACCAAACTTGATCCTCGTGCTTTCAAGTGTGTTTTACTTGGATATTCCTCCACTCAGAAGGATTATAAGTGCTACCATATTCCTTCAAAGAGGAAGTTTTTGTCTATGAATGTCTCTTTCTTTGAGGATGTTCTTTACTTTCCTTCTCCGAAGACTTCTCTTCAGGGGGAGAATGTTGATGTTGAAGCGTTGTCTTCTCCTATACCTCTTCCTCATCCTATTTTCAATCTTTCTGACTCTGCTGTGATTGATATTGGATATACGTCAGAGAAAGAATTGCAGGTTTACCCCAAGCGACCACGACCTATGTCTCATGCTCCCCGCTAAGATTCTCCCTCGGATCAAAATCCTTCCAACTCAGCTAATGATTCTGATCCATCTGTTGATGATTTCGACCTCTTTATTGCCTTTAGAAAGTGAGTTAAATCTTGCACTCACCATCCTATCTTTAATTTTGTTTCTTACAACTTATTATCTCCTTCCTATCGTACTTTTTCTTCTTCCTTGTCTTCGGTGTCTTTTCCTTACAGTGTTTCTAAAGCACTAGCTCATCCTACGTGGAAGGATGCAATGTGTGAAGAAATGGGGGCTCTTGAGAAAAGTGACACATGGAAAATTGTTGACCTACCAAGGGGAAATAAACTGGTTGGATGCAAGTGGGTTTTCATAGTGAAATACAAGTCGTATAGTTCTGTGGAAAGATACGTGGAAAGATACGAGGCTAGAGTGATTGCAAAGGGTTTCACCCAAACTCATGGCATTGACTACCATGAGACCTTTGCTCGAGTGGCTAAAATGAATTTCCCCTCGTGCCTGGTTTGAAAGGTTCAGTGGTACCATGAAGAAACAAGGATACACTCAAAGCCAAGCTGATCATACTCTGTTTATCAAACACTGTGAGGGTAATATAAATGCCCTTATAGTGTATGTGGATGACATAGTTTTGACAGGGTCTGACACAATGGAAATTAAAAGTTAAAATCTCAACTGGCTATAGAGTTTGAGATAAAGGACCTGGGGCAGTTAAGGTACTTTCTTGGCATAGAAGTTTCCAGGTCCAGGAAAGGAGAGATTTTTATCTCACAAAGAAAATACATCCTAGATCTTCTCAAAGATGGAGATGCAAGCCTTTGAATGCCTCAATAGAGCAGAACCACAAGTTAGCAGATGATGGTAGTGAGCCTCTTTGTGATGCAGGGAGATATCAGAGGCTTGTTGGTTGTCTCTTCTATCTCTCTCTCACTTGCCCTGATATAGCCTATGCAACCAGCGTGGTGAGCCAGTTTATGCATACTCCAAAAACCTCTCATCAAGAGGCAATCTACAAGATTCTCAGGTACTTGAAATCCTCTCCTGGGAAAGGGATCTTCTTTGGCTGTCATGGACATCTAAGAGTAAAAGCATATACCGATGTTGATTGGGCAGGATCTGTTTCAGACAGAAGATCTATATCTGGATATTGTATGATTGTTAGGGGAAATCTTGTCACTTGGAAAAGCAAGAAGCAAACTGTTGTGGCAAGATCTAGTGCAGAGGTTGAACTCAAAGTCATGGCTCATTGCATATGTGAATTGCTATGGGTAAAGACTCTTTTGAAGGAGCTTGGATTTCCGGCGGACAAGCCTATGAGTCTTTACTACGACAACAGAGTTGCGATTAACATTGCACACAACTCAGTCCAACATGACAGAACCAAACATATTGAAATTGATCATCATTTCATCAAAGAAAACTAAGCTCTGAAAAGATTTGCATTCCCTATGTGAAGACCGGTGACCAACTTGCAGATAATTTAACTGAGAGTCCCAAGCTATCGATTATATGACATACTTAACAAAACTGGGTATGTGTGACATATACGCACCAGCTTGAGGGGGAGTGTTGGTATAATTGTAGGTATAATGTAGTTATGGGCCCCTCTTATGTTGTAGTGGCCCAACACTTATGTTTTTTATTTGGTTCTCTCTTGTATTAGCCAAGTATATATAGTCATTATGGAGAAGAGGAATCCTAACTCTCTCTCCCTCTCTTTTCCATTTCTCTTCTTTCTCTCTATCTTCCCTTCTCTTCTTTCTCTCTCTCTTCCCTTCTCTAACCTAGTTACAAACCTACTTAGAGACCTAAAGTCTCTCTCACATTACCTCTCATGTGAAAGAGCTTTTACATTAAATCTTTTTTTCCTTCTGGAGATATTTGGTTTTTTGCTTCCTGTGTTGGATTGAGTGGTGTCCTTAGTTGAATATTCAGGAGAAAAGGTGAATCCTTTACCGCCAGTCCTAGAGTCATCTTCAAATGGCATGTTTCTCACTCAGAGGAAGTTTCTAGCGTAGTCTTCTGCAAATACTTTAGGTATGACTTGTGAGCATATTGGGGCAGTTTTATTTTCTGTATGCTGAACACATTGTCACTCATTCTTGGAACAGGAGGATAGGTTTGTTGTGGAAAATAATAACCATCACATTAGTTCAACATGCAGGGTACAAAGGTCATATAACCATAGTTCAATTGTTATTGGTTGCTGCTTCTTGAATTGGTTGCCACCCAATTGGTTTATGAAACCTTTGGCCATTCTTATTATTTTTCAAATCACTAGGGATACCTCATAATCAATATTATTTGTATCAATCTTAGCAACTAAAGAAATATTGTCTTACAAACTTTTTAATCGTGCAAAATATGTTTTGGGATGGATTAAACATAGCAAATTCTGTTAGGTGATTTAATTTGTTGCACAAGAGAAATGTGCCTGGGATTCTGTTATGGGCATGGAAACACTATAGAGGTGACCCCCTCACCCCCATGACAGATAGACAATGGATTCAATCCTGGTGAACAGTAAATCATGATAATATTGACTATTTCAGGGAGTCTGGTCAATAAGTTCAGCAGGAAATTCATCTTTCTTATCTGGTGTTGTCTGATGACCAATTTATTATTATTTCATACATGCTTTAGTTGTTTCAGAGAGATTTTTTTTCCAATACAGTTTTAATTATTTATAAAGATATTGCCACCAAGGATCTTGTTATAGTCTAAATTCATTCCAAATTGTCAGGTGGAGATCAGTATTCCAGAGCTGAATCCAGAAATGGTAAGGGACTTTTTCTATTACTCCAAAAAAGGTTACTTGGAGTTGATCATATCTTATGATGCACAGGATGTTTACCGAATAGGTACCTTAATGGAACTTGTTCGAGTTCTTGCACTTTCATTTGCCGATGATGGAAAACGTGTCAAGGTATATTGTCCTAGCTGCTTTGGTTATAGCCTAGCAGTAAGTCTTCCTTTTATGTCGTAATAGATAACTAGATATGTAGTTTATATTTATTGATTTCTCCGATATATTTGTATTTTCAGGTTTGTGTTCAATGGTCTATGGGGGAAGGTGCACTTTCTGGGATGCCGTTGCAACTTGCTGGAAGCAGAAAGATTTTGGAGTTCATGGATTGGGGAGATTATGGCGCTATGGGGACCTTTATCAACATTGGTTCTATAGGTTTGGGACTGAGTATATAGGGAATATATATTAGTATGACCTGCAGCTTTATCATTTTCTATACTAAATTTGTTTTAGCATCTGCGGATGTTGGTTGACAAAACATTGCGTATAATTAGAAACATTTATTTTATATACTTGTCATGAGAAAGCTAGATGTGTAATACTTGATAAAATTTTGTGAATTTTTTTCCATTTTTAAAAATCTTACATTTGTCTTAACTTTTGATTATAATGTCTCTTGTAAAATTGATTCAGCCAGTCCCAGTACTTTTGCTTCAACGCTTTTGACTCACTGAGATATGTGGAACACCTAACCATGGATATGAACATGTAATACGGTTAATAACATATTTTAAAAAGCTGATGTGTTTTGAATCCTTTTGAAAATTTAAGAGATTTTTGAAAGTTTTATTTGTTTTTTCCAAGTAAAAAAATAAAAAATTTCAAGTTTGGAGCTAAGTCAAAATAATTTAATTGAAGGGAAGTCCTTGCTCTTGACAGAATTTTCGTTTCGTTCGAGGTTTGGACAAGTGGTTGAGTTTTTACCTTCATTCATAAGTATATACTTAATTTTGCCTCTCATGTCTAGTTTACTTTATTGTAAGCACACCATTTGTATATCTCATCTTCAATTTGCTCTAAAACCATCAGAGCAGCCTATATTCAGATTCAGTTAGTATGTACTGTGGTATGTGTTAAAGCTCAATGTGTATGAGGAAATGCTATACTTTAGCAGTAGTCTAAAACTGCTACGAAAATAGGTATTGTTAAAATATTGCATTAATTAAGAGTGTTCTTGTCGTATTTTGGAAATTCTAAAATAGTTAGAGATTAACATATGCATTATGATTTAGTTTATATGTATAACTCAGTTGGATTTAGTTATATTGATGCTTTTATCAATTCTTGAAGTTTCATTTCTTTAAATGTAGGTGCCAAAGAGGTCAATGAACAGGATGACATGTTTATTCTAGTGGCTCCTCAAAATGCTGTGGGGAATTGTATAATTTATGTGAGGAACTTGAGAGAAAATGTTTCATTATGCATTATGGAACACCATCTCTAAGACGTAGTTTAGTTTAACGTTGACCTTTTTCCTTTACTAGCCTTGGGGTTGTATATGCAGGATCTAGAAGCTATGACCAATGCTGCTGGTAACCGTCCAGTCATTCTTGTCAATCCTAGGCTCAAGGTTGTTTCTCCCTTATGATTTTCAGCACTTAGACTTATCTTTCATACATGTACTATGAGTGCCACATATCAAAGGCTGATGTGTGACACATCATTCTCCTTTGGCCCCACAAAAAAATTCCAATGTGCGAGTCCTCCATCCCTAACACGTAGCAAATAGTCCAATCGGAGAAGTCTATGCTATCCGATCTGATGGTAGAAATTATTACTTAGGGTGGGTTGTATTAACCCTAGGGGTTAATGCTGACTAACTAAGGTTAATAGCATATGTTTCCAATGTCTAATCGGACAGCCCACACATCTTCGATCTATTTTTTTGCCACGTGTTAGGGAAGGGAGACCGGAGACCTGTTCATTGGATTTTTTTTATGGCCCCAAGGAGTGCTATGTGTTGCTCAAAAACGTAACACATTGACAAGGTTGCCTATGTGTCACGCATATGCTACCTATGTGTGATGGGACTCCACGCATAGCAGTTTTGAGCGACATGCTGAAATGAAACATGAAAGGTGCAGATGATGGACTCAATGATATATATATACATATTTATCGATAAAAAAAATGATATACATATACATATTTAGGCTTCTCCCAATTATGAATCATGAAATCGGCTACTTGTTGAAAACATTTGATATGATATACAATCTCACGACAGAGAGAACATTTCTTCCTGAACACATTACACCTACACTTGTTCTTTGACCCTTTTTTCTTATTATCTCTTCTCTAAGGAAATAGGAATCAAATATTCCACCCAGTTCTCATGATTGGGAATTCTGTCTAGGAAATCTCAGTTATGTAGAAGTGTTAACTCTTAATATATAGATTAGTCTGCCAACTCCCAAGCATGGGATTTCGTTAGATGCTTTTGATCAGTCCATGCGCTGGCTAGCATGACTGATATGCTGACCAATAGTCTTTTCTGATAAGATTTTTTTACTGTTCATATCGAACCATTTTATTCTAGAGTTTTCTGTGAATGTGCTAGTCGTTCTGTGTTACTAATGAACTTATTTTCTTTACTCTTAGTTCCTAAGACTTGATGTTATTTTATCTGTTGAAATTTCTTGCCTTAATTGAGTTTTATATGTTTACTCTTTCTTTCTTGGATATCCTTCAAATTCAGGATTTACCTGGCTCAAGTGGCATCATGCAAGTAAGTCTAATATAAAATGTGTTCCTTATATTATATTGGTAATTAATACATACAACAGGAATCCACTGGATAATTTCTAACAATTTCTCTTGAAGACTATGGGAAGGGATAAGAGATTGGAGTATGCAGCGTCATTCCAAAATTGCTATTCTTTTCGGCTTCTTTATTATGCAGGCACGCAATATCCAATTATGGGTGCTCTCAGGTGAGACTATTACTAGTTTACTTTTGCTTTTCTCAGCCGAAACTTTGACTTTCTTATATTATGTCTTTGAAAAGAAATAGGTACATTTCAAGAGGACTTTATGTTTACATATCTAAACTCCTTATAGTTATTTTCATTTGATCCCAACTTGTTTTTCTTATTTATCTTTACTTATTCAAATTGCACACTTATGAAGTTTTTATATTTGCGCACCCATCCCATCCCAATCCAAGGAAAGTAATATTAATAAAATATTTTATTTATAGTTGTCTGTTGAGATTTTAGTGAAGTGAGAAATTCAATCAGATCTTTTTGTCACGTCCTTTCTTTTTTCTTGTTTCCTTTTCTTTTTCTTTCTTTCTTGTTCTTTCTCACACTTTTAATCCTTCCCTTGTGGGATTAAAGTATAGAATATTATTAAGAAAAGAGGATCATGGGTAGACAATTCCCAATGCACAACATATATGTACACATAGGACCAGCAAATCATTTCTTATGTCATTTCTACACATGATAAAAACAAAAGGTTGGATTCGTTCTAGGATGTGATTGATCAAATAAGTAATATCCAAGGATCAAGGTCCATCCACCTTCCTTCAAGTCCACATAATAGTGATGTGAATGCGGAAGCTGCAGTTTTATCTTAGAAAGATTCACCCAAATTATTTAATCTCACCAATTTGAATATTTCATCCAAATGAGTAAATTAGTAATTCCACTCAAAAGTACAGAAAAAGCTAAGGTTTAAACATTTAGGACAAGTCTAGGCTATAAGAAGAGGTATTGGGTTGGGTTTAGGGTTTAAAAAAGTTTTTTAAGGTCAAACCGGGTAGGTTCTAACAGATAAAGGGCAAAACTGCAATTTCACGGAACGAGTAGGCCTGAACATAAATGAGTATAAACCCTAATTTTTCAAAAACTAGATGGTTGTAATAGGATTACAGCTACCATGGTTTTTTTATTATTATTAAAAATCCTAATTTTTAAAATAAAAGCCCTTGAAATGCACATATCAGCCTATTATTGGTCAAACTATTTTTGTTTTCCTTTTAATGCTATTTTAACTCCAGCAAAGGCTCAGTTTTATTCACATAAATAATTTTGATGGAAATGGGATAAAAAAAGAGTTAATATGGGTATTTTGGTAATTTTTAACTCGGGAATTTCTGTATTCTTTTTAAAAGTCGGGTATTTTGGTAATCTTTCCGAGATTCTTGAAAAACTCTTTGGTAAGTCTCAGGATGTCCCGTATGCCCTACAGAGTTTACAATTAAATGCTTCTATTTACTATTGTATTATTAGTTATTTCCTTCTTTTTTTTTTTTTGGTATATAGTTATTTCCTTCACCAATGACAATTTCTTTATGTGTTTTGTCAACAAAAATATATAAATGGTATACAGTAAGTCTGTAACCATACTGTAAGAAATCTTTTAAATGTGACACTAGTCTGCATCCTCGACTTTTAAGAAACGAATCCTCTATCAGTGTCCATATCCATATCCATTTCTGTACATTTTAGATGTTTAAAATTTAACGAAGATTTTTTTTTAATAGTTTCTAATTATAATATGTATTTGCCTACCACAAAAAATTATAATATGTACTTTTCCTATTTCAATGTCTTGGTCATTATCTTGATTGAAAAACGATGATGCAAAGACTCAGATATACATACTAAAATAAAAAGAGTCTGATCACTTTCAGAATTTTCCTTACTGAAATATTCCTATGTGTGAGATTTGTAACTATGGCCAGCTCTTGATATCAGGATGTCATATCCATACCGGTACGAAGTATACAAGAGGATCGATGAATCCTTGGGGAAGGAGAAGTATATCATCCTCAACACATTCCCAGAAAAGCCAGGAGTTGATGAAATTAATGATTCATTCGAAGGGAAGCCAAGGTAAATCACGATTAATGATCAAATGTCATTAAAGTACATGAAATAGCAACTTATTACATATTAATATGTTTTTCTTCTTTAGTTTTGAATCCTTAATTGCCACTGTCCTGATAAAGCTCAT
This sequence comes from Tetracentron sinense, assembly GCA_015143295.1. Classification (NCBI taxonomy): domain Eukaryota; kingdom Viridiplantae; phylum Streptophyta; class Magnoliopsida; order Trochodendrales; family Trochodendraceae; genus Tetracentron; species Tetracentron sinense. The sequence continues at coordinate 10,354,254 of CM026554.1, forward strand.
TTGATTTTGATTTGTCACCTGCAGAAACCAAAAAAAAGCCTCAGGCATTTGGTAAGAAACCTTCATTTCTATAACATTTGCAGTAGTTTGGCTTTTGAAATTGATTGATCCATTTTTTTTTCTGCTGTAGGGCTTTCTTGAGTGGTATACTTTAGGTAGGAAGGAAGGTATCCCTTAATCATTGCCGGTGTATCATGCAGGTCTAAACTTTAAAAAGTAAGGGACAGCATTATGCTCTTACAATCTAATTCTAATTTGATCCATTTAGGGTTTTGGTTTCAGGGATTTTTGAGTCACACACAGAAAGCAAAACAAAGGACAGCTTTTCTGATGAGCTGTAATGTATGCATTCAAAGGTATGCAAAGAGATGGACCTTTTTTTTTTTATAGTAAGAATATTTTTCTTGCATCGCAAATATGTAAAGCAGTTTTCGTTTTTGGAAGAGAATATGCGAATGGAAACCTCCTCCCTGCACTTCTATATAAATTCATGTATGCTGAAACTTTTAAGGACAAAGGGAACAGGAAAAGACTATAAATCCTACCGAATATTATATGTAGATATCACCATAAAGGAGGTCAGCTGTCCTATTATGACTTAAGGGGGCATTTGGATCTTTTTTTTTTCATTTAATCACTTAAAATCGATTCTATGCGATTTTAGAACCAAGAATCCCTGTTGGTTTACTCAGAAAAAATCAATTTTATTAGAATTGATTTCTCAAAAATCACATTATTTCCAATTGGGAGGGAGTATGATTTTGAGGGCGGATAATCAATTGTGAAATTTTTTATATACCTAATAAGTGACAGACATCATAGTTCTTGAATGGCAACTAAACAAAACTCAATGATCTTATGAATTAATATAAATGGCATTCATATTATTTGAATAAACAACTGATACAGTAATATCCTACCTTATCTCCATCATGATAATAAATTACTTCAAATATAGGTTTGCATGTGGTATAGGTTTTATGCAAATATATATAGCTAGAACAAAGACACACAGGGCTTTGTAATAAACCATTTGTGCTTCTGTATGAACCAAACATGATTATTTACATAGTTACTCATTTACATAGAATCGTTTTTGTCACAGATAGGATTATTTGCAACGGTGGTTACTAGACAATGATTGTTGTACAATTAGTTATCATCATAATTGATGTTTAGCTATTATCTGATTATGCTACAAACAGTTGCTCTTGTGAAATGCTCTTTAGGGATCTTATTAGGGGCATTTTATTCTCATTGCATCTGCCATCTCTACTTAGAAAATCTACACCATTACTTGGAAATCATGATGCCATATAAGCCTTTTTTTCCCCTGCTGAGGGTATCATTTAACTACGGTTAGTGGTTAGAAGAACGGTTAGTGGTTAGCTTGGGAGATTGGAGCTCTTGTGGACTTGTCACCCTGAGGATGGGATCCCCAAACCTCCCTCAACAGAGAGGCCACACCCCACCACCGGCGCTCTTTCGGATTTCATATCATGAAGATTAATATAAATGCTTATGATCACTAAACTCATTATATGAGAGGGTGTGTGGGTGCACTTAGGGTTGGGGGTGTGTGTAGATTGGGCCATGGGCCCAGGTGTGTGAGTGTGTGCATGTGTCACTTGCTCCTTAAGTTCAAGTTGACTGGTAGAAGAAAGAAGGTGATATTAGAGATCGTCGTTTTTTTTTTTTATGAGGAAGGGGGTTCGTTCTGTCGAGACACTCCGATGATGAAGTCGGTATAGGAAGAAGATGAAGTGCAGAAAATGAACTTAAAATAGAGGTTGGGAGTGTATGAGTTAGGGCCTTTGCTCTTAATCTTGAGAAAATGGTCTGGTTTTGAGAGTAGAAAAATGGTCGATTTTCAATCCTCTCTTACTAAGGGTCTTGGGGTATTTATAGACTTAGGTGTGTATGTCCATTCATACCCATAGATATCCATAGATGGTCATGCATCCTTCTTTGTGATCATTACAAAATATGTTAGACAAATCTTCTCTCATACATGTTACATGTGCAAGCCTACTTCTCAGGTCAGTTCAGCTGAAAGCGATTCGAAGTGACCAACATTGAATGTTAAGTTAGAGCTTTTCATCTAACCCAAGAGTAAATGGATCGCCTCCTGATACTTTCGTCCTCTAGGTCGGTCTTGTCCTCAATTAGAGCACGAGTTCGGTATTCATTATCATGGGCACGAATTCTGAAATCTTCTTCATGACCACAAGTTCTGAAATCGTCCTCATGACCACGAGTTCTGAAATTGTCCTACAGTGGGGTACAGACTCGTCTCTAATTAGGGCACAAACCCGTGCCCCCTAGAATTGTGCATTTTCCAATTTTTTCCAATACAATTTGCCCATTTGCGGTGCTTTGAACGTAGCTCAAAGTATTGCAAATCAATCAAAAATTGATGACAGGAAATATCTGTCACTTCATGGAAGACGAAACGTTTAGTGAAGATAAAGCGATGCGACAGCTGTCTTAGACGTTTTGCATGCGTGACAATCCATCGTGTCTCATTTAATGTTGTCAGATTGTCATCATTACTTTTGTGGAACTCGAGGTGGGTGGATTCATACGACGGTTTATTTTCTCACATAAGAGACCATCATGTCCCTGATAAAACCCACATGTACGATAGATCTGGGGGCACATTCGTCATGCCGAGATTTCTCTTTTGACACGTAGATTTAAATTCTTTTAAAGACCATCTTGCCCTTGCGTGTGCATACGTGTATGACGAAGATGAAGTGTATCTTTGTTCTAGCCATTTTTGCATTTTCTATAAATGGTGAGAGACCGAGATAAACCCTTCTTCTTCACCTTCAACCTTACTGTTACTCTACCATTTTCAAGACTCTACTCCAACTGAGTACCTGCGCGTTCTTGCCTTCTCATCCTTCCGAAACCAATAAAGAACTTGGTAAGTTCTTGTTTCTTTTTCTGGTTTTCTTGATTTTACTCTTTCTTCCTTCTTCCTATCTTTCTTCTTCTTTGAGTCTTTCCTGAACCCTATAACCATGAGTGAGAGTGAAGATATCACTAGCTCCGGTAGTGCCCCTCGGGGGATCTATATCGCGACCTCTCCTAAGACTAGGAACTACCAGAAGCATACCCTTGCCCATTATAGAATCCAATTCCAAATTCCCCCTCTAGTCCAAATTCATTATAAGAGCGATGGTTGGTTGATAGATTACGGAACCATCTCAATGTTGATCCTTGCAGACTGGCTAGAAAAGCTTTGCAGAGGAGGGCATCGTCTGGATTGCGAAGAGCCATGACATGACTGAACTGGAACAAATGATCAACTGGATCAGTCCTTCCATCGAACATAGTGATGTTTGGTGTCACAAACTTTTGAGGCGTGAGGGCTTGTTGATTCATGTGGAGAGGGGAGAACTTTCGACGTCCCTCTTCGCTTGTCGAGCGAACTGGTCCATCTGACTTCCGCTTGCCCGCCTAACATGGGCATTGATCATAGCCTCCACATCATTTGGGGTTGTCCATGCCCCTCGACTTCCATAGAAAGCCTGACCCCGTGGTTCATCATGAGCGTGCTAAAAAGGGGGAGAACGAGGTCTGTTCGTATCACGAGGAGGAGAACGAAGCACGAATCTTTAGTCGTGGTGGCCTTGAAACGGTGGAGATGCTGACTGTGCCCCTGGGCCTCTTGGAGGGGACGGGAAGATAAGCTTTCGTCGAGTGTCTCATCGTGGGGACTTTGGCCTCACATTTCCACCAGGTGAAAGATCTCATGAACTGCCTCGATTAGATGGCTGCAAATTCGGGTACTGAGGATTGTAATCACGGGTCCTCGGAACTAGGGGAAGCTCGTGGTCAGATTCATACATGTCGTACTCATAGGCCTATAGACTTTCTTGGAACGTCTGTTGAATGCTTGTCAGCTGATTCAACGTGGACTTGCTGTAGAATCATGTCCTCCCGCTATTGTTGCAACAATATGATGATTTGGTTGGCCTGAGATATGTCTCCTTCAGGAGGGGATTGTCTGGATGCATTTTGTAATGCATCCCTCTCGATGGGAACTTGTCTGGTAGCTTGTCCAGTGGTTTGTACAGAAGCAAGTTCAGGAGGGTATCTTCCAGGGGTGGCTTGTGTGGCCAGACCAACCTCTTGTCTGGTCACATCTTCGGCAAAGGGAACTTCAACTCGGTCTGCCATGATGAGCAAGCAGAAAGGAGTATACAAAATTGTGAGTCGTTTAAGAGTTTCCCACAGGCGGTGCCACTTTTGCGGGAAATTTTCTTGAAAGCTTCACGTGTCATGCTCCTTGAGTTCAAGTCGACTGATAGAAGGAAGAAGGTGATAGCAGAGATCGTCATTTGTTGATAAAGAAGGGGGTTCGCCCTGTCATGACACTCTGATAATGAAGTCAGTATAGGAAGAAGATAAAGTGCAGAAAATGAACTTAAAATAGAGGTTGGGAGTATATGAGTTAGGGCCTTTGCTCTTAATGTTGAGAAAATATGGTATGGTTCTGAGAGTGGAAAAATGGTCGATCTTCTTACTGACGGTCTTGGGGGTATTTATAGACTTAGGTGTGTATGTCCATTCATGACCATAGATATCCATAGATGGCCTTGCATCCTTCTTTGTGGTCATTACAAAATAAGTCAGACAAATCTTCTTTCATACGTGTCACACGTCTAAGCCTACTTCTTCTTAGGTCAATTCGGCCAAAAGCAGTTCGAAGTGACCAACATTAAATGCTAAGTTAGAGTTTTTCACCTAACCCAAGATAAATGGATCGCCTCCTGATACTTCCATCCTCCAGGTCGGTCTCGTCCTCACTTAGAGCACGAGTTCGGTATTTGTCATCATGACCACGAGTTTTGAAATCGTCCTAATGATCACGAGTTCTGAAATCGTCCTGGAGTGGGGTACGGGCTCATCTCCTACTAGGGCACGAACCATGCCCCCTAGACTTGTGCATTTCCCAATTTTCTCCATTACAATAAGTACAAAGTATAATGTTAGCACCACTCTTTTTTAAGACTTTTTTATTGGACAGATGTTAGATCATTCTGCACTCTGTTATGCAATCAACTAACAATTCCACAAATAAGCCCTCTACCATTCTAGAAATAGTTTGGTAAATACATAGTGGTAGTGTTTTAAACTTGTTAGGTGGGACACTACTACATCCAATCACGTCTGATTATCTCTCAAATGATCTAAACATGTAACAAAAAGAAGAATCAGGAAATACACAAATATATATATATATATATATATATATATATATATATATATATATATATATATATATATGAGAGACAAGACAACTACATGCAGATTCTTTCTATTATCTAAAATCTATATTTTCTTGCAGAGGAGAGAATGTATGGTTTATAATATTAGGAAAATGGAAAGGGAAGACGGGAGGTTTCTTTATCTAAATTTTTTGTTTGATAATCAAAGAAAGCCAAAAAAAAATCAAGAATGAATTTTCTTTGAAAGAACACATTTCTTACCTCAACATCTATGCCCGTAATAGAGAAATTCAAAGTAAATCCCTCAAATTACACAGCAAATTAAAGGAGTAGAGATTACCAATTAAAACCCAATACAAAAAACAAAAAGGTTGCAAAAAGAAAAATCAGGAAATAAAATTTTAAAAGAGGGAGACAACTACAAATGGATTGAATGATGGTTAAGATCGTTGCAAGGGAAGAGAGAACATAGGTTTGGAATATTATAAAACAGAAAGGGAAAAAGGGAGGTCTATCATCATCAACCGCCTTAAATTCACGTGAATGAAGGTAGAGAGATATAGATAGAGGAGGTGAAAACGGGATGAAGGTAGAGAGGCGGGGTCTTGAATGTGTTCTCTCTCTATTTATTTATAATAATAATAATAACCAATAATGGAAAAGAATTTGTCAAAAAAAAACCCAAATTTTTCTAAAGCTCCATCTCTAAGGCTGACATGTGTCCTTTATAAAAAATTGCCAATAACAAAAGGCCATGTGGCAATACCATTTGGCATTTCACTTAAAGAAGGAGAAATATTAGGAGAAGAGAGGTGGGAGTTAAATTGTAAACATTTATTTTAGTAAGTATATGCTATTAGGAGTTAAATTGTAAACCACTTAAAAACTGGTAAGAATTATACAAAACTAGGAGGGCCATAATTAGAGACATTGGTTAAACAACTTTCATCTAGCATATTTTTATCTCATTTGATTGAGGTCATAATATTATAAATAATAATAATAATTATTATTAAATTTTAATTTAAAGTATATTTTTACTAAAAAAAAAATTTAATACGTGCACTTTTACTAAGTGAGTTTAAATGTGTGAGGAACTTAGCTTCGAGAGGGAACTGGAGTTCCCTAAAATATGCTTTATGATACGGATATTTCAAGAATTACAAAATAAAAAAGTTGTCTATATCTAGAGAAATGTTAGCTCTATTTACAAGCTTATGGTAATGATATGTGTCACAATTTTTCCCTATTATCTAAAAGGCCATAACTTTCTCTTTGAAAAATAAAATTTTCTCAACTTGTTGATAGGTAGTAATGGCATGAGTTGCGCCCACCTTAGCAGTTTGGAAAAAATTCAAAATCTGCCAATTTGACTTACACCCCTTATCTTTACTATTATAATGCGAGAGGCATGCCTAGATTTTTTTGAAATTCCCAAATTACCCTTATATAAAAACAAAACATTGATTTAATGTTTTACTTTAATTTCCAAACTACCCTTATCTGAGGGTCAAGTTCGTAGGTCATCTCATCTGTTTGTAAATAATATATAAATTAGTTTGAAAGATTGTATTTTTTCAAGTTCGTGGGCCACCTCTTAAATTAATAATATAGTATAAAAAGAAAATTTAGGGGTAATTGTCCCCTTCCCATGCTTATGCCCTCTTAAATAAAATAAAATAATATAAGCATAAATTTAGTTTTTTTAGTAGCAATTGGCCGACCTGCATTTGGATAGGTAACCGAATTCCTTTTCATTTCATCCCCCTTTAACTATGGTTAAGCTTAACCTACTAAAAGTTAATATTTTTTTAAAAAGTAAGTTTAAATGAATGAACCTAGGGGTGAGTGAATCCTAACCACAGTTAATTGGTGTTTGAAAGGGGATGTGGACCAATGAGAACGGCATTAGACCAAGCATTTTTCTTCCTCAAATGTGGACCTAACCCTGTGCTAACTTAGGTAATTGATGTCCAAAAAAAAAAACAGCTCGCCTACCAAAGAGAAGGAAAGTCCTGGGTTTGACCTCTCACTCCCACTTTGGGGCCAGCCCCGCACGGAATTATTCCGGACTTACCTGGTGTGATGGGTTGCAGCCTCTCGTCGCACCATTGGGATAAGAAAGTGAGTGAAAGAAAAGAAAAGAAAGGAAAGGAAAGGAAAAAAAAAAGTTTAATTTTCTCACAAAATAATCATAAAAAGATAGATGCAGTTTTTTGGGAGTAAATTTGTCACAATTGAAAAAGTGCAAGAAAATAAAAGTATGGTTCTTACAAATCAAACACAAGAAAAGTGCAAGAAAACACACTTTTCTCTTCTTTTACCTCACTTTCTTGCCAAATGAACACACCCTTGGGGATTAGTCCTACATGAATGGTTTGGACACCCCGAGTTACCCAAAAGTCAGAACCGAATGATGTCCAAAAGACATTGAATTGCTCTCACTAACAAAGCCTTTTTACCTGTCTTTTAACTTTGGTTAACAAGTTTTAACTCTTAGGATTAGATTTTTTAAATATTTCTTTTCTAAAAATCAATGATAGATTTTTGAACTCTATGGTTTAGTGAATCTTAACCATAATTAATGAGTATAAAAGTACACGCGTTGATTTGTGGGTGTGACTGAACTCTCCCGAGTTCAACCGCAATTGAATAGGATCCCAACTTGTCAAAAGACTACATGCATTGTTCGTCCACGTAATGGGAAGGCCTGATACGTTAGCTAGTCCACATAAGATCTTGGGGATTTCCCTGATTGCCCACATTATAGCATGTTATTGTTCTCAAACTACCCATCTTTTTAAAACCCTTCTTACAATGCCCCCACACACATGTGAAGGAGTTCGCACATGCAATTTTTTTTCATTTTATCAAAACCATTTGAAGACATTTGTGTCCCTTCCATTCTTCATTAACCATGGAGAGCTTCCTTCAGTCCTCATTAACAATGGAGCCCAATTGTTGATCAAGAAGAGTTCCCAAAGTTTTTATTACCTATCGTTTCGACTAAGATTTCTACAAGAGAGCTTCATTCAACTAACGGAAGAACACTCATTTTCGGGTTTTTCATTTTTGTTTTTAAATAAATTAGTTTAACCTAAAGAAAAAAAATTATAATCATGACATTTATGATTTTAAATCTTAAATCTCATATTAAAGGGGTTTCCATGTGTTGTTTATGCATTTTTTTTATGATTTATATTATGCGGTCGATACTCAACAAGTCGTATCGATACTGGTTGTGTTCCAAAGTTGAAGACGACTTGTATTGATATGTATCAATAATATCGATATAGGTCAAGACGAGTATCGATATTATCAGTACAGGTCAATATGAGTATTAATATGGATTAATATGAGTATTGATATTATTGATACAGATCAATATGAGTATCTTTATTATAGGCAAAAATTACGAAAATGTCATTATAACTGTAAAAGTACCTAGGAAATCCTTTAAACGACCTCGATATGGAAATCTAAGCTTGGAGAACTGCCTTTTGGCAGTTCAACTTAGATCTATCTTGTTGAGTTACTCCAAATTCATATATTATAATAGTCAATCAAACTTCCGGATCAAAATTTATGGCCAAAGCAAGTTCTACCAATATGAGTATCGATATCATATCTTTTAAATGTTGGTTGTAGTGGAGGGGTGTTTCAGACTTCATAAATCAAGATTATGAGAAAATAGTCATAAGGGTATTATGAGAAGTATTTTAAACAGGTGGGTAGTTTGAGAAGAATCACATACTATGGGGCAATAAGGGAAAAAACTGTAAGATCTTAGTTCTACACCATTGGATTTATGGTCCTCTATCGTGGAATATGCTTTCGGTGATCTTGAGCATAGTGAACAGTGATGTGCATGAGAAGTCAAAAGTCGAGTCATTTGGATAGACTTCCCAAAGAAGAGATATACTTCCTCAAGGAACCTTAGGAGTTACTTCCTATGAAGAAACTCTAAAGAAAGTCTAACAAAGTCATTCGATGAGAAAATAGCTTTTAGTTTGCATATCCAAAAAATGAATTTCAAGAATCCATAAGTTCAATTTTCGTTTGGTTTATACTTACTAAAAATAACTTCCGAAAGTTTTTTTATATGATATAAAACCCAGGTTCGGCCCATGACTATTTCGTGGAGAAGCCGACACCATCAACCATAGTTGTTGAGTCACCCTCATTTGTTTTATCATGTTACTCTAGTATTTGAACACTTTAAAACAAGAGATCTATTAACTATAAATCAGAGCTCTTAAACCAAAAAAAAAAAAAAAACAATCAGACCAGATCTCTAGTTGAAGAGATAAGCGGAGCAATTTAAAATATGTCTAATAACAAGGATAATTTGATAATTATAAATATAAAAGACGAATATTTTTGTCAATTAAATTATTTTATGAAGCCTGTGGGCCTAATTGGGTTAAAAAAAACTAGGCCCACGGACATGAGTGCCAAAATTAGATAACACACCTAGAGTCCCGTCAAGGCCACCCACAACCCACCATTGAGAGACTTCTAATTCTAATATATTTCTTTTTCCTTCTTTTTGTTGCTCTTTTGCCTTTGTCATCATCGAATGTGGTTTAAAAAATAGCAAGTGTTTTGACAAAAAAAAATCTTTATATTTTTTTGCCGAAGCCCAACCTTGACAATCCTGAGGGTAGGAATGGGATTACCAATTCAAGCCCTACGAGGGCTTGAGCTAACCCTTACAAGTGAGAGCTAGTCTTGGATAGACCTCGACCCATTGACAACCTTAATTATTTTAAGACACGAGCAAAAACTAGACCTCACAAGACAGGCTTCCACAAAATGTTTTATTATCCCGATTGACACGAGATCACCTTTACTAAGATATTGAATCACAACCAATTGCGATTGAACTTGGGGATAGATCAATCGCTCTCAAGGGCCAACACGTATCCCATTTAACCCCTTTTTAACTATGGATAAGATTCACAAACCCCTGAGGCTCAACAATATAACTTTAGTTTTTAAAATGAAATATTAATAAAATAGTAATCATAGGGGTTAAAATTCTTAACTAGGGTTAAATATTATTTTAATGTTAAATATTATTTTAATATTTTTTAAAAAATATTATATTGTTGAACCTTAAGCGTAAATGAATCTTAACCACAGTCATGCAGCCTTCACCTCATAATTGATGAATGATGGCAAACCAAATTCATCTAAATTCTAAACCCCCAAACAGCATATCATTTAGGAAAATCCTTAATAAAGGATCCTTGGTTTCCATTTTGTTTATGGGCAATAATAGTCCCCTCGTCGGTCGAGGAGGGGACTATTCCTCCTTGCTCTCACATACAGACCCTTCAACTCCTATTAACTCGGGTTAGTTTTTTTTGACCCCTTAAGTTAATATTTTTATTTTATTTTTCTAAAATCCAGGGGTAGATGCGTGAATCCCAAGGTGGATGAATCTTAACCACGGTTAAATGGGTTAGAAGGGGTACACATGGCGAGACCGAGGAGTTGATTATTTTCCTGTTTATATACAATGTTTCGGGACATTCCGTCAACTTCCCGCGGAAGTCCGCCAACAATCCGCGGGAAGTCGATCTCGCGACTTCCACGGGAAGTCGATGGAAGGTTTACGTTTAGGGGAGGAATTGCAAACAAAAAAACCCTGCTGTTCGCCGTTTGAAGCCTGCAACCGGCGTTCGCTAGTCATCGCCGGCCGATCAACTTCGCCGGAACGCAGGTATGCTCTTTATTTATTTATTTTCCTTTTTTGTTTTTTTGTTGTTGTTGCCTTCTTCCCAAGCTTGTACAGTCATTTGTTTCTTCTTCAATCTCCATTGATGACCTAAATCTGGAGAATTCCAAAGGGTTTTTTCTTCCCATCTTCCATTACAGCCCATTGCGGTTTGCTTGTCAGTCCATAAATGAAATGCCCAAATCAGTAGTAATCTACATCTGCTATTTTTAAATAATTTATATAAGTTCAAATTGCATTTATGAATGATGGATGTTCCTCCTTTTCTACTCCAAAATATACCAATCTGTTGTGTTATTTCAACTTAACAAAGTTAGGGTTTTTGCGTTATTTTCCATCTTCCACATCTTTTTTTTTGTCTGTTTTGGGACAGACAAAACCCTAGCTAACGAATTGAATGATTCAGTTCCCTTTACCCTTTACGTGTATAGTTTTTTTTTTTTATAAAAAAATTGGATTTTTTTTCTTGGTAGTTTTTTTTTTTTTCAATGAGCTTTGGTTGGGTGGTTTTCATTTGCTTTCTTTCATTTTATATCCAGTGAATTGGAGGAAAGGAGTTCATTGTTATCTTGTAAAGGGTAACAACCAACACTGTCACTTTGTCAACACACTCCTTTCGATTCAAATGACCTGCCCATACAGTTTTGAGTTTAGATTTTTTTTGTAAGAAATCTCTGATTCTGAACAATGATGTCACTAGGTTGTTTTTCCCAAATTGATATGTTACAGTATGCATTAGTCTGAACCTATTTAGGTTTTTCTAACATAGTCATGCATCAAAGACAGGCAAATCCACAGTATTAGTCCTTTAGAGCACCAGGATCAATTAGAAGTCATTTTTACTGGTATGATGGTGGCCGGGGATTTGGAATGGGATCCTAATGAAGGTGCATTGGATTATGAGTTTCCTCTACCTGCCCAGCCTCCTATAGATGATGTCAGGGACGAGGAATTTGTCCCAAGTAGGCAAGTGAATGCTAATGAACATGCTGATGCGGGATCTTCTATTATAGGGGAAACCAGGCCTCTACATAGACGACGACCTGAACCTTCAATTTCTTTACGTCGTCCAAGAAAGAAATCAAGAGTATTGCTGGACAGTACAATGCAGATAATGTCAACCTACTTTGAGATGAGGATAAAGGAATGCATTATGGCACGAGGGATGTCAATAACTGAATGTATCAAGCGTTTGAATGAGCTGCCGGGATTGGAGAGAGGGACTCCGATGAAGATGTTCGCCATACAGTTATTACATAAACATAAACCAGAAAATAGGGAGACATTCATGTCATTAGTGGATGATGTTGATGAATGTCTTTGTTGGATCCCTTTCAACATGGGCAAATAATTTTTTGGTTGTGTTTATAGACTATGGAGGATGTTCTTGAAATACTTTAATGATGTTGTTAAACTGTTGTTTACTATAACTTTGGATTATGATATTAGTGTGTTTCTTTATGCTTTGATTATATTACTTGAATGGATGTGCCATGAATAGTCATATATATTATATTTGTGGATTAATGTATGTTGTGTCTCTTTTATATTTTTAACTATCAGGATTGTTTCATTAGCCACAAATGAAGAAGCCTTGGCAGCAATGACGATGATTGCATTAAAAGAGAAGCTCATATTTTGAAAGAGCCATGCAGGAATTATAGAATTATAGACTGCAACACAATGAATTTGTATGTGAACTCGTGATGAGCCATGGTGTCAGATGTTATGAGTTACTCCGAATGGAATGGAAAGGAGAGTGATTATGAATTTTTGCTCTATACTGAAATAGAGGTAATTGATTAGTGACTCTTGTAGAACGAGTATATATATGTGAGCTGGAATTGTTTTATTTTATTTATTTATTTTTTAGTAAACTGACAAGTTACACATTGCCAAAGAAATGACTTCACATATTGGGAAATTTTTTTTGCATGTTCAAATCAAATGTTATTTTTCCCTTAAATGACTTTTACCTACTCTTCTAGAGGGAGCTACTTTCTAGGATGTTCTCCTAGAGATTTATAGAGAATAGTAGTATATGGGTCATAAGTAAGAGCATCATGTCAGGCTAGTAGAATTTGGATAGAAGGGGACTCCAAGGTTGCATTGGAAACCTAGTTCAGAACATACAACTCTCGGGTTGATCTAATGGTAGTGTTTTTCCTTCTAGTTGGTCTCGGTTTTGAGTCATTTTAAGTGAGCCCATTTGATATTCCCACTAGTTCAATAACTCAACTACTAATGGGTTGCAGCCTAATCGAGTGAGGCGGATTCCCCTTTTAACAGCAAAGCTGGTAGCAGTTATGTAATTATGGGATAAAAGTGTGACAGTTTTGTAGCATGATTTATTCCCGTAGTTACAAAATTGCCACTAGTTTACCAGACGTAATCAAATTCAAATGTAATTGATACTATCTAATTGTAGTGAGATACACTTAATAATGATACAGTGTATCTCATTCACTCTATTACAATAAGATATTTCTGTTAGGTCTCTGACATTTTTTTTGCCGTGTCAGCATTTTATTGGCCTTTTGTAGCCGTGGGTTACAACAAAGACTATTGTGCTAAGTTTTTATTATAAAAGCCCTAAATTTTAAAGACCATTATTGCAAAGCTTTTGTTAGAAAAGCCCTAATTTACAAAGACCATTGTTGCCAAATTTTTTTGTTGGAAATGTGAGAGATTTGTAAAAGTTACTCTCCATGTTTGTGAAAATAAGAAAAAAAAAATTCACTAAGGAGGTTGTCGCACCCCAAAATCCCACATAGGTTAAAGTGAGACCTTGACACGTAACTTATCTGTCATATCATCCTGTCATAAGCATTTAAGGCAATCTAATTGTGAACCTGAAATTTTTTGCTCAATTATTAATACTTCAATTAAACATTCATTCAAATCCATCATTAAACTAAATATGAAAATCTGAATCATCCTCGTGATTCTTATACCTAACCATAAATCCAAAATCAATTCAATTACAATTTCTTGAACTCAATTTAAATATTGATAAATCAATTTCCAGAAAACGACCAATGATCCAGATTTCATTCACCCTCGGGATAATCACATGTTGGATCTTCTTCCTCTATGTATTATTCATCTTCCTACGGTCCAGGTGTGCAAATATTGAATCCTGAACCTGGCGAAAATAACAGTTCGGCTGAATATTGACAACACTCAGCATATATGAACTCCTAACTAGTAATATCACAAATATTAATATAAAGTATAATCATGGGTGAACAATACATTTGTACATACATAAAATAAGAGTGCGATATATATCATTTCTTTTTAATTCTTTCATGTGCTCACTTGTACTTGTCGTACTCGTCTTGCTTACTTGTCTTTCTTGTCTGTGAGTGTATTCAATAACATGCATTGTGGAAAAACTTAAAATAACTCTACCTCATATATTTGGTAGAGACTAACATATACTCTATTTACCGAGGTACCAAAACTTGTTCAGCACATTATCCAGTGCATACGGCTTAACACATTATCTGGTGCACATATATGGCTTCCTTGTGATTAACTTGCTTGACTTATCTTGTCTTGATCTTAGACTTATTGGTACTCGGGCAGTGCAAAACTCAATATACTCATGCTTCTGTACTTATATACTTGCGTAGTTACTTGTGTGCTTTTCATCATACTTGTACATATTCATTATCTTGAGTGAGCGTGAGTGAACAATGATAACCCTTAGTTAAATTGCACAATAAATTATTGGTTAAGAGCTTTCGAAAATTTATCATAACAACTAACGCTATCATGATAATACTCCAAAGCCACAAAACCATAATTCACAGTTTGTTTTAACCAAACACATTTTTTCTATGCAACTTGTACATCATACATCAAAATAAAGCATATAATAATTCTCATGGTTGATCAATTTAAAACATGTTCTATAGGGTTTTCATAATAAAATAATGAAACCAATCAAATAATCCTGTATCAATTTCAAGCATATAAGCTCATACAATTAATTTGACAAAAGCCCTAATTTCACGACACATTACAATTTCTACATCAAGATCATAAGCAACATTTATCAATTCCTCAATTCTCAATTCAAACATACACCACAAAATCATTCTCTTTCCCCTTGTTGATATACATAATAAAATCAAAATGAGACATTTCTAAAAATATTGAAAATCTTTCATAAGGGATATACATAATATAACATGTTTTGATCTTATTTTTTACTTTAGATCTTGATCTTATCATTCTTATATACATTATGATTACTTTATTGGTAGAAGGAAAATCCATATTTACCTCTCATGATCGCTTCCCTATGATCTAACGCTTGTGAATGACTCGATCTAAGTCTTCACGGCCTTTTTCCTTATTCTTCAGTTCGATCTTATGATTTCAAAGGCCCACCCTTTAAATCTCTCCAAATAATCTCTTCTCTCTCTCTTTTAGGTTTAAAAAGTTTTGGGAATCCTAAACTCACAAGTTAAAGATTATTTAGGGTTTGGGACTCACGGGAGCTTAAAAAGTCGGAAAAATACAAATCCCGAGAAAATCTCCGCTTCGGACAATCAATCGCCATTGTGCGGCGATTGATCGGTGCTGGGCGATCGATTGCCACCGTGCAGCGATTGATCGGACAGTTTGCCGATTTTTTTAAAACTCTTTCACTACTTTTTGATCTACTTCTTTTTCATGCAACTTATATATAAAAACGAGTTGAATTAAACAAATTAATTGAGTTTCAATATCCATACATTCCACATAAATTTTCATAGAATTAATCGTATTAAAATTAAACACATTTCTATAGAATTAAATAAATAGCACGAATCTCAAGGAAAATAAATTTGAGTCTATACCGAGACGTAAGAAAATTTTCCAGTTTGAGGCTATGTGGCTTCAATATGAAGATTATTGGCACACTATTGAGCAAGCTTGGAAGACAGAGGTCCATGGTTCAGCCATGTTTTCATTATGCCACCAAATTCGTAACACGAGGTCTTCCTTGATGCAATGGAATAGATCAACCTTTGGAAATATTCATAAGAAGAATGTCAACATCACTTGCGAGTTGGAATGATTACAATCAAGAGCATCCAACTCATCAGATTTCTCCTGGGAGATCCAGTTACAAAAGGAATTAGACTATTTTAGAACAAGAGGAAAATTTTTAGGCTCAGAAGTCGAGAAAGCAATGGCTCCGTCTTGGAGATCGTAATACAGGTTTTTTTCATGCATCCATAATCCAACGACGACAAAGGAATCAAATGAGGCAGTAAAAGATCTGCAAGATAATTGGCTCTTATCTCCTAGTGAGATTGAGCAACATATTGTATCTCATTTATGATAGTAGGTATTTTTCGTCATTTAAAAAATCACCTTACTATCAACACTTTAATTAATCTGAATCCTGCAAACACATAAGAATGGTATAGGAATTGTGTCGGGTCTTGAACCTTGGTCTTTAACATGATCTCTCTCAGCCTTTGTCAATTAAGCTTGTTTCTTTCTTTGTCTCGTAGAGATATTTATCAATTGAGTCCCTTTCTCTTAGAAATGTATTCTTTAGTTCTTTGGCCTTCTTCAGCTACTAGCTCAGCCCATGTTTGGCCCGTCTCTAGATGATGTAGCCTATTGGCCCTTTAGCTTTCAATAATGGGTTTCGATGGTTCCTTTTGGCTTCCTAGTTCCTGAAATTTTTCTAATCTGGGGTCCTGAAACATTAAATCGTGAAATGAGAGTTCATAAAAACAACTTTGAATCTAAACTTTCAGAAACATATTAAATTCATGCAAATGTACCATTTTTACCAGAAATGTGTGTGATATGCAATGGAGGGAACCTTTATGCAGAAAAATTTATAAAATTGAAAGTTTACGTAGTAGAGTTTGACAACGCCTTAAAAGATAATAGTGAAAATAAGCACTTTTAAGCGAATATCACCACCCGCAAATAACATATTACTAGTCATTGGCAATCAGTGCGAAAAATAGAGCTTAAAAGAGCTTGGCACATGCAACATATTGTTACTTGCCTACTTAGAGAAAAGTCCTTTTGTCAAATTATTTCAAGGACGTAAAAATATTGACAAGTTAGAACTTAGTCAGTGAATTGCAGTAAGAATACAAATGGACTCTCAACACAAAGAAAAATTAGACTCAACGTGTGTGTGCTCAACATCATCATTATCTGGCAGTAAAAACTTTCAGATCACCTCTAAGATTGTATGTCTTGACCTCAATTCTCATTAGTATACTACTCAGAAGTGAATCACTCAGAAATGGTTTTTTATCTTTTCTCTCGAGCTATATATGAGGAGATATGTTGATGAAAACATGCAAACATCTTACATATATTGTCTAGAAAGGAGAACGTTAGAAAATCAGACGATCTCATGATAGGAATATCATGTCACTTGGAACCTCAGATCAAACTCTATAGTTTTTTTTTCTCTATTCTCCACATTATATGATTGTGGTAACCTAGAATCAAGTAGGACTTTACTAGGTTGTATTGTGGCTTGCGATATGTTTAAAAAGTAAGGAGTCAGAGGGATTCAAAGTTCTGAGAGGATATCTCTATGTTCTTTGTATCTTTTCCTGAGGGAATAACACCAAATCTTTTTCTTTCATTTTTTTCTATTCTTTTGATCTTTTTTGAAGCAGCTCAATTCTTTTTGAAGCAGCTTAAAAGATAGCACCGTCCTCGGTGCTCATAATGGGAATAAAAAGATATGAATGTGGACTACAAGATGCAAAAGTTGAGGAAGGTATTACCATCTTGAGATAAATTGTACAGTGTCGGGTATCTGATGATCTGCAGAAGTGATGATATCTGTACAACCTGAAAATAATGCCATAAGATATGCAAAATAAGCATGTGACTCATGTGACTCTAGGAATCTCGGAATTGCCATAGCACTAAATTTAACATCTTCAGCTAGACACAACGGGGGTACATAAAAGCACCCTCAAACAAAATGAAACACATCGAGACTAAGTGGGTCATCAGTCTAAAAAGAGAGGATTGATAAGATCAATCTCAACCAACACCAATTGGTGGCTTTGGAATGACTAGGTTGTATGTCCTTTAAGCCTAACGGCTGATAGACTGAAAAAGTCAGGAGATTCACACTAGCTCCTAGTTATAGCAAAATGGTACAGCTGAAATCGTTTCCTATGATGCACTGAATGGTAGGGCTTCCAGGATCCTTTAATTGGAACACAATAGCTTTTCCGGCTAGAAATGGATCCTTAGGTGCTTGTGTACGCAACTTGACTGTATATAAGTCTTTGAGAAACTTAGCATAGTATGGAATCTGCTTGATAGCAGTACTGAACGAGATATAGATCGGTAAGTTTTTGAAGACTTCTATGATCTCTAGAAATTGTTGGTCCCGGTTATGCTGGACAAGCCTTTTTGAAAAATGTGGTTTCAACTAAAAAATGGGCTTGTCCTCAGCTTGAGGTATCTGCACATGAATATTGGATTTGGGTGCAAACATAGAAGCATCAGAGTTCGATGTGAAATTGGGATTCTCTTAGCTAGAGTTAGAAGGTGGTGCTTTTGAGGGTACCAAGGATGGTGATACTCCTATGTCAATAGTTTTGCCTGAACAGAGGGTGGTATCAGCTTGCATCTCTCCCTAAAAATTCTGGTTCTTCGACTGCAATTTGACTTTAGAAACTGTCTCCTGTTCAGTTGGATTTTGAATAGTTTGGCTTGAGAAGTTACCTATCTCGCTCTCAGCTTCTAATTGATCTAGATGTTGTTCTAGACATTGAAAGAATTTTTCTTGCTGGGTCATAAGCTGGGAGAGAAGGTTTTCTAGACCAGGTTTAGGAGTAGATTGTTGAGGCGCAACGAAGGGAAGCTGAGGTACCAATTCACAATCAGAGCTCATCAGGGTATAATAATTATAGGACTGAGGAGTCGGGAGGGCGCTCTATTGGTCAAAATAAGAATTCTGGGGGAATTACTGGTACTGCGGCTACGAGTATTGTCCATCATACTATATATCAGATTGGTTAAACCTGAAATGATATGTGCTATGATATGGTTGCTGTTATGGAACATACTCTTGCTCCCAAGAGAAACTGGGATGATGATTACAAGCATCCGGATGATAAGTCTGGCAATAGGAATTTGGGCTATAGGAGTCCTAACAATAGAAATTCTGGTTATCAAAATTTTCATTAGTCTCAATAAGAGGCCTTTTTGCTGCTATGGAGGGAATGAGAAAGGTGAAGAAGTTGGGGCTAATTCCCGGATTGGAATGACTCTTAGATCAAATCGAACGTTGATGGGGCAAAATTTAACTGGTCATATGTTTGAATGAACACACCCAAGATTTGGCAAAAAATTGTCAAATGAGACACTAACCTAAGTGGATCTATATGATGTGCAAGAAGCCATAGAGATAATCCTAAGTCAATGCTAAACAACCAACAATTTTCTAGGATTTATCTTTTTATCTTTCGTGGCAGGCAAGTTATGACAATGGGCGGAACCACTGATTGACTTGACTGACTGACATGTACTCTTGGTTCTCACAAAGGTTTCACTCGCAAGCTAACCTTCCAGTACTAAGACAAGTTAACTACGAGAGAATCTGTAGCCTAGACAAACATGTCGCACAATGGCAAGCTTAAATACATCCTAGGTTAGCCGAATCAGTCAAGCAGTTTGACAAGTGTATTCCGAAGAATAACTTGGGCTAGATTGTGTTCCTAAGGTGACAAACACAGTTAACCAACAAGATTTTGAGGAGGCCACTTAAGAGCTCATTATACTAAAGTAGTAGGGACCTATGGGTATGTTAGGAAACAGGGATCCGCGCTCGTGGTCTTATTCGACTCAAAAAATGAAGGAGTCACTTATTTTTTGATGGTCTTGTGAACACCGAGTTAAATTTGGCTCTAAATCTTGGTTCCTTTTATTAAATGGATTTTGGGTTCACACAACTTGAGTGATGAGGTTGGTGATGAAATCCCACCAGTTTCAAGTAGAACTGGGTTGTGTTCTTTGTAATTAATGTATTTTTCGGTCATCCATGCAGTTCGAAAAAAATATAGAATTAAATAAACAATCATCACCTAGATGCTTAGTCACCCGGATCACTTTCAAGCGAGGTTTAGAACACGTACCTACCCGTGGGCTATGCCATGGAGTCACCTCCGTCGGGTAGGGAGGGGTAATGGGCTTGGGCCCACTCTAAGCTTATACTCCCTACTCACACTCCTTCTCTACAGAAGAGTTAGTTTACAAAAAATAGGTCAAGTTAGGGAATTGATTTGGAATGTTATTGCCTTTAGGGTTTGCATAAGTCAATCAAGGCATGTTTCAAATAATTTCCAATTCGAATTTAGATGTTTCCTAAATAAAGGAACTACTATTTTTGAATTATTCTAAGGTTGGAAACCTTCCAAATAAGTGTTCCGGGCACACTGGAAACTTTCCAAAAAAAGAAAATTGCTACTTTTGATAGACTTTTTCCAAAGAAGGAAAATGTCTAAATGAGCGAAAACTCTTTTTGGAAACTTCCCAATATGCTCAATTCCCAAAATCTAATCACCTAAAAATATAGAAAGTAAATCTAACCTAATCTTTTTTCTTTTTGTATTCTTAGTAAAACTAACCTAAAAGAATCAAAATTGAAAAGTTCGGATTTTTTTGTTGTTTTTTTTTTCACAACAAATAAAACAACGCACATATATTTTTTTTTTTGTGGTTGTGTTTTTGAAACAACAACTAACAAAGAAAAACGTGTAGTATTAAATGCTGTTTTTTTTAGCGCTTAATAGAGGATTGTTAAACCCTTGAACAACCATCTAAAAAAAATTCATTAAAGTCTTACAACTTGCACTTGGCCACCCGAGGCTCAAAATAAAAAAATATAGTAGTTCACACGAGCGGCAACGACGCCATTTGATAGTAGCTATTTTCCGTCATTTAAAAAATCACATTACTATCAACCCTTTAGTTAATCTGAATCCTGCAAACACAAGAGAATGGTATAGGGATTGTGTCAGATGTCGAATCCTCACTTGTGAACTATGGGATCAGTATAAAGAAAGAAATCAAAAACAAAAATAAATTGTAAAATGATGGAGGGATGAGAGTGGTGATTATTTAAAATTTTTAAAACAACTTTGGGAGAGGTAATTAAGATCTACTAATTAAATGACATAAAATTAAACTATTGAATTAAATAAAAAGATATGAAAATATTAAATAAAAAGAACATTCATTCATTGCATTAAATAAAAGTTACTTACAAAAATTAATCTAACTCGCAATACATCCGTAGACGAAAAAAATTCAACAACCAAAAACTCGCACTAAGCGTAGTTGCAAGTGTTTCGAGGGAGGTTTTTGAGAAGGGGTTGAGAGGCTTAGACAAAAAAGGGTTGAGAAAATAAGGGGTTGGGAAATAAGAGAGAGAGATGTGTTATTTCCCTAGGCGTAAGGGTGAGAACGTGAGAGCCCTAGGCATAGGGCTTGAGAAATGAGAGGTGAGAAGAGAAGTTAGGGGGGAGGGAACCATCTATAAGGGAGAGTGAGGGGTGAATATTTATAGAGGGTGGATATGGTTTTGTAAAGATTAGGGTTGGATGATAGTAGGTATTTTCTGTCGCTTGAAAACACACTATTATCAAGTCTTAAAGCGTAATCGAAGACCTACAAAATATGATATGTATAGGGCTTGTGTCGGATGTCGAATCCTCACACGTGAACCTTGGGGTTAGTATAAAATAAGAAACCAAGAAGAATAATAAATTGTAAAACGATGGAGGGATGAGGTGATTAATTGGAATTTTTAAAACAACTTTGGGAAAGGTAATTAAGATCTACTAATTAAATGACATGAAATTAAACTACTGAATTAAATAAAGAGATATGAAAACATTAAATAAGAAGAACATTTATTCATTGCATTAAATAAAAGTCACTTACAAAAATCAATCGAACTCCCAATACATCTGTAGAAGAAAAAATGCAATAACCCGAAACTCGCAAGAGGTTGAGAAAAGAAGAGGTTGAGAGGCTCAGACAGAAAAATGGTTGAGAAAAGAAGGGGTTGAGAAATGAGAGATATGTGTTATTTCCTTAGGCGTAGGGTGAAAACGTGAGAGCCCTAGGCATAGGGTTTGAGAAATGAGAGATGAGAAGAGAAGTTAGGGGGGAACCATCCATAAGGGAGAGAGAGGGGTGAGTATTTATAGAGGGTGACTAGGATTTTCTAAAGATTAGGGTTGGAAAAGTGGGTTAGGATTTTTAGAAAGAAATTGGTGGTTAGGATTAGGGTTTGATGATAGAAAAGTGTAATGCCCTGGGGCTTTGGACCCTGATCAGTGCTAAATGTTATACATAAAATCACCTCAAACTTAACTTGTTAAATTCTTTAGAGTAATTATTTGTATTATTTTATACTACTTGGTAGTTTTAATTTGTTTCAGGTTCATGCGAGAAAAAGAGCTTAAAATTGAAGAGTTTAAAAGCATTAAAGGTTCAAAAAGTTCTCAAGAGCAAAAGTGAAGAAAGCAGGAGCAAAACCCTAAATAATTGGGGAATTTCTACCCTGGGCGATCGATCGCCCAAGGGGGGGCAATCGATCGCCCCTCTGTGCGTTTGGATTTTATTAAGCTGCAAAAATTTTATCTGTTGGGCCCAATTTGACTATTCTTAAAGGCCCAAAATTCGTAGGGAAAAGAGAAAATAAGAGTTTTAGCCAAATTAGAAGTCCTTATTCTAGGAGGACTCTATTATTCTCTTTTTTCCTATAAAATGAGAGATTCTTTTTAGAGATTCCATCAGAGAGAATTTTGTAGAGATTTTTGGATCTGAAGAAGAAAAGCTCTGGAGATCAAGAAAGCCATGAAGAGAAGTGCTGCAGCTTTGTCTATGAAGATGTTGCATTCCTCGCTCGCGATGAATTAATTTCCATTCTAGGGTTTCGATGAAACCCTGGCCAAGTAACTGTGTCGTTCTATTTTATTTTTATTTTTGATTTTTGAATTGTAAGACATTGATTGCATAAATGAGAGGGTTGTTTCAACAACCGGATTAAGTGATTTATATTTGATTTCAATGGAATTCTCAACCTTGTCTTAGGTTTTATGAAATTGGAATTGAACTCACTTGTGTTAATTTTCGTTAGAATTTTAACATAAGTTTTGTGCAATGGTTTTAACATATCGAGAGACCAAGTCCTAAGATATTTTATGCCAAGGAAAGACGAGTGATTACACAACCGTAGATTAGTGTGTATCATTCGTGCTAACCGAAGATACGATATGCTTAGGGCTTGATCCATTGAACTTTTCTAGATCTGTTGTTAGGGATTGCTGGAACCGTTTAGTTGTTAATTTGAAAGATTAAATTTAAATTAATCATAATGAAAAATCTAAAAATATTTTTCTTTTTATTTAATTGGAAATATTTGTGTTTTCAGGTACCAAATCGCTCAAACTGTCGGGATTGAAAACTTATTCAACATCGTGGAAAGTAGGAGAGTTCTGTGAGTATTTACTTTTTCAGTAGATATTTTATTTCAATTTGGTGTCTGTCAAACATAGAGTTTTTTCTTTAGGGTGTATGCACGGTAGGAGGTCCTGTAATCAAGATTTATTCCCCATTGATTCTGAGTTAGAGCGTACTGCTAGGTTTCTTAAGGCTTCTGCCTTATTCGAATCTTATTCTGAAGCGAAAGCTTCTACCATCTTTAAAGCAAACCTAGAAGCTATTTCTTTCCCTATCATGGCGGAAGAACATGACCCAATAAAATCCTTGAAGGAGTATTTTACTCCTACATATTCATCCCCTTCATGCATCCGGTTGCCGGACACAACGACAGCCCATTATGAAATTAAGTCCAGTATTATTCAGATGATACCATCTTTTCACGGACTTAATAATGAAGATCCCTACAAACATCTTGATGAATTTAATGATATTTGTACAACTTTCAAGTTACAGGGATTTTCTGATTGTGCCTCTTTCCATTCTCTTTGAAAGACAAAGCCAAATATTGGCTAAATTCTTTAGAGGCCAATTCTATTACCATTTGGGCTCAAATGCAGTAAGAATTTCTTATGAAATTCTTTCCCATAGGAAAAACAAATTTAATGAGGCGAACCGTCACAAGCTTTGCTCCAGTTGATGGTGAGCTATATCATGAAACTTGGGAGAGATTCAAAGATCTTCTCCGTAAGTGTCCCCACCACCAAATTCCAAAGTGGCAGTTAGTCTACACTCAACCGTCAGTTGGTTGATGTTTCTTGTGGAAAAACATTTATGATGAAAAATGAGAATCAAACATGGGAGCTTTTTGAAAATCTTAGTGAAAACTCTTTCCACCATGCTTCAAATATTCGTTCTGAGAGACCTTCATCTTCATCAAATCCTAAGAGAGACATCTATGAAGTTGACAATTCAATAGATGTTTCATCTAAAGTAGATGAATTGTCTCAAAAATTGGATAAACTAATGACTTCAGGGCCACCTTCTTACACACCTCCTCAACCAAATCCTAATCAGATGGAAGTGTGTCCTATTTGTTCTAGCCCTAAACATTATGTTCAAGAGTGTCCATCAGCTGTCCAATTCTTGGATCTTGTCCAAGAGTTTGTTAATGCTGCTTATATTCGTCCGGATAATCATCCTTACTCAAATACCTAACTCGGGCTGAAGGAATCATCCTAATTTTTCATGGCAGTCACAAACTCAAGGGAATAATTTTCCCCCACCTCAAAGGCCATTCAATCGACCTTTTCAAGGTCAATCCAACTACCAACCCCAACAATTTCAACAACCAGCTCCTCCTAATTTTAACCAAAGAAATCCATCTTTTGAGGAGAAGGTGTTGAATGCTTTAAAAGGCTTGAAAAACAATACACAATTGCTTCACTCACACTCTCAATCTATTCAAAAGCTTGAGTCCCAAATGGGACAACTTGCTAATGCTATAAATAGGAGTTTATGGAACACTTCCAAGTCAACCTGTGAGTAATCCTAAAGGTGTCAATCAAGCCAATGAAATAAATCATGAACAAGTTCAGGATGTGACAACCTTACGGAGTGGGAAGGTAGTTGAAGATAATGTAAGGAAAAATCAGGGTAAGAAAAATCAGCCCATTGTAGAATCTTCTGAAATTGAGGGCGAGAGAAAGGATACCAATGAAAAGGATCAAGTGTTGGACATGATGCCTAGAAAAGTCATTTTGATTGTTAGAACCTTATTAATTTGATTAATAAATGCTTCTTCTTAATCTATTGTGTATTCATTATGGGTAATTGACCATGATCATGAGATGATCTATACGATATGAGATATCGATAAAGGTTCATAGGATATATTGTAGGAAAGTTATGTGATTAGATTATCACAGGTAAATATAACTTTCCGGTTCCTTATACCTTATATAGTCACAGTTGTGGGTGAAGCTGGACACTTCACTTATATGGCTGCCAGAATGCTAAGATGTTCTCAATAGCTGAGATGTAGTTCTATCTCGAATTATTGTAGTGGAGACTACACATCAGCATATAGGTGCTTAAATGTACACTGACTGATTGCATTCAATGAGAGACCTCTTGCATAAACATACTATCAGATAGTTGGTCTCTCATTCACATTAAACGGTTTCGATGATCCTTAGATCTGATGAGTTCATCTATGACTGGACAGTGATCTGACTGTTTTGATTCCACCAACGTATTTTCTAATTTAGGAAATACAATACAGTGACAGTTGGATAGTCAGAAAGTTGTTCGAGTAATGATGAATTTCAAACAAGAAATCCATGCTCATTAATTTGAGAGATTATCCAAGTTCCGGGTAAGACAGTTGATAAAGTTCAAATCCTGCGCAGGTAATTTTGAAAACAAAATAAGTTTTGAAATATACTTTTATTAAAAGGTATTATACTTATAAAAAGATTTTTTCAAAATATTTTTCATGAGAAATTGTTTCTCATGGCTTAATCATAAGTCTTGGAAACCCGGATGATTTGCAATGAGGTATGGGTTAGATAAGATGTCAATCTCGAAGGCCCATTAGGGATAATGTATTTGGAAGGATAAATCGAATTTAAAAGTTCATGTGGTGGGATCCGTAATGGTTAATGTTCATACACTGGGATTCAATTGCAACATGGATATCTCACGTCACTTGCAATTCCAATGTAATTCCCGTTTAGGGTCAATGGGATAACAAGTCAAGGTAAGAATGTCCTAGAGCAATCTGTGGAGGTGCTCACATAAGAAATACAAGCTCAATAATTGATTAAAAGTTAATCAATTATTTTAAGCGATTAAAAGTTAATCATTTAATTAAATAGATTAATAGTTAATCTATTGTTTAAATTAATTGTTAATTTAAATTAAGAGATTATTTTAGTAATTATTTGATTAACATAATTAAAAGGGAAATGAGTTTGACCCATATCTATAAACCTATTAAAATGGACCTTTAATATGGGCCAAAGCCCATGGATTTAAACCCTAAGGTGGGGCGCCCACTTGAGGAATCCTAATTGGATTAGGATTTGTTTAATTGAATAATTATTGAAATATAATTCCTTTTATTATGGAATTAAAATCCAAGTGTTGGATTGTAATTAGGATTAAGATGTTATTATAATTAGCTTACAATAAGGAGTTTTAACTCCTCAAATCCCACACCCCATAGAAGCTCACGCTCCCCCTTGTGGATTCCTAGTTTGACTAGGTTTCCTACTTTGGTGTAGGATGTTGACTTGTCCCTTTTAATTAAAGAATCCTCTTATAATAGGGACTCTTTAATTAATAGGATTATTATAACTAAAGTAGTTATAAATTAAGTAGGAGTTTATTTAATTAATAATAAGAGTTATTGTTAATTAATAAATCCTACTAGATAAGATCAAGTTAGAGTAGGATTAGGATAAGATCCTAGTCTATAAATATCCCAACACCCTAGACCATTAAGTAGAATTCTCCAGAATTGTTTCTCTCCTCTCCTCTCTCTCTCCAAACTGTGAGCCCTAGGGGAGACCCCTAGGGATTTTCGTGAGCTATATTGGTGGTCCTAGTTGGGTTTTGCAAATCTAGGGTTTTGAACCTTAGTATTATTGGTGATAGAAAATCTACACCATTAATCCATCTTCTTCCTCTTGTTTTTATAATTCCAAAGGAGATTCTAAAGCTTCGTGGGGATAGCGAAGAACAAGGATCGAGCTTATAGTATTTTTTTCGGAGAAATCTCTACAAAGAGTTCTGACGGTTCAAGTGGATTAAGCTTCACTAGCGAAAAACATTCACCGAGGTGATATGACTAAAACTCTTAGATAATTTTGATGCTTTTTATGGTGTTAAGATCTAGGGGATCCAGTTTCTGCATAAATTTTTATTCGGATCCCCCTTCATCAAGGTCCTTCTTCCACTCCAAATCTCATTCCCGAGGCACCCTACTTGTTTGAATGATTCCTCACCCTTTGATAAAAATGGAGCAAAAATAGAAGACATGATTGAGGTTTTCAAATAAGTTAGGATAAATCTTCTTCTGCTTGATGGAATCAAGCAAATTCCGGCTTATTCCAAAATTTTGAAGGATTTATACACTCAAAAGCGTAAATCAATGACTCATGTGTCCAAGAAAATCCTTCTAATTAAGCAAGTGAGCTCTTTGCTTCAACCTACCGCTCCTCCTAAATACAAAGACCTCAGTGCTCCTACTATTTCTTGTATTATTGGAGATCACTCAGTTGACCGGGCCCTCATTGATTTAGGAGCAAGTATAAATTTGCTCACGTACTCGGTTTATGAAAGGTTAGGGTTGGGTGAACTTCGCCCTACATCAGTCATTCTACAATTAGCTGACCGATCGGTTAAAGTCCCTAGAGGGATAGTTGAGAATGTCCTCATTAAAGTTGACAAATTTTACTTTCCAGTTGACTTTCTTGTACTTGATATAGAACCGGTCCAGAGTCACTTAAAAAAATTCTTGTGATCCTTGGTCAACTTTTCTTGGTTATAGCCAATGCATGTATAAATTGTCGAACCGGAGTGATGGATGTATCTTTTGGAAATATGAAGGTCCGGTTAAATATTTTTAGCACATCCCGACAACCCCCTCATGATGATGATGAAGCATGTTTTATGATCGATTCTCTCGAAAAGATGGTTGAGGATTCACTTCCTTACATCTTATCCAATGATCCATATAAAGCTTGTCTGTCTCACTTTAATGCAGATGAATTCGATGTAGAGGGATCCATTGAAGAAGTCAATAATTTGTTGAATTCGACTTCTCAAATGGATTTCCCACATTGGAAAGTCAGGAAAGAGCCACTACGTCCCACTTCTAGCACTCCTCCCATTCCATCCTTAGAAGCCGCACCTACACTTGAGTTGAAACACCTTTCGGTTTCACTTAAATATACCTTTTTAGGACCAAAAGATACTCTCCCAATCATCATAGCATCTAATTTAACTGATGAACAAGAGATTCAATTGATGGTTGTGCTCAAAAAGTACAAATGAACAATAGGTTGGACCATAACAAATTTGAAGGGTATCGACCCTTCCATGTGCATGCATCGCATCCATCTGGAAGAAGATGCCAAAACTTCAAGGAAAGCACAACAGAGGTTGAATCCCAATATGAAAGAGGTAGTGATGAAGGAAGTAGTAAAATTGTTAGATGCGACTATCATATACCCCATCTCGGATAGTAAATTGGTGAGTCCCATTTAAGTGGTACCAAAAAATTCCGGTATCACTGTGATTACTAATCTGGAAAAAGAAGATGTTCCAACACGCATACACGGGTTGGCGTGCATGTATTGATTATAGGAAGCTGAATTCCATGACTAGGAAAGATCATTTTCCACTTCCATTCATTGATCAAATCCTAGAAAGGCTAGCAGGTAAGAGTTATTACTGTTTTCTGGATGGTTATTCCGGATACAATCAAATACCTGTCTATCTTGAAGATCAAGAGAAAACTACATTCATATGCCCTTTTGGCACTTTTACCTATAGGCGCATGTCATTCGCCCTATGTAATGCACCGGTGACTTTTCAAAGGTGTATGATTTCTATTTTTTCCGATATGGTTGAAAATTTTCTTGAAGTCTTCATGGATGATTTTTCTATTTTTGGAACCTCCTTTGAAGATTGTCTCCATCATTTATCTTTGGTCTTGCAATGATGCGAGGAGACAAATCTTATATTGAGTTGGGAGAAGAGTCATTTTATGGTTCAAGAGGGGATAGTTTTGGGACACATTGAGTCCAAAAGACGGATAAAGATAGATAAGGCCAAGATTGACCTTATAGCGAGTCTTCCTCCACCATCCACGGTGAGAGAGATTCGATCTTTTCTATGCCATATGGGGTTTTACCGTCGCTTCATTAAGGATTTTAGTAAAATTTCAGCACCCTTAAGCAATTTATTGTGCAAGGATGTCCCATTCTCCTTTGATGAAGCCTGTCATGAAGCTTTTGATAAGCTCCGTACTCTACATTCTGTTACTCCTATCATTCAACCCCCAGATTGCTCACTCTCATTCGAGCTTATGTGTGATGCCTCAGACTATACAGTCGGGGCTATTTTAGGGCAAATGTTGAATAGAATCTCACATGCTATCCACTATGCAAGTAAAACCCTCTCAGATGCTCAGTTACATTATACCACTACCAAGAAGGAATTACTAGCTGTAGTATTTGCCCTTGACAAATTTCGATCCTATCTCCTAGGCTCTAAAATTTTAGTGTACACAGATTATGCCCTTTTGCGGTATCTCCTTGCCAAGAAAGACACTCAACCTAGGTTGATCAGATGGATCCTTCTTCTTCAAGAGTTTGATCTAGAGATCTGGGACAAGAAAGGTTCCGACAATGTGGTCGTTGATCATCTATCTAGAATCCTGGTCGACTCTTCTTTAAAGCCTTGTCCCGTTCAGGATACCTTTCCGGATGAACAACTGCTTTAGGTAAAGTCAAGTTCAACTTCCATGGTTTGCTTATATTGTCAATTACCTAGCAGTTGGACAAATTTCATCTTCATTGTCTAAGCAAGACAAATCCCGTTTCTTCTCCCAAATCAAATACTACTTCTGGGAAGATCCGAAATTGTTTAAGTATTGCTCCGATCAAGTGATCCGAAGATGTGTGTCTGAGAGTGAATTCCAAAGTATCCTTACCTTTTGTCATTCTCTTGCATGCGGAGGTCACCTTGGAGGGAAAAAGACTGCAACAAAAGTGTTGCAAAGTGGTTTCTATTGGCCCTCAATCTTTAAAGATGCTCATGACTTTTGTCAAGCTTGTTTAAGGTGTCAACAATTAGGTGTAATATCCCGGAGAAACATGATGCCTTTATCCCCAATTCTAGTTGTTGAACTTTTTGACTTATGGGGTATTGATTTCATGGGTCCATTCCCACCATCTTTCGGATTTGAATATATCTTGATGGATGTGGACTATGTCTCCAAGTGGGTGGAAGCGGTTGCTACTAAGAATAATGATCATAAGGTTGTGGTCAAATTTCTTCAAGAAAATATTTTTAGTTGTTTTGGCACACCGAGAGCAATTATCAGTGATGGATGGAAACATTTTATAAATCGACATTTTGAGTCTTTACTTCTCAAATATTCCATCACTCATAAGGTAGTTACTCCTTACCATCCCCAAACGAGCGGACAAGTAGAGGTATCAAATAGGGAGATTAAAAATATTTTAATGAAAACAGTGAGAACTGATCGAAAAGAGTGGTCTATAAGGCTTAACGATGCCCTTTGGGCTTATCGTACAGCTTTTAAGACCCCAATTGGAATGTTTCCCTATCACCTCGTTTTTGGTAAAGCATGCCACCTTCCGGTGGAGTTAGAACATA
Organism: Tetracentron sinense; assembly: GCA_015143295.1. Classification (NCBI taxonomy): domain Eukaryota; kingdom Viridiplantae; phylum Streptophyta; class Magnoliopsida; order Trochodendrales; family Trochodendraceae; genus Tetracentron; species Tetracentron sinense. The sequence continues at coordinate 10,385,106 of CM026554.1, forward strand.
AAGCCCTATGGGCCATTAAAAAGTTTAACTTTGATATGACTTTAGCGGGATCAAATCAGAAACTCCAACTCTCTGAATTGGAAGAGATGCATAATGATGCATATGAGAGTGTTAAAATTTATAAGGCCAAAACTAAAGCTTTTCATAATAAGACTATCTTACGAAGGCCTTTTAAAATTAATCAAAAAGTTTTACTTTTTAATTCTAGATTACGTCTCTTCCTTGGTAAGCTTCGTTCAAAATGGGATAGACCCTATATTGTGACCACAATTTTTTCCCATGGAGCAGTTGAGCTCAAAGACCCAAAAGATGGACACATTTTTAAGGTAAATGGGCAAAGGTTGAAACCCTATGTAGAGGGAATTGTTTCAGGTGAATTAATTGAAACCTCCGTTTTAGATGATCCCGTCTATCAAGACAGTTGATTAATTTGAGGATGTCTGGCTGAAGACGTAAAACTTAGTGCTTGTGGGAGACAACCCATTGATTTTGTGGTGTATTTTATTTTTTTTAGAGTTAGATTCTAAGTTTGGGGTGGATTAGTATCCACCAAAATTTTTTAGAGTCACTAGGGTGGATTTTATACCCCCCTACTCTTTTAGAGAGTTGGTTAAGGGTTCCCCTATCTTTTTTGAGTCTTTAAAAAACAAAAAAAATTCGGAGCCTCACGGCATTTTTGGTGATCGATCGCCCATTGTGCGGACCCAAAAAAAAAAAAACTAATCTAACTATCCAACCGGCGTTTTTGGCGATCGATCACCCCTAGGGGGATCGATCGCCCATCTAACTTTTTGAAAACAAAATAAAAATTTAGGGGGATCGATCGCCCACTTACGGATCATACAAAGCATTTTTTTTTTAGGCCCAAACTTCCTATTTTCTTTAAAACACCCGTGAACCCCTTTTGCTTTCTCATTCTCTCCTTTTCTTTCCTCTTCCCTCCCACTCTCTTCCCTTATTGCTCAACCAAATTCCTTCCAAATTCATTATTCCTTCTAATTGGTGAAATCTTCAAGGGAGATTGTGGATCTTTCACGTCTATTTCTTCAAAAGGTAACACTCTAAATCTCATCCCTTTCAATTTAGTGTATTTTTATTGGATGATTTGAGTTAGATTTGGATTATTGTGTGATTGTGGGAGGCCGGGTGGGCCGAGTGAATAATCCTTTAGTTTGATTGAAGTTTTTACTTGTTGTGGGAAGTCGGATTAAACGTTTGTGAAGTGTTTTGAAGGGTGATTTGGGTTGTTTCACCTTTGTGCACACCACGTGTTTGTGAAAAAGCCTGAAAGAGAATTTGTGCATAAAATGGCCCCTAGAAAGAGGACAAATACTGGAAAACGACTCATTGAGTCAAGTGAAGAGCCAAATGCCGAATTTTTGGAGAGGCAAGTAAAGCCTATTACAACTTTTGATATTGATTTTTTTTTTTTGAAATAATAGGCCTACTGCATCTACCATTGCACAGTTGGAAAGGAGAGAACTTTTGTATTTACTAGGGCCCTCCACTATGGCCCATCCTCAATTAGTGAGATTATTTTATCAAAGTATGGTTAAGAATAATCGAGATGGGTGGCTAGTTCTCTCATTCTCTGTGGATGGGGTCAGTTTTGATGTCACTGTAGAGTCTATTGCTTTGGCTATGGGATGCCCTGTTACTTCACCAGATGGGGTAGATTTTACACCTTCCCCATTTAAGAGCTCTGACACTCATGAAATCATAGAGGTAATGTGTAATGGTCAGTACCACGATAATGGGAAGAAAAATTGTACCAGAAGGGCTCTCCTCCCTCCAAAGTTATGGTTCATAGACTCTATTTTTAAATTGAATTTGTTTCCCATAGGGCATAAAATTAAGAGAAGGGATCTTCTTTTGAGAGCCTTGTATGAATTTTGGAGTGGCCAGTGGGTTGATGTTGCTGAATATATTTGGCGAACTATGGAGAAGTTCTATGATAAGGCCATTGTTGTGCCAGCTCCTGGGTCTAATACATGGGGACTTTATTTTGATAATTTAATTACCCAATTATTACTTGACCATGGGTATGTGCTTGATGAGCGTGAGCCTAGTATACCTCCTGTATATTTTGGAGAGTCTTCTTGGAGTAAATCATACCCCTCCCCCACCTCCCCGACCTAGACCTAGAAGACCACCTACCCAACCTAGAGTTCAGTCAGATGCACTTGTTTACTTGACTCGTCAGGAGTTTTAGGATTATCAGAGTATTCAGGACCAGAGATGGGAGGCACAACAGCAGCATCAGACTGATTTTCTTGCTTTCAGGGAGCATTCACAGTAGAGATGGAGACAGGCTGATGCTTTTTATGATGAGGCGCGCCAGCATTGTGATAGGTCTGATCAGTTTTATCAGAGTTCTTTTGATTTTCAGTAGATAATGAGGGCTGTAATCGAGACACAGTTTCCACCAGGCCATTTTCCACCACCTCCTCCTCCTCAGTAGGTTGTCCTTCCGGTCTTTAGTTAGGATTTTTATTTTTTCTTGAATCAGTTGTATGGAGCTTCACTCTACTTTTTTGATTTTTTTAGTCAGTTCGTTACTTGTTTTATCCACTGTTTAAACTTCAGATGCTCCATATTTTATGTTTTATCTCTTTGCATCTATTTTTTTTGTGGATATTTCTTGGTTTGTACAAACCCTGTAGGTGTTGTTTTGATTAAGTTTGGGATGGTTTGTCTACATTTTTTATCTCTTTTCACTCCCTTCACCTTTCTCATCATGGTTTGCTTTTCACGAATCAGGTATTGTTGTTCTAATCCCTTTTGTACTTTATTTCAATTTTTACATTGAGGACAATATAAAGTTTAAATTTGGGGTTTGAAAATAATAGGCTATACTATTATTTTATTTTTGATGATTGTGCAACCATGAATAGGATAGAACATGCAAAAACACTGAAATTTCTAGATTGTTCTGTTCTAAATTTTGAAAGATTGTCATGTATATAGGATAATCCAAATTTTATTGATAGGGTTGAATTTGAGAACATATAATCTCAAATACACACTGTTTGTAACTGTTTTTAACCTTACAAAAGCTGAAATTTTTTTAGTTATGAATAGACTTTGACATTTGCACAAGCACTCTAACATATTGTCTAGTGGGGTTTAAAACCAAGCTAATTGATTAGTGTTTTTGTTAACTTAAAAGAATTGGTAATCTAGAAATTTAACATCAACTTTGGCTAAAAAGAAAAATTAATAAAAGAATGGGTTACCTGACCAGGTTTTACACTTAGTAACCGGGCCTCTTGCTTCACTAAGCAGAGAGAGTTCGCGTCAAACCGTGTGATTTTTGGAATGGATAAAATAACCTAGTGTGACTAATTTGAGTTCGTAGCCTAATTAACTCGAGTTATTAAGCCCTTAGAAGTGTCTTGGCACCTGGTGCCCTAAAGTCATCTGGTTTGGGAGTCATCGGCCTAACACTTGCTACATGGGTTATCTAGAGTGCTTAATGGACTTAGATTCTGCATAGTCACACTTATAAAACAAAAGAAAAATTATTGAATGAAAGCCTTGGAGTTGGTAGTTTAAATTAAAAGGAAATTCAATGATAAATGAGAAGACAGAAAAACGGTTGAAAAGTAAGGTTGATATCACACATTCAATGGTTAGTCACATTATACATCAAAGAAATTTTGACAAATCTTTTAGAAGCTAAATTTTTCAGAAATAGTTGAGAATTGTGTGAAATTAAGAATGTGGAGAGTTGAAAATTCAACCTTGTTAATAATTTATGGATTATTTTGGATGCATTGTGATTCTGGAAAAATTAGAATATGATTCAATCACTGTTATGAAAATTACATGTTTTATCTTAATATATTGCACAATTATAGGATAATACAGATGTTTGTAAGTGTCATCACTGTAAATCTTCACGAGACTTCACTCGTCTTCTAGGGCCACCTAGGGGTTTAAATGGCTTATTGCATATGCAAAATGCAACCGGGGATCCCATGAAAGGGGATGTAGGTTTAGTTTAGATTCTAGTTTTATTTTTCATTGCTCGAGGACTAGCAATGTCTAAGTTTGAGGTTATGATCGGTGATAAATGTTATACATAAAAGCACCTCAAACTTAACTTGTTAAATTCTTTAGAGTAATTATTTGTATTATTTTATGCTACTTGGTAGTTTTAATTTGTTTCAAGTTCATACGAGAAAAAGAGCTTAAAATTGAAGAGTTTAAAAGCATTAAAGGTTCAAAAAGTTCTTAGGAGCAAAAGTGAAGAAAGCAGGAGTAAAACCCAAAATAATTGGGGAATTTCTACCTTGGGCGATCGATCGCCCAAGAGGGGGTGATCGATCGCCCCTCTATTCGTTTAGATTTTATTAAGCTGCGGAAATTTTATCTGTTGGGCCCAGTTTGACTATTCTTAAAGGCCCAAAATTCGTAAGGAAAAGAGAAAATAAGAGTTTTAGCCAAATTAGAAGTCCTTATTCTAGGAGGACTCTATTATTCTATTTTTCCCTATAAAATGAGAGTCTTTGTAGAGATTCCATCAGAGAGAATTTTGTAGAGATTTTTGGATCTGAAGAAGAAAAGTTCTGGAGATCAAGGAAGTCATGAAGAGAAGTGCTGTAGCTTTGTCTATGAAGATGTTGCATTCCTCTCTCATGATAAACTAATTTCCATTTTAGAGTTTCGATGAAACCCTAGCCAAGTAACTGTATCGTTTATTTTATTTTTATTTTTGATTTCTGAATTGTAAGACATTGATTGCATAAATGAGAGGGTTGTTTCAACAACTGGATTTAGTGATTTATATTTGATTTCAATGGAATTTTCAACCTTGTCTTAGGTTTTATAAAATTGGAATTGAACTCACTTGTGTTAATTTTCGTAAGAATTTTAACATAAGTTTTGTGCAATGGTTTCAACATATCGAGAGACCAAGTCCTAAGATATTTTATGTCAGGAGAAGATGAGTGATTACACAACCGTAGATTAGTGTATATCATTCGTACTAACCGAAGATACGATATGCCTAGGGCTTGATCCCTTGAACTTTTCTAGATCAGTTGAGAGGTGACGTGCTGTCACTCTAACTGTAATGTTTGCAAATTAAGAAATTAGAATAAATTCAAAATAGGGACTGGTTATTAGGTTAGTGTGGATTTGAAAACCCTAGATTTTCACTTTCAATGATTTAAAACCCGTAGTTGATAGTTAAATTAGAAATCATAATTAGTTTAATTCATTGTTTTAGTTTAATCAAACAAAATTTCATTGTCTCAATTATTAGTTTAAAATTAACCTGAATAAAAAGCAATGAAACCAGCGTAGTCCTTAGAGGAAAGATACCCTTGCTAGTACTATTCTATGGAATTATTACAAAAAAAAGAATAATTTAAGATTGACTGACGATCAGACCCATAACACTGCATTCTATATCAATTTCCGTATAACATGCAAGGCAAACTAAATATGAGTTTGTAAATTTCTTCTATATTAAACTAAATAGAACTCCAATCTAACAATATAAATCAACTGTCGACCAATTAACAAATAATAATCCGATCACCCATATGATCTCAATACTGAATTTAAAATCTAAGCACCATCTTTAATTTTGTCTTATTATATTCCTCTCAACTAATTAAAAACAAACTATCTAAAGATCAATAATATAGATAATAATCCGGATTGATCTCCTCCCCGAGATAATCACCCTCCTGTTCTTCTTGGTACTCTTCTTCAATTCAAGGTTGTGGAGCACATATATCAAACCCTCCTGAAACTACTGACATAAAGGTACAACTGAGCAAACGAAAGCTCAGTGCATGTAAAGTACAATTAACAATATAATATATCATACAGTTACATACATATTCATACTATATATAATCAAAGTGCAAAAACATAAAAGCAATGCTCATACCATCATTCCATGTAAGACTTGTGAGACATATGCATATGCATGAAAGTCATAACAGTAACAGTAAGTTCTCATGTCTATACCAGGGTTCAAGGTCCATGTCAGTTTAGGTTTTATACCAGCTTTTCTCATACTTAGAACGAGCACTATGTTTAGAATGTGTTGCAGGTTAATGCGCAACTGTATCTAAAACATGCATCCATATCCATGTTCATATCCATGTAAATACTAGATTTCAAGGTCCATACCTGATTTTATTCAATTTTCATATCCATGCATGATCATGTGAGACTCGTGTCCTTAACAATTTATCATGCCGTGATCAATGTGTTTGAGTGTCATAGTCAACTTTCATTAGAGTTATCCCTTAGATTCCGATATCAATACATCGAATTCCACCAAAGCCACCCATATAACTAAGGATCACAAATTTAAGGCTTTGATATCATCATTTACCTTTTTGAAATTCTACCATCATAATGCAAAATTACTCATAATTTACGTCTCAATAATATAATAATAATACTTATAATATACTATCACAATCAATTCATATAAACATGATTATCAACATTAAGGTATATCTAATGACATAATCATCATTCCAAAATATTAATTCCATAACCTTAATTTCATCATCATAAGTACATAACCATAATTTCATCATGATAAGTCTATAATCCCAATTCCATAATCATCATTCAATTTTCATATAATAATTACCATGATCATTATTAATCCAAAAATCATAAAACAATATATATCATTATATTCTGCCAATATTAATAACAAATCATGAATCACATCCTTTTCCATCATTAAAGATCATTTTGCATCATGAAAGATCAAGTCATATTCTTTAACAAAGCATGAGAATAACATACAAGCATATCCATATCTTATACTTATCATAGCATCATTAAAAGTAAAGTATATGGTACCTTCCTTGATTGTTTCTCTACGATCTTTTGCTTTAGAATGACATTGGAGTGATCTTCAAGCTCTCCATTCTTCTCTAATGAGAACTCCTTGAGAAACCCTAGGTTTTTCTTAATTTTTTCTCTCTAATAAGTTTTAGAATGATAGAATACCTAAAATACATGAGTTAAGGTCTTTATATAGGCAATACCATAGTTGGAAGGTGATTATAATTGCTAAAAATACTATTCATGAAACACTATTCACGTGGTTACTATTCATCCTATTTACAGTTTTACCACTGAACTTTGAATAATTCTATCAAGCTTAATTCTTATCGGATTAACTTAAAATTTGAACCATATCTACTTTAGGTCATATATAATTTACTTTACAATTTTCATAAATTTTGGATTACAGAAAATGGCCAAAATACTCCTCTTATGATATAAATAGAGGCAATTTTGCCTATTTTGACTATTTTCTTTGCTTTAAACTTTAACCATTGATCATGCAATACTTATAACTTTAGTTAAAACTTTACATAGACATATTTAGACATAGTTAATTATCAATTAACATCAATTAAATAATCTTGGACATCAATTAACATTAAGTACAATGTTTTAAGCAAAATCTCCATATTTCCATTCAATGTGCACTAATTTCTAAAAAAACAAGTTTTGGGTCTCTACAAAAAGAGATGGATGGTTAGGATTTTATAGAGAAATAGATTAGAGTTTTAATAAAATGAAGAATTGAGAGAGAACTAAAGGAGAAAAGAAAATATGAGAAGATATTTTGAGACTAGAGTTACTATGTGAGAGAGGAAAAATAGAGATTTGAAATGGATGGTTAGGATAGAAGAAGAATGAGTGGTTAGGATTAATTAGAGAGAAAATTAGTTAGGCTTTTTGTGATGCCCCGAACTCGCACCTAAAGATTAATGTTCCGAGACGCGTGCTCGTTCGTTAGAATCATGCATGCGGAAAACTTTACCCGCGAAAATGCGGGAATTTTTAACTTTTTTTTTTAGCTTACATAAGAAATAACAATTGATCATCACAATAACTCATCATAAGCAAATGAAATTACCTCACTGATTATAGTAGCCTTTACTTTTGGCATCAAAGATATGTTGGTACACTTTCTAAAATCTATCAAGTGCAACTCATTGTCAATCGGCAACCGCTTAAGGATCTGAAGACATAAAATGAAAGGTGAGCTATAGAGCCCAACAAAATTCACAATTCATCTAGACTATTTTCCACATAATAACACCATCAATAACGATATAGTATTATAGTTCAATTATCATATTATAATAATATAGAGAATAATAATATCGTAACTATCCCTTTGTGCTAAGGCGGTTGAGAGCATATCTCACTTATTTTTGGCATGTCCGATAGCCCAAGCGATCTGGTTCGGCTCTCCTCTCTCGATGCGGATTGATCAATGTCGACTTCCCTCTTTTGATCGGTGGCTAGAGTCCCAATTGAAAATGATGCAATATAGGGGTGGGGATGGATACCCTATAGTTCTTTTTAATCTCTATCTTATGACATATTTGGCTTGCTCGAAATGAGGCATGTTTCAAAAACAAGAGCCCAGACCCAATCACAATTATTCAGAGAGCGATTATGTGGGTTTTGGAGGTTGCCTTTGAATCTGAAGCCCCTCATAATGGGATAGTTCCAAAGCAGGGCCCCCTTAACCGTTGCAATGTTAGTTGTCAAGTTTGTTGATCCCCTCTGGAGTTGGGGTGGGTTAAAATCAATTGTGATGGCGCTACAACAACAAATATTCCCAAAGCGAGCGCAACTACCTTTGCAAGGAGTTGTGCTAATCAACTTCTTGCTTAAGAATCATCTAATCCCCTCCGAGACCATGGCTGTGATGGGGAATGTGCAGAAACTTCTCCAAACTTTTTCTAGTGTCAAGGTGTCCTACATTCCCAGGAGTGGAAATGTTGTAGCCCGCCAGTTAGTCCGTAGATTCCTCTTAACCGAGGGAGTCAGCCGGCCTCCTTTCGATCCGGGCATTTCTTTGGTGTAATTTGTTTCTTTAGTTTTTTGTTAAATGATATCCTTCCAACCAAATATATATATATATATAAAAGGATGGGACCACCTATAATTGAGCCCAAAGAAAGAAACTACTTTCAACAAAAAGAGAAGAAACTACTGCAAGACCAGACCTATATTGTCGTGGTTGGACCACCCACACACTTATGTATAGAGGTGTCAATGGGCTAAATTTGGGCTTCAGAAACTTATTATAAGTGGCCAAGCTCAAGCCGAACCTATTCAAAAATCAGAAAAACCCAGGCCCATGCTCGACCCATTGACACCCTACTTACCCACCGTTTTCAGTGCATTGTTCTTAGACGTGCTTAGGACAACTTACAAAATCCTAATTAAACCATAATATTTGTTACGAGAGATGAAGAGAGAACAATAGTTTCAATTAATTTTTTTTTTGCGAGAATCATGTCTCACTTATCTAAGGTTAGCACCTTAATAGTTAGATTAATTAATTGATGGGCCCATCAAATGCCTCGTTCTAATTAGACTCCAAACCAAGTCTACCTTCTATGGGGATACATTCCTACGACTTGAGCATAGGTATCAATTTAAAATTCAAAAGTAGGGTGTCAACGGGCGATTTCGGGCCCCAAAAACCAGTTGACACTCCTATTCGAAAGGTCAAGAAGCAATAAAATAGACCAAAAGGAGAGTAGGAAAATATAAAAGCCAAAGGGTAGATGAAAGAGCTAACTCTACTCTCTCCCTATTGAGCTCTCTCATTTTTAAGGTAGGAAGACAGACTTTGTGCAAGGCAATCAGAAGCGCGCAAGCCTTACTCTCAGCCAAAAATCAACACTTGTTAAAGTAAGGATAATTTATTTATTTTTGGCTAGGAATAGGGAATGGCTGTGATCAAGATAGTTATAGCCTACACCCACCTGCTCGGTCAATTGGTCAAGTACCACACCTTATCAAGCGGAAGTCTCAGTTTCAACTCCCAGCAGTTTCTATATGCTCCCTCATGGTGTGGGTGTCTGAGATGGGGTGAGAGAGGAATAATCTGGCCAAAGGTTGGGATAACCTACAAAGTTCTTGTGTTTTTGCCTCTAGAGAATGCCACTTTTTTAAATTGTTCATAAAATAAAATAAAAAAAACATTTTGATTTTTGACCTTTCAAAAAACAAAAGAGGGTGATCTTAAAAAATAATGAAAAGGTTTCCCTGCCCTGCAAGTTAGCTGTAAGCATCACTGACTCTCACACTAACCGAACACCACTTATTGGTGCTCTCTTTTTCTTCCCTATTTAATTGATTCCCATGGTCTACCCAAAAAAGAAATTGATTCCCATGCATCATCTAATACCTTTTGGGCGATCTTCCCATTTGGAATTTTCTCTTAAATAATGAATCTTGGGCCATACTTCTACTTAATCCTTTGAGGACCCCAAATTACACCCATCTATTCATTTTAATCCCCCAAGGACCAAATTGCTCAATTATAATAATAATAATAATAATTTTTATTAGTTTATGCAATGATCGCTGATATCTTTTATTATCTACAATTACAATTGGTTAGTGTTGGCTAGGATAATTTTTACCAATTTTGACTATGATTTCTCCTAATGAGTTGTACACCTCTAATCCCAAAGGAGTGGACAAGTGGTTCCTGGGCCTTTCACCTAGCCTACTCCACCTTTGGGCCAGTCCCACCCGGATTTTTTGGACTTTTTTGGTGGGGTGGATTGTGGCCCTTTGTCACATTTCAAGGATCTAGTCCTGAACCGAAGGGTTGGGACATCAACAAAAAAAGAAAAGAAAAGGTGCACCTCCACATCCTAACTATAGCAACGGGTGTCTTCTTGTTCAAATTTTAAAATGGGGGACATTCAAGAAAAAGAGTATGCAACATTGCCTATCTTTAAATGCAAAAATGACAGAGAAAGGGTAGCCAGTTTAGATGCAAGATTGTCTCTCTTTAAATGCAGGTTTCAGTTTAGTGGACCTTCACCACGTGGCAGAGAAATCCCACTTTCTCCCGTCTTAGATCACATTAAAAATTTGGTCATGTTTGGGCTAATGTGGGCGAAGGGCGCTGTGGCCAATTTGAAGGGCAAATCAAATTATTTGGAGGGATCACTCTTTTAAGATTTTTGAAGATTGGAACAAGTGATTTCTTATATTTTTTTTTTAAAAAGTCCTAATTGGATTAACAGTAACTCCTTTCAATGAGTACAAATCTTTTCTTTTTTAAAAATTCCTTAAAAATTCCTTTAATAAGGTTATCCTGCCAAGCATTGCTCTTAAGGGCAGAGTTAGAGCGTAGTCAATTCAGGCGCTTAAAGGGCTAGAGTAGGATTAAGGTCCAGGGCCGACCCTATCCTAACCTTTGACAGCCCTCCACATGACTAAAGGAAAATGCAATATGTCTCTTTAGCTACATAAAATCTTAGTTGGTATACGGCAGCAAACATTCCCCTAGTGGGTTTCTGAAAGGAGAGTGATGTTTCTTCAAAAAGAAAAAAAAAGAGACGTGTTGCGTTTTCTTTGGTCATGTGATGCTATCATGGTACACCGTACACCTGATATTAGAGATATTTGCCCCGTTCATGTAAATTTTCAAATTAGTGACTCTAACAAGGGGCCTGGGATTGTCTCTGGCGAAGCCAGAAAGGGCTTATCTCGGGGTTCCATAGAATAGGTGACAAGTGGTGGAGAAGTCAAAATCATGGGGCCCACGATTTTGACTTCTCCACCCTTAATAAGACATGTGGCGATAAGTGTGTGAGAATAAAGGGGAGAGATATCATATGGGGAGAAGTCAAAAAAATGGGGAGAAAATGAAATGACTTCTCCCCATTTTTTGGCCAACTGTCGCATAATGTATGGAACCCCGAGAGGGGTTTCTGGCTTCGCCAGAGACAAGCCAAAGCCCTAACAAGGGGGCATTTAAGAGCACCTGCCCCTCTAATGCAATAGAAAGGTGTGCCTTTATTTATTTATTTATTTTTTTTAGTGAGGGTAATCTTGAGATGAAGAGCTAAAGAGAAAAGTTCTTTTTTTTTTTTTCTCCGATGATGTAGCCCGGTGTCTTTAGAATCGGACGGGCTTCGAATCAACAGAGAGTGGTCTGTTCGACTGTGTCCTTTTATTAATAATAAAAAAAATCTTTTATTTATTTCATTTTCCCTCTTTTCCTCGTTGGTTCTACCGATTTTTAATCTCAATTTCCTAGTTGAATAGATCGGATATGACCCATTCTTAATACAATTTTAGGAGGTTTCGAAACCGATGACCTGTCCGGTTCCTGATTTACTGTTTCAACCAACCGGTCCAGTTTTAATTACACCGATGTAACTAGATTTACTAACCGTAACTATTAACACATGATAAATAAATAAATAAATAAAGTGCTGATACTTTTTTCTTTTTGTTAAAAATGTTTGAAAAGGCTAGGGATAGAGGGTTACCTTGACCTGAGACCCCTAGAGTTCTTGAAAAAACCATGCATATCATAAGGAACACACCCTAAATGTGCATACACAGCAATAGCTAAGGTACTGCTAAGGTGTTTTTTTTTAAAAAGGTTATCAGGTAACACACACTCTAAACGCATGCATAGCCATACTTAAGGTAGCCGCTAAGGTGCCATAAGGGTAAAGGTGCCGATACTCAATGTGCAAGATAGCATGTTTATTTAAGGTTAAAACCAGGCAATTTGGAACTGAAATTGCGGCTTCTCTCACGGAAGCTGTGATGTATGTTTGTCAACTTCTACAACCAGTTAGGATACAAAAGGTAAGCATAACCAAATGAGAGGAATATAAGGAGATTTGTATATTTGAGTATTGACTTTATAGTGTAAAACAAAAGCATCAAAATATCTGACTGAGACACTCTACTTAACCTTCGATCTGTGGTGACTCAAGCTTTGAGTTTGTGGGCCACCTTAAAATAATTGATTAGGACGTGTGTACCACAGTAGGCGTTGATCAACCTGTTCTGCACAGAACTACAATTACTATTTTCAACACTGTACCTAACACGTGTCAAGTTTTTCTTTTTTGAAAAATATAATGGTTGTATTGTCATTTAGAGAATATTTAAGGGTAAAATAATTTATTTTTTCCTTAAATAAAACACAATTATACTAAAATCATTCTAAACTAGTGGGGGCACGTGCGATACACGTGTGAGAGAGTGGAAGGAGAGAGACACTGGGAAGACAGACCCGGGGCATTTGAAAAAAAAAAATTAAAAAATATTTTAGGTATAGAAACTTGAAAGATATTTTAGATATCTCTTATGAAAAAAATTATACAGGGTGTTGATTGTAGAATGAGAACTTAGGGATATTTTGAGACTCAAAAAACTTTAGGGGTCTCAGGGGCATGGGATCTCGTCGATTTGGCTTATCCAAATCGGCTTTTAATGGGGGGTCTCTGTTCGAAGACCGGCCTTCATTCGATCGTGCAAATCCTTCTAAAATGGTGCCTGCCACTTATCATCCTACTCATAGTCGGACTCATAGTCGGTCTGTTCACCACCTAATCAAGTGATAACAACTGAAGCAACAAATATTCTTTTGACACAATTCTATCGAGAAGCCGAAGAGAAGTTGAGACCAAAGAGAGCTGCCTCTGAACATCTGATACCAGAGCATGGATGCAAGCAGCCTAGGGTTCTTTCGCAAATACTTCCAACTGAGCCTCGCTTATTTAAATTGTCCATGTATCCATTCTTAATGGGAGCCAAATCATCTCAGGTGATAACCGGATTTGGCAAATCCGGTTATCACCCCTAGAGTTCACCACGTGTCTCCTTTGACACCCCTTAACCGTGGGTAAGGTTCACCCAACCCTAGGGTTCACCCACCTATTTTTGGTTTTTTTTTTTAAAATAATAATTCTTTTTTTAAAATTTAAAAACTGTTTTTAGAGTTTTTTTTAATATTAAAAACAGTTTTTTAATTTTAAAAAAAGTAATACTATTTTTTTAAAAAAAAAACCAAAAATAGGTGGGTGGACCTTAAGCACGGTTAAGGGGTGTCAAAGGAGACACGTGGTGACCTCTAGGGGTGATAACCGGATTTGCCAAATCCAGTTATCACCGTAGAGGATTTGACTCCTTAGTGTCATGCCAAGTTTCTGTTAATTTGTTGCCTGCTTGCTTGTTCAAGTAAAATGCCTAGCCAGACATGTAGATTATGTGTTTATAAATACTCAATGGAATAAATACAGAGGGTGACCCCATTACAAAAATAAATATTTTAGGGACATTTTTGGTATAGTAAAGAAAAGGAGGGGTAGGGCCCAGATGTTCTTTTTTTTTTGGAGCCTTTTGCCAAGAGAGCAAGGAGTCTGGGTAAGTCACTAAGGTCACCATGTGTCCTTTTTAATATTCATTAACTGTAGTTAAGATTCAATCATCCTTAAAGTTCACCAACTTATCCTTAGTTTTTAAAAAGAAAAAAATATGAAAAAAATTTAATCTTAGGAGTTATTGAATTTTAATAAGGGTTTTAAAAATTAATATTTTTTTTCTAAAAACCAAGGATAAGTGGGTAAACTTTAGGGGCGAGTGAATCTTAACCACAATTGGAATTCTGTTATGCCCTTCAAGTTGTCATGTGTCTCTTTTGACATCCCTTAACTATTGTTAATATTCATCCACCCCTAATGTTCACCCACTATCTTTGGTTTTTAGAAAAAAAATATGATTTTTTTTAACCCTAGGAGTTAGTGAATTTTAACCAAGGTTTAAAATAATTAATATTTTTTTCTAAAAACCAAGAATTCTTAGGTGAACCTCAAGGGTTCCATGTGTCTTTTTTGACACCTCTTAACTGTGGTTAAGATTCACCTACCCTAGTGTTCACCCATCCCTTAGGTTCACCCACTTATCCTTGGTTTTTAGAAAAAAAAAATGATTTTTTTAAAACCCTAATTAAAATTCACTAACTCTTAAGAGTTAATTTTTTTTCCTAAAACTAAGGATAAGTAGGTGAACCCTAGGAATGAGTGAATTTTAACCACAGTTAAGAAGTATATAATCATAGAAAATTTCAAGTCTACTATAAATGAGAAATGTGTAGTTTGAGAATAAAGCAAACATTCAATGACTCATTTTAGCCTTCTCATTAATAGAGTATGATAGAAGTAAAAATGACATTTTTGGATTAATAGAGTATGATAGAAGTAAAAATGACATTTTTGGAATTTATACAAATATCAATCAACCTGTTAAACAAGAATCCTCTTTATATTAGTAGAGTTCTAAATAGGGTTTTTTTTTTTGCAAAAAACCCCTTATCATTTCAGCTATTTGTAAATACTCCATTCATTTTTGTGATTTTGTATTTTACCCTCACTAACTTTTAAATCCTTTGCAAATCCACTATTTCACAAATGTTAAAATTTTGATGAAATGACCTTTATAACCTTATTTAAATGAAAATTGTAAAAACTTTTTACAAGTGCTTGGAACCCATGAATTTTGGTTAAAATTCACTCACCCTTAAGATTCATCTATCTAACCATCGTTTCTAGAGAAAGAAAAATATTAACCTTTGGTTGATTATGATTAACCACAGTGAAAGGGGGCTCTACAAGTTACCACATGTTCATTTTAACACCCACTAATTGTGGTTAAGATTCACTTACCCCTAGGTTTTTTTTTTTTAGGGTTCATCCATCTAATCTTTGATTTTAGAAAAAAAAATATATTAACATTTGGTTGATTATGTTTAAACATAGTTATTTACAAATAGTTGAAAAGATGTGGTTTTTTTTGTGCAAAAAACCCAATATTTTTGTTTTAAGGCGGAGTACCTCGTTCGTGAAAGGGTTGCTGCCCATATGGTCTCCTCGTCCGCATACACAAGCACACCCCACTCCTCATAATTGGCTACAAACTATCATCACAAAAATAAATTGTTCTTGTGTTTTTGCATACACAAGCACACCCCACTCCCTCATGGTGTGGGTGTCCGAGATGGGGCGAGAGAGGAATAATCTGGCCAAAGGTTGGGATAACCACATACAAAGTTCTTGTGTTTTTGCATACACAAGCACACCCTACTCCCTCATGGTGTGGGTGTCTGAGATGGGGCGAGAGAGGAATAATCTAGCCAAAGATTGGGATAACCACCTACAAAGTTCTTGTGTTTTTGCCTCTAGAAAATGCCACGTTTTTTAAATTGTTTATAAAAAATTACGTTTTTTAAATTGCTTATAAAAAAAAAAAGCATTTTAATTTTTGACCTTTCAATAAAAAAAACAAGAGGGTGATCTTAAAAATAATGAAAAGGTTTCCCCGCCCTGCAAGTTAGCTGTAAGCATCACTGACTCCCACACTAACCGAACACCACCTATTAGTGCTCTCTTTTTCTTCCCTATTTAATTGATTCCCATGGTCTACCCAAAAAAGAAATTGATTCCCATGCATCGTCTAACACCTTTTGGGCGATCTTCCCATTTGGAATTTTCCCTTTATGCTCCGTTTGTTTTGATGTAAAATAGAGGAAAACAAAAAAATTCCACGGAAAATATCATTTTTCGTGTGTATTTTCTATAGGACAATTGACATTTTCCATGAATTTCATTTGTTTTCCCCTATTTTACATCAAAACAAACGGAGCATTAATAATGAATCTTGGGCCATATCTCTACTTAATCCTTTGAGGACCCCAAATTACACCCATCTATTCATTTTAATCCCCCCAAGGATCAAATTGCTCAATTATCTTTACTATTATAATGCGAGAGGCATGTGTAGATATTTTTTCAAAATTCCCAAATTACCCTTTTACAAAAACAAAACATTTTTACTATTATAATACGAGAGGCATGCATAGATATTTTTCTGAAATTCCCAAATTACCCTTTTACAAAAACAAAACATTGATTTAATGTTTAACTTTAATTCCCAAACTACCCTTGCCTTTGATTTATCTTCTTTACAATTATAATAGGACAGGCATTCGTAGATGATTTTTTTGAAATTCTCAAATTACCTTTATATAAAAACAAAACATTGATTTAATGTTTAACTTTAATTCCCAAACTACCCTTGCCTTTGATTTATCTTTACTATTATAATGCGAGAGGCATGCGTAGATGATTTTTCCGAAATTCCCAAACTACCCTTATATAAAAACAAAACATTGATTTAATGTTTAACTTTAATTCCCAAACTACCCTTGCATTTGATTTAATGTTTTACTTTAATTCCTAAACTACCCCTTGCCATCTATCTACCAATCGCGATTGACCTCAGGGAGAGTTCAATCACACCTATGGGTTAACACATGCCCCTTTTAATTCCTATTAATTATGGTTAACTCCTTTCCTCGCTCTCACGTGCATTGCACGTGCCACTAGCGAGTTCAACTGGGTGTCGCTAACTCCTTCCCCTCGCTCTCACTTGCATCGCACGTCCACCCGCTAGTAATAATAATAATAATAATTTTTATTATTTTATGCAATGATCGTTGATATCATTTGTAATCTACAATTACAATTGGTTAGTGTCGACTAGGATAATTTTTTCCAATTTTGACCATGATTTCTCCTAATGAGGGGTACACCTCTAATCCCAAAGGAGTAAACCAGTGGTTCCTGTGCCTTTCGCCAAGCTTACTCCACCTTTGGGGCCAATCTCGCCGGGAATTTTTAGACTTTTTTGGTGGGGCGGATTGCGGCCCTTCATCACATCTCGGGGATCTGGTCCTGACCCGAAGGGTTAGGACACCCCAAGGTTACCCACAAAAAAACAGAAAAGAAAAGGTGCACCTCCACATCCTAACTAGAGCAACGAGTGTCTTCTCGTTCAAAATTTTAAAATGGGGGACATTCACGAAAAAGAGTGTGCAACATTACCTATCTTTAAATGCAAAAATGTCAGAGAAAAGGTAGCCAGTTTAGATGCAGGATTGTCTCTCTTTAAATGCGGGTTTCAGTTTAGTGGACCTTCACCACGTGGCAGAGGATCCCACTTTCTACCGTCTTTGTGATCACATTAAAAATTGGTCCAATGTGGGCGAAGGGCGTTGTGGCCAATTTGAATGGCAAATCAAATCGTTTGGAGGGATCACTCTTTTAAAGATTTTCGAAGATTGGAACAAGTGATTTCTTATTATATTATATACTCGTGGGTGGCACGTGTGATGCACGTGAGAGCGAGGAGAAGGAGTTAACCATATTTAATAGGAGTAAAAAGGGATACGTGTTAAACTGCAAGTGCGATTGAACTCTCCTCGAGTTCAATCGTGATTATTACTCCTCATTTCTTATCCCTAGGGGGTCAACCACAGTTGATAGACAGTAAAAAAGGGGCTTGGACCAATGAGGTCACTGGGTTCAACTTCGAAGCTAACCCAAGGTCCGTTTTCCATTTCCCTTTGTGTCTTGAGAAGAGGACCCCAGGGTCCTCTTCTAAGCTGACCGCATTGTCCCCATGTCCCTTTTAACACCTCTTTAACCATGATTAAGCTTAAGTAAATTAAAATTAATAATTTTGTTTTTCTAATATTCATGGTTAGATTGCTTAACCTTAAGGGTGAGTGAATTCTAACCACAGTTGATGGGTGGTAAAAAAGGGGCGTAGACCAATGAGATATCGGTCAGCTTCTAAGCTGACCCTGGTTCGTGTTCCTTTCCCTTTTGTCATTATATTGACTAGCGGGTGGCACGTGCCATCCACGTGAGAACGAGGGGAAGGAGTTAACCACAGTTAATAGGAGTTAAAAGGGACACGTATTAACCCGCGAGTGCAATGCAATTGAACTCTCCCCGAGTTCAATTGCAATTGACTGTGATTCTATTCTTTAAATAGATAGATGAGGGTAGTTTGGGAATTAAAGTAAAAAATTAAATTAAAGTTTTGTTTTATATAAGGGTAGTTTAGGAATTTTAGAAAATTCAGGCTACGCCTGCCTCTCCCATTATAATAGTAAAGATACTATATATTATATACTATATACTAAAGAAATAGGATGTCTAGGTGTCATCCTCTTTTATCTCCATTTTAAGATTTGTGATGTCCTATCATCACATAGTGGGAGTCATAAATACCCTCTCTTAATTTCCTATTTTCTCTTCTCATTATTAACTCTCTCTCATGCCTCAATAGATTCTTCTACTCAACAAAGACCTCTTCTCTCTCCCCAAGTCTCAACTTCACTTAAGTGGGACTCATAAATACCCTCTCTTAACTATCCTCTTTATCCCTCTCCATTCTTATCTCTCTCCCAACGATGACCTCTCCCAACTCCAAGTCCCAACAAAACCCTCCTCTCTCTCCCACTGCTTTCTTTTCCCACCTATTTCTCTCATTTTCCTAGGGAAGTCACCCTAAATGTAAGGAGTTAATTGTTTTGTGAATATAGTTCAGTGGTTTAGGGTCTTAAAGTTGAAGCAATGAAGAGAGTCTTCTACAATTGGAAACAAATAAATAGAGAGGGTCTTCTACAATTGGGAGTGACTGGTCAAGCAACATTACAAATCCAGAAAGAGCAGCTTAAAAGTTTGGGGCAAGGTTACGAAAGGAAAATGAAGTGAAGATTTCATAGATAGAAATTTAGACTCATTGAAGTTTCTGGATTTTTATCCATGAATCAAAAACGTTGAACAAGAACGTAATTTGTAAGATGGTTAGTTCTAATATATTGTACTTTATTTTTCCTTTATTCTTAATTTGTATCCTTTTTATTTTCTTTATTCATATACCAGTGCATCGTTTCAATGAGAAAATTATACATATAATCATTTTTTTTGATTGTTCATATATTTCAAAGGATAATATTTTTGAGTTTTGATTTGCTAAGTGCATGGACCATCATGATGTAAGAGATCCTATATGATGAGAAATGTTGATCAGACGGGAAGAGCTTACTGAGATGTTGGCTATCCAGAGGTGGGTCCATAATCTTGCGGCAGTCAATGAGCGTAATCACTACGTACTTCTCCCTTTGATGATTGAAAAGGTGTTTAGAGGAATATGGGGTCATTAATCTAGCAGCAGCCAAAGCCCCACACAATATAATCACTCTTGTCTTGCTTGCCTACAATCCATAAGGAAGCATTTTATGATGCACCTATGCTCTATTTTCCTTGTTGGAGCCTATTCACATTATCATATAAACATGTTATTCATTCATCTAAACCAAAAAGGAAGATCTCAACCTTTCGATCTGGATGAAGACTTAGATGGACCGTTGATATTTGAAAATTATATTCAGTCATTTTAAACTTTTTAAGTTGA
Organism: Tetracentron sinense; assembly: GCA_015143295.1. Taxonomy (NCBI): domain Eukaryota; kingdom Viridiplantae; phylum Streptophyta; class Magnoliopsida; order Trochodendrales; family Trochodendraceae; genus Tetracentron; species Tetracentron sinense. The sequence continues at coordinate 10,405,218 of CM026554.1, forward strand.
GTAACGAGAATTGCCTCTTCATTAACTGACGTAAAATTAGAAGCTTTGAAGATTAAAAAAAAAAAAAAAACCTTCAACATTTGCATATACAATTGTTGAGTATTTAGAAATCCATGATTTGAATGCTTCCGGCTTGACAAGAACTCAAAAAAAAAATCTAAAACTTTTCACAAGTTATAACTTCCCGACTACTCTGCATCTCCCTAATATATAGATCTTCTCATGAAATAATTATTTCACGTATTATTTCTAACTCATTATAATTTTGTAATTTTTTTTTAAAAAAAAATTGTTCACACCTGTGCATCGCAAAGGGTCTCTGCTTAGTATTTTTTTTAAAAAAATCCTAATTGGATTAACATTAACTCCTTCCAATGAGCACAAGTCTTTCGTTTTTTTTAAATGCTTTAATAAGGTTATCCTGCCAAGCATTGTTCTTAAGGGCAGCGTAGTCAATTCAGGCCCGTAAAAGGGATAGGGTGGGGTTAAGGTACAGGGCCGACCCTATCCTAACCTTTGACAGCCCTCCACATGACTAAAGGAAAATGCAATGTCTCCTTTAGCTACATAAAATCTTAGTTGGTATAGGGCAGCAAAGTGTGATGTTTCTTCAAAAAGAAAGAAAGAGACGTGTTGCGTTTTCTTTGGTCATGTGATGCTATCATGGTACACGGTACGCCTGATATTAGAGATATTTGTCACGTTCATATAAATTTTCAAATTGTTGACTCTAACGAGGGGGCATTCAAGAGCACCTGCCCCGCTAATTCAATAGAAAGATGCGCATTTTTTAGTGAGGGTAATTTTGAGATTAAGAACTAAAGAGATTTTTTTTCTTTTCCAATGATGTAGCCTAGTGTTTTTAGAATCAGACTGGGCTTCGAATCAGCAAAGTGGTCTGTTCGGCGGTGTCCTTTTATTAATAAAAAAATATCTTTTTATTTATTTATTTCATTTTTCCTCTTTTCCTAAACGATTCAATCGGTTTTTCCATTCTGACCAATTCTTAATACGATTTTAGGAGGTTTCGGAACCAACGAAATGTCCGGTTCTGATTTACCGGTTTTACCAGCCGGTCCGATTTTAATAACACTGATATAATCAGATTTATTAACCCTAACTATTAACACATGAAAAATAAATAACTAAGTGCTGATACTTGTTTTATTTTTAATAAAAAGATTTGAAAAGGCTAGAGAGATAGGGAGTTACCTTGGCCTGAGACCCTTAGAGTTCTTAAAAAAACCATGCATATCATAACAAAACACACCTAAACGCGCATACACAGCCATACTTAAGTAAGGTAGCCACTAGCCTAAAGTGCTTTTTTTTTGGTAGAAAGTTTATCATGTAACACACACCCTAAACGTATACACAATCATAACTAAGGTAGCCGTTAAGGTGCCATAAGACAGGTGTTTATTTAAGGTTAAAACCAGGCAATTTAGAACTGAAATTGCGGCTTCTCTCACGGAAGCTGTGATGTATGTTTGTCATCTTCTAAAACCAGTTAGGATACAAAAGGTAATCATAACCAAATAAGAGGCATATAAGGAGATTTGTGTCTGTGAGTATTGACTTTATAGTGTAAAACAAAAGCATCAAAATATCTGACTGAGACACTCTACTTACCCTTCGATCTGTGGCGACTCAAGCTTTGATTTAGTAAACCACCTTAGAATAATTGATCAGGACGTGTGTACCAGAGGCGTTGATCAACCTGAACAGTAAAGAACTACTATTACTATTTTCAACACTGTACCTAACACGTGTCAAGTTTTTCTTTTTTGAAAAATATAATGGTTGTATTGTCATTTGGAGAATATTTAAGGGTAAAATAATTGGTTTTTTACTTAAATAAAACACAATTAGATTAAAATCATTCTAAACTAGTGGGCGGCACGTGCGAGCATGTAAGAGAGGGGAAGGAGAGAGACACTAGGAAGACAGACCTAATAAGGGCATTTGAAAAAAAAATTAAGAAATATTTTGGGTATAGAAACTTAAGGGACATTTTGGATATCTCCTATGAAAAAAACTGTAAGGAACATGTTAATTATAGAATGAGAACTTAGGAACATTTTGAGACTCAAAAAGCTTAAAATCTCGTCGATTTCACTTCTCCAAATCAGCTTTTAATGGGGTCTCTGTTGGAAGACTGGCCTTCATTCGATCCTCATAATTTTAGCCAGCTTCGACACCTTCCGATCCTGCAAATCCTTCTAAAATGGTGCCTGCCACCTATCATCCTACTCATTGTGGGACTGTTCAACTGAAGCAACAAATATTCTTTTAAGACAATTCTATCGAGAAGCCGAAGAGAAGTTGAGAACAAAGAGAGCTGCCTCTGAACATCTGATACCAGAGCATGGATGCAAGCAGCCTAGGGTTCTTTCGCAAATACTTCCAACTGAGCCTCGCTTATTTAAATTGTCCATGTATCCATTCTTAGTGTCATGCCAAGTTTGTGTTAATTTGTTAAAAATTAAGTGTTTGTCTGGTTGCTTGTTCAAGTAAAATGCCTAGCCAGACATGTAGAATATGTGTCTATAAATACTCAATGGAATAAATACAGAGGGTGGCCCCATTACAAGAAAAAAAAAAACTTTAGGGGCATTTTGGGTATAGTAAAAAAAAGTACGGGTGGAGCCTTAGTCAGATGTTCTTCTTTTGGAACGTTTTGCCAAGTGAGCAAGGAGTCTGGTTAAGTCACTAAGGTCACCATGTGTTCTTTTTAACATTCATTAATTATGGTTAAGATTCACTTATCCTTAAAGTTCACCCACTTATCCTTGGTTTTTAGAAAAAAAAAAAAAAAAAATTTAAGCTTAAGAGTTATTGAATTTTAATAAGGGTTTTAAAAATTAATATTTTTTTTCTAAAAACTAAGGATAAGTAGGTGAACTTTAAGGATGAGTGAATCTTAACCACAATTGGAGTTCAGTTATGCTCTTGAGGTTGCCATGTGTCTCTTTTGACATCCCTTAACTATTGTTAATATTCACCCACCCCTAAGGTTCACCCACTGTTGATGATGGTTATTGAAAAGCTTGACTTGTGAAATTTTGAATTTAAGAACGTTGTTCATAATTCAATAAAATAATGACACGTGGCTTAAAAGACGTTCTAACATATTACACATACTAAAATCCTTTTTGAGAATTGGTTAAATAGAATTCCATGTTTATCTGATAATGATGATTTTTGGTCATTAATGATCAATGATTTTAAGCTCTTATGCTTTTAGTTCATAAAAAAGATTTTTTGCTCATTAATGACAATTTTACCCTTATGTCACTGATGAAAGATGAGACTATTGCGCTTTTAACGCTATTAACACAGATTCAAGTCCTAACGCCTTTGGATATTGTTTCAGGCTCTAATGCCTTTGGATATTGTTTCAAGCTCTAACGCTTTTGGATATTATTTCAGGCTCTAACGCCTTTGGATACTATTTCGAGCTCTAACGCCTTTGAATGCTGTTTCAGGCTTTAATGCCTTTGACGTTGATTCAGGCTTCGACGCCTTCGGATATTCTATATGGCTTCAGTACCTCGCTCTGGCTTTCAACGCCTTTCTCATGATGATGGGTGTGGTATGGATTTGTACCCTCCTTGTATGCCTTTCTGATGACTTCTGTCAAAAAGAAGATTTGTTTTGTTAGGGGTGAACGGTATGGATTGGTACTTCCCCGTGGGAATGAGTATGGCTGTTTCCCCTCATTACCTATTCCAGTGAAGCATGGATTACTTCCTGGGCTGACAGTCAGGGAGAAAGCATTGAGGAATGATTTTTCCTCAGTTTCTCTTAAGGCCTGACGGGAAGGGTGTCTTCGTCCAACACCTACGATTTCCCTATTGGACCTGAGCTACGGGAAGGGTGTCTTCGTCCAACACCTACGATTTCCCTATTGGACCTGAGATACGGGAAGGGTGTCTTCGTCCAACACCTACGATTTCCCTATAGGATTTGAGATGATTATTAGATGATTATTATCATCGTTATTATTATTATTACTATCATGATTATTACTTTAGAGGAGTGTTGCTGTCTGAACACTAATATATTACCTCAGTAGGACAGTACACCATAAAAGCGTATGATCCGCTTTCACGATGTAGTTACCAATTACTGTTGGGGGAGGATGATGAGTTGTGGTTTGGAAGGCTTAGATAGAATTTGTTAAAAGATGGATATTGTGAATACCGCTTTTAACCTTTGAAGAATATATCTGAAAGCTTTGGTCATAAAAGCTTAAAGGAGGTATGGTGACAAAACGCCTTTGTCTTGATAGAATCCAATATTTTCTCTCTAAAAGACAGTTACAAAAACGGTTATGACAGCTGTACAAGTTAGTTACAATTTTGATAATCACCTATAAATAGAGGTGACCCCTCCTTGATGGGAGAGAGATTTTTTTTGAGTTCCCAGAAGATTTTCTAAAAACAATCAAATTTTCAAAACAGAATTTACAGAGAGAGAAAGTAAAGGATTCATCAAGAAAAACATTCTGTCACTACTTTTCTTCATTGTTCTTTCTTCTCTCCCTCTGAATCATTTCCTTCTTTTTCCCATTTTCCTTCTTGTGTTCTCTGAATCATTTCCTTCTTTTTCCAATTTTCCTTCTTGTGTTCTCTGAATCATTTCTCTAAAAAATAACTCAATTTAGAACGGTCTAGATATCGGATTTAGGCTAGATTGAGGTTGCAGTAAACCCCATATTTTTAAAGATCAAAACACCCCTCTACACCCACCTATCGTTGGTTTTTAGAAAAAAAAAATATTTTTTTTAATCCTAGGAGTTAGTGAATTTTAACCAAGGATTAAAATAATTAATATTTTTTTCTAAAAATCAAGAATAAGTGGGTGAACCTTAGGGGTTTCATGTGTCTTTTTTGACACCCCTTAATTGTGGTTAAGATTCACCTACCCTTTAGGTTCATCCACTTATTCTTGGATTTTAGAAAAAAAATATTGATTTTTTTTAAACCCTAATTAAAATTCTCTTAACTATTTTTAATTTTTTTCACTAAAACCAGAGATAAGTAGGTGAACCCTAGGGATGAGTGAATTTTAATTACAGTTGAGAAGTATATAATTGTAGAGAATTTCAAGTCTACTATAAATGTAAATGAGAAAGAGGTAGTTTGAGAATAAAGCAAACATTCAATAAAATTTTAGCCTTCTCATTAATAGAGTATGATAGAAGTAAAAATGACATTTTTGGAATTTATACAAATATCAATTGAACAGAGGAATCATCTTTATATTGGTAAAGTTATAAATAGGATTTTTTTTTTTTGACAAAAAACCCCTTATCGTTTCAGTTATTGTAAATACCGTATTCCATTTTGTGATTTTGTATTTTACCCTCACTAACTTTTAAATCTTTTGCAAATCCACAATTTCATCCATAAAGTAGTTAAGGGATGTTAAAATTTTGATGAAATAACCTTTCTAACCTTATTTCAATGAGAATTGTAAAAACTTTTCACAAGTGCTTGGAACCCATTAATTGTGGTTAAAATTCCCTCACCCCTAGGATTCATCCATCTAACCATTGTTTTTAGAGAAAGAAAAATATTAACCTTAGGCTGATTATGATTAACCACAGTTAAAGGGGGCTCTACAAGTTACCACATGTTCCTTTTAACACCCACTAATTGTGGTTAAGATTCACTTACCCCTAGGTTTTTTTTTTTAGGGTTCATCCATCTAATCTTTGATTTTAGAAAAAAAAAATTAACCATTGATTGATTATGTTTAACCATAGTTATTAACAAATAACTGAAAAGATATGGTTTTTTTGTGCTAAAAACCCAATATTTTTGTTTTAAGGCGGTGTGCCTCGTTCGCGAGAGGGTTGGTGCCCATATGGTCTCCTCGTCTGCATACACAAGCACACCCCACTCCCCATAGTTGGCGACAAACTATCATCACAAAAAAATATTTGGTACATCATATAGACACTTAGACCCCCTATAAACATAATCAACCAAAGGTTATCGTTTTTTTATTTTTTTTTTTCTAAAATCCAAGGTTAAATGGATGAACACTAGGGGTGAGTGAATCTTAGCCACAGTTAGTGAGTGTTAAAAGAGACACATGATGACTTGTAGATCCCTCTTCAACTGTGGTTAAATATAATCAACCCAAAGTTAATATTTTTCTTTCTCTAAAAACTAAGGTTAGATGCATGAATCCTTGGGTGAGTGAATCTTAACCACAATTAGTGGGTTCCAAGTACTCGTGAATATTTTTTATAAATCTTATTGAAATAATGAAAAATTGTTAAAATGGTCATTTTATCAAAATTTTAACATCCGTTAATTACTTTATTGATGAAAGGGTGGATTTACAAAAGATTTAAAATTTAATAGGGTAAAATACAAAATCACTAAAAGAAAGGATATTAAAAAGAGATTAATTTTCATGCATAGCTCGGCACATGCGGAGCTCCCTTTTTACACTGTCCAGGGGCAAATGTGTAATTACATTTGCCCCTAGACAGTGTAAAAAAGGAGCTCCGCACATGCAGAGCTCTGCATCATATTTATACTGTATTAAAAAATAGCTGAAAAAAGAGGGAGATTCACAAAAACCATTTTAAATATATTAAGTGGCCGCAATAAATGGCACACGCACCTCTCGCCGTCACCCACGTTTTTGAACCGCTCTTCAAGTTCAACAAAAGAAATTTTAAATTTAAGGTCAACACATGACCGTAAGTGACTAAAACGCCCTTACCCTCCAAAAATTAGAATGACTCAAGAGTTCTAATACGATTACTGTTTTTAACCAGTTGCAACTTCTTGACTTGATTTTGAGTGGAGAAATTAGAAGTGCTGGGAATCTAAGGCTTGTCCTTGGTTGTGTGTCTCTGACCACACTTTCGTTCTGGGTTCCAATCCATTGGTGTGCACTTCATTGAAATATTTGCCTGAAGGTAAGTAGCCTTACTAACCTCCGAACCACCGACCCATCATCTAGGTTAAAAAAAAATAGGAGTGCAAGCCCCAGTCTAAAATTTCAAGTGTTCTTCTAAAGTCACACAATGGCACATCATGTGGCGTTGCTACCCGTTCCTTTGGTTGAAAAGTAAAAATTCCAAACAAATTTGAGACTGGGGCTAACATTTTGATTTTGAGTTCTTAAAGTGTGACATTTAAAAAGTTTATCATAATACTAACTTGACTATTAACCAAACTTTAGATAAATAATGAATGTGCAGATAAAAAGGGACAAAATAATAATTTTTATAAAAAGAAAGAAAAATAATAAGTTAAATCAACAACAGTTACATTAGTGGTGAATGCGAAAATTCTTTTGAACTCTAGAGTAGCTAGCACTCCTCTATTAGAATATAATGAAAATTATTACTCGTATATTATTATTATTACACAAATTACTTACATCCTTAAAAAAACAGAAACAATAGCGACAATATTTTTTACTGAAATTTTCAATTGAAAATCTTACTGGAAATTGTGCCTTTGATGGTGCTAGGTTTATGAAGGTGCCAGCTTGCTAAGTTGATGTACGCGACCTCAGGTTCAAAACCCGTCTCCCCCCATTAACCTACCCCTCCCCTGGAAAGCATTCATAGCATTTTAATATTAATTTTCATTTAGAGAATCTAAATTATCCTTTATAATGAAGAACACTACATGCCCATTTTTTTATTAAGTGAATATGCCATGGCCAATTCAAATTGAGCAGTGCTCAGTGGACCCATGGGTACGTTTCATATCTTACCCGTGTCCTCGTGTCTCTTTTAACACCCTTTTAACCATGGGTAAGTTTAACTAAATTAAAACTAAGATTTTACTTCTTTTTTTTTGAAAAACCTTGGATTGCTTAACCTAGGGGTGAGTGAATACTAACCACAGTAGGTAAGTATTTAAAATTGAGGCGTGGACTAATGAGGATTTGCCCTTCGGTTAGGAAATGGGAACCCCAGGTACGTTTTCTATTTTCCATTCAAATTATACTAATTAGTTGAAATTATAAGGACGAATTGTTAAGGCAAAGACCCTGATTTTTTTTTAATGAAAAATTTAGTGAACAATCAGGTGTTTGAACAATGACAATGACTTCCAATTAGGCTCATTTATGCAATTGAAATAGGCAGTTTCAATTGGTGGTCTGAAAAATGGACTTTTCTCCATAGCAAATCTCATATTCTCTTAAGTGTCATCATGTCTCAAACGGTTGGGTGATGATGCTTATGTTGGGTTGTAATTGTTATTGTGTAGTGTGTGTGAGTGCATGGGGTGTGTGCTTCCTTTGTCTTGCCTTCAGGGATCTCCTTGTGGTGTAGTTGCGTTAACCAAACAAAAAAATCTCATATTCTGCCCAACTTACAGCTCCATGTTTATAAAAATAAAAATTATGGGCATAATGGCATGATTGAGCAAACATTGATGATTCAACCAGTCACATGTACAATCTAGATGGGGTGATAGTACTAAGGTGAGTCTCCATTACGTATTGAACTAACTAGAAACATAGGTTGATTATGATATTTTTCATGGGTCTTGTTGAAAATGACCCAGTCATGTGATCCAAACAAACCTTTGTTTGAAATGGAGTTTTCAAACCCACCCATCCACACAAATGAAAAAAAAATCATGATTTCCCCTAAGAAAAAACCTATTTCAATTTGCATTATAGATTTTGCTAGCCCACTTTTCCCTTATTGCACTCTTCTTTATCGACAAGAAGGCAATGATTTTGTGATGGTGTCACAATTACCGGACACAAAATCCTCATCTTCTTGCCCTTAAAAAAAGGAGAGTGCAGTAGTAGGAGGCTGGGAGCGTGGGGCTAAAACTTTGCATCGTGTTTCATTATTCTTAGAAATTCAGTATCCAAAAAAAATTTATACTTGGAAATAAAACTCATGATAAAGCTACATCATGAGTGAAGTATGGTTGGTACCCGTTTTGAGGAGTGTTTGAGTGACGCTTATGTCGGATTGCAAGTTTGATTGTGTGTATGTGAGTGCATGGGATGTGTGTGTTTCCTTTGTCTTTCCTTCAGCTATCGTCTTGTGGTATAGTTGAGTTAACCAAACAAAATAAATCTCATATTCTCTTAGCTACCCAACTTGCAGCTCCATGTTTATAAAAATAAAAATTATGGGCATAATGGCATGATTGAGCAAGCATTGATGATTCAACCAATCACATGTACGATCTAGATGTGGGTGATGGTACTAAAGTGAGTCTCCATTACGTATTGAACTAACTAGAAACATAGGTTGATTATGATATTTTTAATGGGTCCTTTTGAAAATGACCCAATCATGTGATCCAAACAACCTTTGTTTGGAACAACCTTCGCTTGAACTAACCCAAAAAAAAAACCCCTTGTTTGAAATGGAGTTTTCAAATCCACCCATCCACACGAAAAAAAAAAAAAAAAGTCATGATTTCCCCTAAGAAAAAACCTATTTCAATTTGTATTATAGATTTTGCTTCCTTATTGCACTCTCTTTTATAGACAAGAATCAATGATTTTGTGATGACGTTATAATTGCCAACACAAAATCCTCATCTTCTTACCCCCAAAAAAAGGAGAGTGCAGTAGTGGGAGGTTGGGAGCGGGGCTAAAAATTTGCATTGTGTTACATTGTTCTTAGAAATTCAGTAACCAAAAAAAATTATACTTGGAAATAAAACTCTATGATAAAGCTATATCATGAGTGAAGTATGGTTGGTATCCGTTTTGAGGATTGTTTGGGTGATGCTCATTTGGGTGTTTGGTGAGGAATGGTAAAACTAAGTCATGATTTATTTATTTTTTTCAAATAAACTAACATATTTATTTAGATAAGGGTAATTTAGTCATTTGAAGGTCCCATGAACTCTTCTTTATCCCTCCACTTTCTCCATCTGTTCCTTTGCTTTTACCTTTTGGGCTTCAACTTTTGATAACTGCCACATGATTGTTGTGCATTTGCCCCACTCCAGAGGACAAAATAGCTTTCCTGGTTTCCCCTCTCAAGAGTTTTTTTGTCTCCTTTTACAGAGAGAGAGAGAGATTTAAAAAAAAGGCTAAGTAGATCCAAACATCAATGCCTCCATAGTTTTCACAGATATCTCTCTCACAAACATATACATCTCTATATTTCTCCCTTTTCAACAAAGAGAGGGAGAGATGAAGCTGCTTCTTCTGCTACCCATTTGGGGTTTTGGCTTTTCTCTGTTTTCAGCTCTCATTGAAGCCAGACCAGAGCCTTTGATTTCCTCCATTTCTGGACCTGTTTTGTCCCCTGAAAGCAAACCCATTTCTCCAATTTCTGCAACAATGGAGGCTTTTTCTCCAGGTATTCAAGCAATGGCTTGCATTTTCTATCTTTCTTCTTTGTTTTTCTTTATGGGTTTATGGAATTTTCCACTTCACTTCATTGTAACTTTTTTGAATGTTTTCATAGATGGATGTGCCTTGTTTCAAGATTCAAAATTTAAAATCTGAAATCTGCATCACTTGGTTCATTAAATTTAAGAAAAATAGAAATCATTTGATATTATTTATTTATTTATTAGCTTTTTATATCTCTAGTTTTTAATGTACTATTCTTGTGCAGATTTCTACGCTGAATATATACACTATAAAATTCATTTCTTGATCATGAGTAACAGCTTTTGAGAACCCCTTTTCTGTTTTTTCTTTTCTATTTTGAGTTTTGGGTTTTATTATTGCATTTTTTTTCCTTTTCAGATCAGTATCTCTGATGAATCCTTACAATACCTGTTCTTCTTTAATGCAAGACAAAAGTTTCCCTTTTTATCTGTTCTTATGGTTTGGCTCATGGGCATTTGACCTTTGTTCTTTCCCAAACTAGTACATTTGCTCAAGCTTCTTACTTGAATTTCTTCTGAAACCAGGGATGCAGGAGTATATAGTAGAGGAACACCAAGATTTAGATAAGAAAATGCTTATAGCACTCATTGTTGCTTGCACGGCCCTTGGTGCAATCATTTTGTCTTTGTTTGGTTTCTGGATTTACCGACAGAGTAACTCAAGAAACTGCGGTCCGAAGAGAACACAGAGCTCAGGTATCTTCTTTTTCAGTAAAACCCACTTTTCTTCTCTTTCCGTTCTTGTTTATATGCTTGTTTCTCTTTGAAATTTGATCTGAAAATGCTGCCAAATTGCTTGGATTAGGTCCAATTCTAGGCAAGTTCAATTCCTTGAGGATGATTGGTAAGAAGGGATCGGTTTCAGGAATTGAGTATCACTTGATAGAAGCTGCAACAAATAATTTCAGGGAAAGTAATATATTGGGGGAGGGTGGATTTGGATGTGTTTACAAGGCTCGATTTGACGACAATTTCATCGCTGCCGTGAAGAGACTAGATAATGGAGGACAGGATGTTGAAAGAGAATTTGAGGTACTGTTCTTCGTGAACTTGAATTGGGTTTTCATATTTTGGTCTTTGATGTTCTTGTCTTATGGTTTTGTGCTTCAATTATCAACTGGAATTGCAGAATGAGGTGGATTTGCTAAGTAAAATCCGACACCCAAATATTGTTTCTTTGATGGGTTACTGCATTCACGGCGATTCAAGGTTTCTTGTTTATGAATTGATGCAGAATGGATCCGTGGAAACCCAATTGCATGGTATAACATTTCTTTCAATCTCCACTTAGTAAGGAAGAAAAGGAATAAAAGACAATGGACAATATTGATTTTCTTTTCTTTATTAATATTGTAGGACCCTCTAATGGATCGGCTTTATCTTGGCATGTCCGGATGAAAATTGCTCTTGATGCAGCAAGGTGAGTTTTGTTGAGCCACTTTTTCTTCTTCTTCTTTTTCTTAGTGATTTTTATATTCACATATTTGCAAATGTCTTTTGTTGAGCAGAGGATTGGAATATCTTCATGAGCACTGCAACCCTCCTGTGATCCATAGAGATATAAAATCATCAAATATTCTTCTGGATTCCAACTTCAATGCCAAGGTAGAAATCCTATGCAATCAGTGGCTCTCTCAAATTTCCTTACAAAATCATGATTTTAGTTTCAAATATTTCTGATATACAACTTTTTTAATCACCACAATATTTAACTAACTAAAATTCTGTTGTTTCCAGCTTTCCGATTTCGGTCTCGCTGTCACTTCTGGGGCCCAAAACAAGAACAACATTAAACTTTCAGGCACTTTGGGTTATGTAGCCCCGGAGTACCTTTTAGATGGTATGTTAACTAAGTTTGTATGACTCGTACCTGTTCTACATTTACTTTTACAGACTATTTTGCTTGACATAGTGATTAATTGAACTTCTGTTCCCTTAAGAACTGTTCTTTCATTCTTCTTGTGAACCCTTCTGAACTTTAACCATGTCCTAAAATACTCCCAATTTTGGTTGCTTCCTCTCTTTTTCCGATCTGGTAGACCTAAAATATGGTATTTCGAGCACATAGCTAGTTATTCATACGCTGGAAATGTAGGGAAGTGTGGCTATCCATGCTATGGGTTTTATGGAGAATACCCCTAATGCCTAAAATCGACCTGACATGAATTTAAAGTTTCCCGTTACCATATTATCTATGTCAGAATAATGTGACAACCATCTAAAACATTCTGAGACGAGATGTTAAGATCATGTGATCAGATGGAATTCTGTTTTAGGATGTATTCTTAGGTGCATGGAAATTAAAATCGCCGAAACCAATATGAAATGGGTGATACGTATAGGTTTCGGTACCCCTTCTATGATATTTATACTGATACGAAATGGGCGATACATATCGTTTATCAATTATTTATGTTTTAATTCATTGTGTAATTGTAGTTGTGTTTACTCGAGCGATACATATCGTTTATTAGTTAATTAAGTTTTAATTCATTGTGTAATTGTATTGTGTTTATTAGTTTGTCTGAGTCGCTTCCCATGACTTTATATATAGTAAATTTGGTTCCTATAACTCATTTGATTTTTTCTAAATTTTAATTTAATTTTTAAAAAAGAAAAAATTATAGGTATCATCTAAAATCGATACTAAAACTGATGCGTATAATTTCGGTTGGGACCGATACATCCGTTGAAACTGTGTTTTTAATCCTTGCTTAGGTGGGTGTGTGAAATCTTGAAACTTACCATCTTGCATTTGCATCACTTGTACATGATGCCATTGGTAGACCGTCAAGCTTCTCTGGATCGACACCTCAGAATTTCATTCATTAACTGATGAACTGCAAATTAGGCCATCGGCAATATTGACTTGATATTTATCAAATGGATAAGAATGTTATGATACCACGGTTGCAAACAATAACTTGTAATTGTTGCATTTTCAGGTAAATTGACTGATAAAAGTGACGTCTACGCTTTTGGAGTTGTCCTTTTGGAACTTCTGATGGGAAGAAAGCCTGTAGAAAAAATGGCACCAGCTCAGTGCCAATCTATTGTCACATGGGTATACATTACTCTTAATCCTGATTTAGCCAGTCTTATCTCGGGCATAATTCCAGTCTTGTAACATAATAGTTCACCTCTTATAACTTGCAGGCCATGCCTCAGCTCACTGACAGATCAAAGCTTCCAAACATCGTGGATCCTGTGATCAGAAACACAATGGATCTCAAACACTTATACCAAGTTTGTTAACTGAAAAACCCTTGGAATTACTTGACGTTCAAGTTCTACTCGTTCTTTATTGTGCTAAGTGCTAACTTAAGTTCAATGCGATTCTTTAGGTTGCGGCTGTAGCTGTACTGTGCGTGCAACCGGAACCAAGTTACAGGCCATTGATAACAGATGTCCTACACTCCCTCACTCCTCTTGTTCCAGTTGGACTTGGAGGAACACTGAGAGTTACTGAACCTGCACCTCCTGCTGACCCCAAGCCCTCTGATCACTGATCACATAAACTGGGTATGCGATGCTACACATGTTCTTCAAGGCTGCACCATGTCAGGATCTCGTTGCTTGAAATGCAGGTTGATGATTCAGTATCTATCCCTTTGCTTTCCTTCCGCGTGTTCCTGTTCATTTGCTGGGGAGGTTCTTTTCATTGGAAATTCAGGTGAGTCCTGCTAGAGGATATTTCTTGGTTCCTTCACTACTTGTAAATTGAGCAAATTGAATGCAGGTTGTTCCCTTGCATTCTCAGAACTACTTGTGCAGAGAATTTTTTTGGTTGAGTAGATCCTTCATGATTTTCAGCTGATTCAAGTTTTTCTCTTCTTTGGAAGATTAATTGGGTGGCATTGTTCTTTCAAGCATAGAAACAATGCAATTCAGTATCATTTGACCTTATTTACTTGAGAGGAATACTTGCTTGGCATTGGAGGATGAGAAGGCATCCTCCCTTTCTGTACCGCACGTCACACACACGCCTAGGGGTTTGAAACACACGATCCGATGATCCCACTAGAGATAAAATCAGAATTTAATTCCAAGGAGATTATGACTCACACTAAAAACAAGATTTGGGTATATCTTCATTAAGTGTTTGGGTTTGGGCTGAGTTTGAGTTAAACCTTAATAAACCCAGACGGCCTGAAATTTATCCACTCTTTCTTAAGCTCAAAGGCCCCAAACTGGTGCACATAATGAAATTCTTAGTCAATCAGTTTTGCATCCATAGCCCAAGGGTTGGGTTTGAGTTTCATTTCTACTTTTACTCTTTTTCTACCTCTTTGATTTTTTGTAATGATTGAATTTTCTCTCCCCACTTGGTTCAACAATTGGATTATACTCTCACTTTCACTACATTTTCGGTTTCAACAAGTGAAGAGAGATTAATAGAGTTACGGAGTTAGAGATTATCAAGTGAAACCTTAACTCTTCCCACTTGCAACAGTCGAATTTCAGCTTTGATTTTAGGGTATGTCATTGCATTACAAATACAAATTTGAAATTTTAATTGATTATAGTGGTCCCAACCCAATCTAAACTTACAATATTGTACATAGGTTGAGTTTGGGCTTCATGTATTAGAATGGGTTTGGGTTTGGGTTTGGATTTGGGTTTGGGCTGGATTAGGCATGAGCACAAATAATACTAGCAGAGCCCAAACTGGCTTCTACCCAGCCCAACCCACCCATTGTACACCCCTACCTAAGTTCATGCAAATTCTAATCATTTCATTGAGAGCCTTCAAAATATATAGGCCTCAGTCCAAAACTAGGGTTGTATTTAAGTCGAGCTAAGCTTGAGCTTGGTTTGAACATGCTCAAGGTTGGCTTGAGCTTAATTCGAACTCGAATGTTTAGGCTTGAGCTTGGCTTGAACAAGCTTGTTTGAGCTCGAGCTAGAACTTGGGTCAAGTTGAGTTGAGTTCGGGTTAGCTCAAGCTTGGTTTGGATTTTTAGGTTATTTTGAACAATTTTTCATAATTTTAATAAAACTATTTATTATTCAAATAAAATAAAATAGAACTACAAAAATTGATCTAATCATACACAAGGGTTAAGGTTTTTGTTTTTAACTTCTCAATTTTCTTTTGTTATTATTACCTCAAATTTATTATAAGTTAAAAAATATTATTATATATTAAGATAAATAATATTATTAAAAATTATATATATAATACTTCGAGTTGAGCCAAGCTCAAGCTGAATTGAGTTGAGCATAGGGTCCGGCTCAAGCAATTGGCTTATTTAAACATCCCAGATCAAATAAAAGCTTGGCTTGGTTGTTCGAGCCTAGAATACTAGCTTGAGCTTGGCTTGAACGAGTAAAGCCAAATCAAGCTCACGAGCTAACTTGGCTTGAATGCACCTCTATCCAAAACTTGACAATGATGCCCAAAAAGAAGAGCCTAACTATGAATCAGAGCTTAGCGGTAACCTTAGGTCTGACTGTGTGTGTTTAGTTGTTACTTTACCCCCTTAACAAAAGAAAAAAACTATGAATTAGAGCTCCCAAAACATGTTGTTCTAGAGATTTTTTATTTTTAAAAAATGAAGTAATGTGAGGATATTTCTATCCATAAAATTTATATTTACCCATTTTTCAAAGCTCACCAATCCAGAGTAATCCAAAAATTCTCGTAGAATGGAGAATGAAGTTTTCATTCTGTACATACCAGATCATATCAAATATCTGGAGTTTCTTTTTGTATACTATACGGATGATCCAATCCGCAAGCGTTAAGATAACGTACTCCAGCCCTAGACACTCTAAGATCATTTTTTTCAAACCTGCCCTGATTCAAAATAGAATTCTCATTTTTTTTTATTTAGAGTTTCGAATTCGATTTTATTTGAAATTGAAATTTGAATATATTTCAATTTTTGATTTGATTTGATTTTTTTTTTTTTTTAATGTTTATGAATATCATTGTTTTGAGCGGAACGGGACGCACTTTGGAAGAAGCAATCTGTTATTGAGCCGTCAGTAGCTGGTCCGAGAGGATGATCAGCCACACTGAGACTGAGACACGGCCTAGACTCCTACGGGAGGCAGCAGTGAGGAATTTTCCGCAATGGGCGAAAGCCTGATGGAGCAATGCCGCGTGGAGGTAGAAGGCCCACGGGTCGGCTTGGAGGGAGATCTTTCGAGTTTTTTGACACTAGCACCCTCGTTGACTTCGGCAAGTTTTGAAAAATCTAAACATCTCAGAGATGTCATTTTCTTTTTCCAAAATGGTCCTCTTCAATTCTTTTAGGGTAAACCATGAGGAATCGAAGAATTAAAGATCAATGTATAAAAAGACTTTAATTCTGTAAACTACCCGATTTGACCTATGGACAAATATTCAAGCATACATTTCATGCTTGTTTGAGTAGCTTCTGTGCATAGTTAAATTCTAAAAATAATGTCAAGCTAAACTGAATTCCAAAAACAATGTTAAGAAAAATAATGTTACCCATTATCTATTCCTATCTTCCGAGGACATGACCCGAGTTTTATTGGGAGAGTGCTGGCGGTGGTTGAATACTGTACTAGCGTGTGAACGGTCTTGTACCGCCTAGACAGCTTGGTCGAACTCCCTTTTAATATATATATATATATATATATATATATATATATATATATATATATATGAACCCTACATTGCTTAGCAATTCTCATCATTATCACTTATCATAGCCGTGTTTGAGATTGGATGCATGAATATGAATAATTCACTCTTTCACACCACTTTACACGTGAATTCACTTTTACCGCTTAATTTTGCAAACGGGATTAGAATAGAGCACTTATTAGTTATTACAGCATTATTATGTTTTACTTTAATCTCGATTATAAAAGTTGTCAATAAAAATACACGGCAACTGAGAAATTTGGGAGAATGTCTAAGGCTGTATCTCCCATTAAAACATGTATTCTGGAATTGTTTCTTGCTACCTGGGTATTGAACAATTAGCCTCTGAACTTTAAAAAAGAAATTATATTATGTCATTTAATTTTTTAATATTTTTAATAAGACATAGCGTTCAAACAAGAGGCCAATTGCCGCATGAACTTTTGAATAAAAATTATATTTATTTAATTATTTAACAAGACATAACTACGGAGTAAGGGGGCAACTTCCTCTCTTAAAGAGAAAAAAAAGGAGAAACAATACCTACGGATGAGATTGCTCATTAACTGTCCTCAAAAAATAAAAATAATTTTTTTGTCCTTGTTTGGTTGCCAAGAAAGAAAAACAACAAGAAAATACTATGAGGAGAATGTGGTGGTAGTGTAGGCGACATCAATAGCAGTGGTGGCCATGAACCGGAGCCATGTGGCAGCACCCCTAAACTTTTATAATATGTTATTTAATATGGCATAGCCATGGCTAGGGGGCAAATGCCCTTTAACTTTTGAAAAAAATAATAACAAAGAGAAACAACATTTGTAGATATAGATGTATACAAAACGTTTAGATGAGATGACACATGAATTGGTCTTAAAAATTTTCTCATGCACTACACCCCAAACCAAAAATATTTTATACTTACATAATCATTTTCCATAAATATCTTCATTAGTTACTAACATTATTAATCATTATTAATCAACCATCGCTTGCCCCTTACAAGAAAATCCTGGCTTCGACAGCAACGACAATGGTGATAGTGGTGATGACAAGTAGATGTAGTTGTGCCATGGTGGAAGTTAAGATTTGTTACAAGATTTGATATTAGAAATTCTCTTTATTTTCTCTCCAAATTCAAGCTTCTTAGAAGAAAATAAAATCGTACTTAAGTGTAGATTTTCTTTTCTACTTTTTTCTTCAGAAAAAAAAAAATCTTTATAACTTAAAAAGTAGATTTTTTTTCACTATTTTTTTCAATGCCATATTTTCTAGGCAACCAAACAGGGGTTAAGGATAATCCAATGGTTAGGTTTGTCATTGTCAACCATGAATATCATCAAAACTGGGTCTTTGCCATTTGAATCGACTTGAAGAGATCAAATCTGAGATTTCTCTTTAAAAAGACAACCCTAAAATAAAAGAGCTTTTCTACAGAATCGTTTCGCACCCCAAGCGTGGACTTCACGCCAAAACACAACCACACTGATTTAGCGCCCTAATCAGGGCCACAGGAAAATATGTCCAAACGCCAAAACCACAACCACACACACTCACACTCACTCGCTCACTCTCTCTCTCTCCTCTCTCTCTCTCTCTACTTTATGCTTTATTTATGAATGATTGATGGTTGTTTAATGAACGTTTATCCGTCTTATTATTAAAATGATTATAATCACTATTACAGTTTTGTAATCAAATTTTAAGATATCAAGCACGAGCTCCTCCCTTTTTTGACCGTTTAATGCAAATCCAATTCAAATGAATGACCCCCTTCCTACCTAAAAAGATGTGTTCTCACACCCCACACACACACCTCACACACGGTGGGTGCACGTCTTTTTCAACCGTCTTAGAAAGACCTTTTCACTGATCCCTTTCCTTTTTCCTTCCTTTTGATCGGACGGTCATAACGGTTGGATCCAAGTGACTTTTGACCGAGAAGGTACACTAGCTCCATGATGGAGGAGGAGGGAAAGTAGTCAATCCTTCCTGCTGTATGGCAGACAGGCTGGGGTCCTGACCCACCATAAACAAATCTGATCTGATGATTTTAACCTCGTACAAGTAAGGCTGTAATCGAATTCGGACTGGATATGCCTAAATACGATCTGATCCGGTTAAAAATGGAACAGATCCTAATCTTATTTGAGATCCATTCTGAGTTATACAATTCGAGTTTAAAAACACTATTAATTTGAATGCGATTATGTATTCAAGATTGAAATCTGATCCCATTAATATTAATGTCTTTAAAATTTTTATATTTTAATTAGAAAGGTTAATTGATAATAATATAATATATTTACAAAGTTATATAAATATTATTAAATTATCTATATATATAAATATATAGATAATGTAATCGAATCGAATCACTATAGATCCGATCCGATCCAGTTATAATTGGATTTGAGATCTCAGATTCTTATTCGGACCGATATATCTATAATAGAATCAAGAACAGGTCAAATTGGATTCAAATTAGGTATTGCTCGAGCTCTACTCATGACATATATATGCTGACCCAAGCTCATCTCGGGCTCAATTCGAGCTCTCGAATGCTAGCTTGAGCTCAGCTCGTCTATAGATAATCGAGCTTGAGATTACTCGTGAGCTTGTCCTATTAGTTTAGGCTAGTTTACCTTGAAGTTACCTTTTTAAGTTTTATCTTAGCAACAAATTTATATTCAAGTTTCTTAACTTTTATATGAAAACTAATATTATTAAAATATTATAAGTAGTACAATAAAATTAACTGAGTTGATCTCAGCTGAGCTGAGTTGAACTGTTCATTGCTTGTGTTCAACTTGATTAACAAATCAGCTCAATCATTTAGCTCGGCTCGACCTAACAAGTTCAACTACCCAACTCAAGCTCGGCTAATTTCTAGACGAGTCGAGCCAGCTCGCAAGCTGACAACCCTATACAGAAATGCAGCAAATTACACGGATTAATGTAAATAAAGGAACATAAATCTTGTGTTTTTAACACAACATAGGATTCCTGGACCTCAAATTGAACAATCACCATTGATGCAATCGACGGTGGAGTGTGTTGATGACACAACTTCTGTATCCTTCTCAGACACAAAACGCTTAGCTCATCATCAAACCAGAATAGGAGAATCGATTTGGTAACAATCTTTTCATCACTCCCATTTCATGCTGCTGTCATTTGACTCTCTTCTAAGCAAAATTCAGATATGTTATAATAAATAACACAATTCAAATAAATTAAACACGAAAAAAAAAAGCAGGATTTTTTTATGTGTACCCAATATACCTCCTCCTACTACTATATCATCTCTCTTGTCTTCCTTATCTCGGTTACTAGCATTTATTTACTCGTATTCCAATTTCTATAACTCCTTTGGAAGGTAATAAATAAGAGAATATAATTTGTTCCTAGAGGACAGTAGGAGGTTTACCCGGACTTACCTGGTGTGGCGGCTTGGGGCTCACGTTGCACCCTCGGGGATTAGTCCCGACCCAAAGGGTTGGGGACACCCCGAGTACCAAAAAAAAAATATATATATTCCATTAGGAGGTTTGCCCTCTCGAATAGGCATTAATGAACAATGGGGATAACTATATCGTCTCTCTTTCTTTCTTTTTATATTTTTATATAAATATGTTACAAATATACTTAACAATGGTATCAGAGTAACGATCCTGCAACTGTGTGATATTTATGATTCCATCAGATTGATAGATGGAGGAACTGATCTTGTGTGTGGAATCCATAGGCTCACCTTAACCTTGAGGACAATGATTGTTTTTAGGGGAATAGAATATTGTGTACCCAATACACTTCCTCTTACTATATCACCTCTCTTGTCTTCCTCATCTCTTAGATAGTTACTAACAGATATTTATTTATTTCAATTTCTATTACTCCTTTGGAAGGTTATAAATAAGAGAATGCAATATGTATTTTAAAAGATGAATGAATGTAATTTGTTCCTAGAGGACATTAAGATGTTTGCCTCCTCAAGAGGCATCAATGAAGGACATGGCTGCCTCGAATCAGCTATTTAATCTTTATCTTTATATATATATATATATATATGTATGATACAGAGGTATTGTTTGTGAGATTTTGGCTTGATCTGGAGTGGGCGATCGATTGGCCAAACAATGGTCGATTGATCGATGGCCTTGGGCGACCGATTGGCCACTGATGGCCAATCGATCGGTGGGTGCTGTTTTGATTTCTAAGAAATTCCTAAATTTCAGTTTTGGAGAGCTTTGTGTTTTGGGAAACTCCTATTTCGGTAGGGTTTCGTTTTCCCCTTGTTTTGGGTCTCTTTTGGGCTATAAAAGAGAGACTTGGGGGTTAGGGTTGAAAAGGTAATGAAAAAGGCATAAGGGAATAAGATTGTCATAACTAGGGTTTAGGTTGAGAGAACAAGAAGACTTGTGTGTGAGAGAGCATTGTGGGCTT
This sequence comes from Tetracentron sinense, assembly GCA_015143295.1. NCBI lineage: Eukaryota > Viridiplantae > Streptophyta > Magnoliopsida > Trochodendrales > Trochodendraceae > Tetracentron > Tetracentron sinense. The sequence continues at coordinate 10,426,650 of CM026554.1, forward strand.
TCCTTGGGTTTTGATCTTCGTTATGGGTTCTTCTCTTCCCTTTTGTATTTTTCTCTTAGATTAGTGAAAAAATTTGGAGTGCTTTGACTGTGAACGTAGGCATTAAGGCCGAACCACGTAAATCTTGCTTTGTGGTGTGTTTTTTCTTATTTGCTATATTTATTTCTTCATTGTCGTTGATTTTATTCTGAGGGGTTTCCGCACAACAAATTGGTATAAGAGCAACAAGTTTAGCATGGTGACAAAGACTACGAGTTCCAGATTCGAAGTGGAGAAATTCGATGTAAGTAAAAACTTTGGGTTATGACAAATAAAGGTTCGTGACTTGTAGATCCAACAAGGCTTGCATAAAGCATTGAAAGGAAATAATAAAAAGCCTGAAAATCTAAAAGAAGAAGATTGGGAGGACTTCAATTTGAAGGTGATGAGTATAATTTGGCTATGCTTAGCAGATGAGGTATTATACAATATTCTCGAAGAGAAGATGACTTTAGGACTTTGGTTGAAATTAGAGAGCATCTACACGAAGAAATCGCTCACTAACCGGTTATACTTGAAACAAATGTTGTTTACGTTCAAGATGATAGAATGTACAGAAATTTCTGATCATCTTAGTGAATTTAATAAGATAACTGTTGAGTTAATGCGCATTGGTGTGAAACTTGATAAAGACGACAAAGCCCTACTCATTGTTATTTCCTTACCTCCTTCGCTTGAGCACCTCCGCACTACATTGCTCTATGCAAAGGATAGTATCAATTTAGAAGATGTTTTTGTTGCACTTCTCTCTAATGAATTGGGAAAGAGTACACTAAATAGTGAACGTCATAAGCTGGCTTTAGTAGGAGAGGGGAAGATAAGAGGTAACGGGCCTAGAAAGAGGTCCAAATCATTCAAAAATGTTGAGTGATATCACTGTCATAAGAAAGGGCATATAGCTAGATATTGTCGTTTAAAGAAAAAAGAGGAGGAAGAGGAAAGAAATTCTTCTAGTACAGCCAATGTGGCTGTGGAAGATTCTGAGAATTCAGACGGTGATCCCATGGTCGTTTCAGTTACTACAACTAATGGTTAGTCCAAGGATAAGTGGATTCTTGATTCTGGTTGTTCCCATCATGTATGTCTAAATAGGGACTAGTTTGCTACCTACAACAAGGTTGAAGGCAGAACTGTCTTAATGAGTAATAATACACCCTTCAAGATTTTTGGAATATGGACAATCGAAATAAGAATGCACAATGATGTAGTAAGGACATTGACGAGAGTGAGACATGTCCCAGATCTGAAGAAAAATTTGATATCCTTGAACTCTTTAAACTCCCGGGGATGCAGATTCTATGCACAAGATGGAGTGCTAAAGGTTCGAAAAGGGATCTCAATTGTGCTGACAGGTAGAAGAAACAAAGACTTATATGTGTTGCAAGGAAACAAAATTTTTAGTGGAGCATCTAAGGCGAAGAAAGCTCATTGTTTCTAATTCTAGCCCGGCAAAGGAGGTCCGAGTTTTGGCAAACAATGTGGGTTTGCATTCAAAGATGAAGATGACTGAATATATGACATTCAGTTTTGATGATGATTTGCAGGTGGAGTCAAGAACTCCATACCTTTCGTAATAGAGTGAAAGAGTTTGGGTGGAGAAGTTTAAAAAGGTTGATTAGACTTACTCCAAGTTCGACGAGGTGAAGTCTTGCATTCGGTTTTGGATTATGTTGGTGAAAGCGAGATGACATATCAAAGGGTGTTGTTCGTGGGATTCTCGCCAAGGTGGAGATTTGTGAGATTTTGACTCGATCTGGAGTGGGCGATCGATTGGCCAAACAGTGGCCGATCGATCGGTGGGTGCTGTTTTGGTTTATGGGAAATTCCTAAATTTCAGTTTCGAGAGTTTTATGTTTTGGGAAATTCCTATTTCGGTAGGGTTTTGTTTCCCCCTTGTTTTGGGTCTCTTTTGGGCTATAAAAGAAAGGCTTGGAGGTTATGATTGAAAAGCTAATGAGAAAGGCATAAGAGAGTAAGATTGTGATAGCTAAGGTTTAGGTTGAGAGAACAAGAAGACTTGTGTGAGAGAGAGCATTGTGGGCTTTCCTTGGGTTTTGATTTTCGTCGTGGGTTCTTCTCTTCCCTTTTGTTTTATTATCTTGGATTAATGAAGAAATTTGGAGTGCTTTGACTGTGGACATAGGCATTTAGGTTGAATCATGTAAATCTTGCTTTGTAGTGTGTTTTTTCTTGTTTGTTATATTTATTTCTCCATTGTGGTTGATTCTATTTTAAGGGGTTTCTGCACAACACAGTTGACACAAATTTCACGATAGCAAATAGGTCACGAAATAAGGAGGATCAAATATTTATTTATTAAGTAAATATGGTACAACTCTTGAGAGTTCATTTGATTAATAGTAAGAGCTTTTAATGTAGAAGATGAGGGATAGCGATCTTCTTTGAATGAGTTGATGTAGTTTTTCCTTTTTTTCGGGCTTCACGCTTAATCAAATAGAAAAAAGATTCTAGAGAAGAACTGACTTCTTTGTAGCATTGTCTTCTCTAGAATGTTTTGATTTATTTTCTCTAAAAGAAGACTTGACTACTTCTGAAGGCTTATTTCTGAGTCTTCTTTATGAATTCTTCTGAATCAATCTGGAATCCTAAATCTCTAGCTTTGAGTTGTTTATATAATTTTTTGAGATAAGGATACCAAAAGTCTCCCTCCATTTGGTGGTTTAAGAAACTTGACTTTGGTGGCCCCACATTTTCTCTTAGGCATTGAGTCAACATTTGGACTTATTGTGTTGGTAGATCGATGCATTTGGTGAGATGTGACCCATTTAGATTTGAACTTGGGTTTAGGTTTATGAGCTTTCTATTTCGTACCGAGCCCAAGGCTATGGAGGTCCCATGCCTTTGTCATTAGGCCTAATTTATATATTTAGGGCCTTTTTCACGGTCTTAGACCCTTTGTATAATTTTACAGGTATGTAAAGATCTTTGTGTAAAATTAAGAATTTACATGCTTCACCCAGTGTAAGCCACGTTCATGCGTCTTCTTCACTGATCAAAAGCAAATGGAATAAGGATTCTCTCCTCTCTCTCTCTCTCTCTCCTTTTCACGAACTGAATAATCATCATATAACAATAGGCCACAAATAACAATATCAATACTCCAGATTAGTACCGAAAATACACTTAATACAATAAGAAAAAAATCCAAAAAAAAAACACACTTTTAGGTTGCTGCCCCCGAAGCCCTGGCCCCACAAGTTGGGGACTAGTGAAAACAATACTAGAGTCCAACTCAAACTGAATACAAGACAACTCAGCACAACACAATAGACCCAAATGACAATCTACCGTCGTCGTTATTATGGGACTCACATTCCACGGGTCCTGATTCCTGAACAAGAGATCATGTACACTAAAACCAACCTGATTATAGACCATAACCACCCAACCTGATTAAGCAAAGTTATTCTGATACTTGTTACTTTCCATTCAGACCTATCACTGCTACAAGTATTGGATTCTCTTCAATGGAAAAGCAAAATGAGATTTGATAGATTTTGAGCCTTTCTCCCTTAATGGCCAACACTTCCAAATACACTGCCACCCCACTGGTCCCCTCTTGCACCAAAAGCAACCCAATTATATTCCCATATCAACTAACCTGACTACGTCATTCCCTCCTTTTCTTCAAGCTTTCTCTAGTCCCCATGCATCACTGCAACAATATTGTCTATTATAAACTCATACGTATCTTTAACTGGGGTGTCTTCATATGCCTCTCTTTTGTGCATCTCTTCTGCAAATTCAAGTTTCTATGGAGACTTTCTGGAGTTTCCTTGTCTCTTTGATGCTGCTATTCAAAGCAGTTTTGGCTGCAGATCTCTTCTCTGAAGCACTCTTGAGCTTAAAAATGGAGTTCGTTGGTGGTTCGAACAGCTTGCACGATTGGACTATTCCCAATGGGGGTCGCCCGAATGGAACAATTTACGCTTGTTCTTGGTCTGGGATCACCTGTACTAAGAATTCTAGCATGATTCTTGGTTTAGACCTGTCTCGGAAGAATCTCGCCGGTGCAATATCAGGCAAGAATATCAAGATCTTGGCCAACCTTGTGGATCTCAACCTCAGTCACAATTCCTTCTCTGGGGAACTCCCTGTGGAAATTTTCAGTCTCGTGGATTTAAGAAGCTTAGATATCAGTAGGAATGACTTTACTGGGCGTTTCCCTGGTGGTATTTCTGAATTGCAGCACCTGGTCGTGCTTGACGCCTTTAGCAACAGTTTCTCCGGGCCACTGCCGCAGGAAATTTCTCAGCTGGAGTCTCTCTTGGTCCTGAATTTAGCTGGAAGTTATTTTGCAGGTGCAATTCCATCAGAATATGGGTCTTTCAAGAATCTTGAATTTCTTCATCTTGCTGGAAATCTGCTCAATGGCAATATACCTCCAGAACTGGGGAAGCTCAAAACAGTAACCCATATGGAGATTGGCTACAACTCTTATCAGGGCAATATTCCGTGGCAATTGGGGAACATGAGTGAGCTTCAGTATCTTGATATTGCTGCTGCAAATCTCTCTGGTTCAATCCCAGATAATCTATTCAATCTCACCAAGCTTCAATCCTTGTTCCTGTTCAGGAACAGACTCAGTGGATCAATTCCATGGGGGATCAGCAATATCATGCCTCTCACAAACTTAGATCTTTCTGATAACCAAATTTCTGGATCCATACCTGAGAGTATTACAGATTTGAAGAATCTCCGTTTACTAAGCCTCATGTACAATGATATGAGCGGCTCTCTTCCAGAGGGAATTGCAGAGCTTCCACTCCTGGATACCCTTCTCATATGGAACAATTTCTTCTCTGGGCCACTTCCACAGAGCTTGGGCAGGAAATCTCAACTGAAATGGGTGGATGTTTCTACGAATAGTTTCACGGAGGGTATTCCACCAGATATCTGTGCAGAAGGTATGCTATTCAAGCTGATCCTTTTCTCAAACATGTTCACAGGAGGGCTTTCTCCAGCTCTCTCAAACTGCACCTCTCTTGTTCGTCTCCGTGTAGAAGATAATTCCTTCTCAGGTGAGATCCCTTTGAAATTCAGCCTTCTTCCTGAGATCACATATGTCGACCTATCTAGAAACATGTTTACTGGAGGGATTCCTACAGACATATTCCAAGCTTCCAAGCTTCAGTACTTTAACATCTCTCAGAATCTCGACCTAGGAGGCATTATTCCTACCAATGCATGGTCTCTGCCACTTCTTCAGAACTTCTCAGCATCCTCCTGTAATATCTCAGGCAATCTCCCTCCATTCAAAATTTGCAACTCTGTTTCTGTAATTGAACTGAATAGGAACAATTTATCAGGGACTGTACCGAACAGCATTTCCAATTGTCAGGCTCTTGAGAGGATAGATTTAGCAAACAATAATTTGACAGGTTACATACCTGCCGTGCTTGCAAGCCTTCCTACCCTCAATCTCCTAGACATATCACATAATGGATTCAAGGGTTCCATACCTGCCAAGTTCGGAAATTCTTCGAGCTTAGTACTTCTAAATGTCTCTTTCAATGACATTTCTGGTTCCATCCCTTCACAGAAGATTTTCAGATTGATGGGTATGAGTGCTTTTGCTGGAAACCCACAACTATGTGGAGCACCTCTGCAATCCTGCCCTGATTCGAAAGAGATTCCAGGCGTAGCTGGTTTCGGATTGGGGAGCAAAGACAGAGAGAAACTTACTCGGGTTCTGCTACTATGCGCAGGGGCGGTTCTATTAATCATGGTGTCAGTTTTGGTGGTTGTTTACCTTCAAAGAGGAAGAAAAGGACGATGGAAAATGGTCCCATTTATTGGACTCCCTCAATTCACAGCAAATGATATTTTGAGGAGTTTCAGTTACACAGAATCCATGGAGACGATGCCATCTCTATCAGCTTCAGTCTGCAAAGCAGTTCTGCCCACAGGAATAACAGTTTCAGTGAAGAAGATTGAATGGGAAACCAAGGGAAGAAGGGCAATCTCAGAATTCATAACCCAGATGGGAAATGCTAGGCATAAAAATCTTATTAGATTGCTGGGGTTCTGCTGCAACAAGCACGTTTGCTATCTTCTTTATGATAACTTGCCTAATGGAAATCTGGCTGAAAAAATGAGAATGAAAAGCAATTGGGAAACCAAGTACAAAATTGTGATTGGGATTGCAAGGGGCCTCTTCTACCTTCACCATGAGTGTTATCCTGCAATTCCCCATGGAGATCTGAAGGCAAGTAACATAGTGTTTGATGAAAATATGGAGCCTCATCTGGCTGAATTTGGGTGGAAAACTCTGGTACAGATGAATAAAGGTTCACTTCAAGGAAAGATATCCAGGACTGGTTCTCTATCAGGCACAGGTAACTTGTTATATTTTCGGGTTCTTTTATGTACTTTTTTATGGAATGTTCTACAGATCTTTGTCTTCAGAAATTACTCTGCTTAACCCTAAATAGGCAAACAAATTGAACTTCCACACTAAAAGGTCCGTCTGACATAACCCAAGTCTTCAGGAATTGTCTGAAATCTGAATAACCCTACAGATATTTTCTGAGCTTTTTGCAAAAATCATAAAAGGTTCCAGTGAAGAAAGGTTGTTACGGTCTCAGTAGTGGTTAGATTATTGCAGGTATTATGCACATCTCAGATCACTCCTAATGTCCAACAACAACAAAGCTGTTTTACTAATATTTTGCCAACTAAATCTATGAAAAATGGAATGTTTTGCAATTAGGACCTAATAAAGAACAATATGAAAGCACAATAGGATTTTCTTTTCTACTTCAGAGCTCAGACTGCAAATTTTTTCTCTCTCTTATCGTTTTCAGAAACCCGAGGCAGTTCTCTAATTTGTTACACAATATTTATGTGATAGGTGAACTCGACATTGCTGTAAAAGAGGAGCTCTGCAGTGATATTTACAGCTTTGGGGAGGTCCTTCTGGAAATTTTAACAAATGGTAGACTGAAAATTACAGGAGTGAGCATACAGAGCAAACCAAAGGAGGTCATCTTAAGCGAGATTTATAATGAGAATGAAATTGGTGGTGCTGATGCATTGAAAGAGGAGATGAAACTGGTTCTAGAAGTTGCTCTGTTGTGCACCAGGAGCAGGTCATCTGATAGGCCATCCATGGAAGATGCATTGAAGCATTTATCAGGGTTGAGGCCACAAAGGAAAGAACAGTGATTTTGAACTAGAAGGGCTACAATTTCAGTTCCCATATGACCACGTCAAAGTACCATCAGAAATATAACAAGTAGTTAACTAATAAGAGTGACTTTCTGTATTTGTATTGGTTGATAGTTCTGTAATAATTAATAGAGTTATTGTGCTATAAAATGGATGCTTAGTAGTTTGTGTAATTAAAGCATCTCTGATGGGATGCCAAGAGTCCATTACTGAAACTGCTTAACATTTTTATCTTTGAAAAGACAAAATATAATAAGGGTAACACAATCATTTTACTCAAGTACAATAGTGGTTTTTGAACCCAAATCATGTTCCAACTTAGTAGAACTACCTATAGACACTACAAGATGGTGTTTCTATGCATTTGATTTGATGTAGGATGTATGACATTAAAAATGGGCACAACAATGTGTTTGAAGCTTGATAGGTTCTGTAACAATCTGCTGACCTGCAGGTTCTTTGTACTTGGTGTAAATCTCCATACGACATATTTCCCATACAACATGGAGGAAAAACAGCTAATTTCAGGGAAAAATAATAATAATAAACCCAGCATTCTTTGATGATTTTCTAGAATATTCAAAACTATCAAAATAAAAACCAACAATAGCCTCCCTCTTTCATTGCACCAAAAAGATGTAACAAATTGGATATCATTATAGTACAAGAAATTTTAGAAACATATTTTTTTTAAAAAAATAGCTATTACTAAGCTTATATTATATTAGAGGGGCAATAGTCTCATTCCTTCATTGAATATACTTCCCTCTCAATAAAATTCTAGCTATTCATCCTAAAAAAAATTACCTTATATTACTATTTTATAAGATTTATATGCGTCTATACTCTATATTAGTAATTAAATCTCTAATACAAGTAAGATCCACGACTCACTCATACCTTCCAAAAAAAAAAAAAGGATCCACAACTCACTACCATTACCCTCATCTAATACGACTGATCAGTGGGTCTCACTAACATTACAATCTTATAATTCCTTCTTATGATTAAAAGTACAAGCATTATTTAAGGTTTTATTTAAAAAATTATCTTTTAGTAAATTTTAACTAGACCTTATTAATCTTATATTATACAATTTTACAAGATATTATATTTTATATGGGTCTATTTTAGTAATTACATCTTTAGTGGGTAATGTTTTACTACTCTGCAGGAGCCATTGTTTATTACTATCCATATATTATTTTATTTTATTTGCATTTAGTTTAGTACTTTTATCTTAATTACTTTTAATAATCTTTTATATATGCATCTAGTTTAGTAATCATAGCTTTATTAATTTTAGAAATCTTGGGACCCCTATTGACTAAAAAAAAAAATATATATATATATATATATATATGATGGAAATATGTTATAAGCAAACTACCCATTCAGATTGGTGTTTTATAATTTTATTATAATTGCCTTTTTTTTCCTTACTTTCAGTGTCAAGAGACATATTAGCCTATTACGCATTAATACAGTTAATATGTGAAGTTTGCTATAAGAAAACTACTTAACGTCTAGTTCTTTACTTTAAGTTATTACTAAACTTATTTTAAAAATGAGTAAAAAAACTTATGTACATGGAAACATGTAATAATGAACTACCTAAAATGGATGTTGGGTTCGTTGTTTTTATAATGTAGTCGGGAGGAGCATGACCCCCCAAAATTTTTTGTAAATCCTTCATGCGGTAGTATGAAATAGTGGGCCCATCAAAATTTTTTAATATGTTTGGCCTCCCCAAATTTTTGTCTTATGTAATATAGTGCCCCCCCCCCCCAAATTTTTGTCTTATATAATATAGTGGCCCCCAAGTTTTTTTGTAATATATATAGTGGACCCCCCAATGGAGTCCGGTTATGCCCTTGAGGTTGCCACATGTCCCTATTGACACCCCTTAACTATGGTTAAAATTCAATCACTTTTAGGGTTCACCTACTTATCCTTGGTTTTTAGAAAAAAGTATTAAAAAAATTTTAAACCTTAGGAGTTAGTGAATTTTAACTACGGTTCGAAAAGAAATTTGATATTTTAAAAAAAAAAACCAAGGATAGGTGGGTGAATCTTAACCATAGTTAAGGGCCATTAATAGGGACACGTGGCGACCTCAAGGGCATTACTGGGAAAAACAAATTCTCAAAAATAAAAAATACCTCAAAAAAAAATTTCTCAGGTTTATGCCCCCGACCCCCAAATTCCATACTCTCAAATCCATTATTTTTCTATACATGTATTTTGGGACCCCCAATGAAAAATTCCTGGCTCCGCCCCTGTATGTAGTGATGGCATATATCACATGAGAGGTATCCTATATGTGGAGGGTGTAAAAAAGAAAAATTTGTCTTACAGATGAGTCACAACCATTCAAGGCATCTTATTTCTTCAAGTGATCGTTTTATGAATATTCATTTTTACCAGCTGATCACATTTGACTTATGACCAATCTCATGTCGAACTTCTGTTTTTCTTACTCCATGTTAAATCAGTCCTATGTTAGGGTTCTATTTCTGGTTTAAATGCCATGTTATGGCCTGGTTTTAATTCACTGTCATTCCAGTGTACTGATATTCTTAGAATTGTGTCACTGTTTCTGCATATTATCCACATCTTCCCTTTTCAAAGATAGATCTCTTTAAAGAGCTTGGAACTGTTTTCTTCAGTACCTTTGATTTTACTTACTGCACTTTAGCCTTAAAAAGTCAAACCACATGAATTTGATGGGAAAGCTTGCTTCTGAGTTGTTGAACTACCATGCATCTACCAAACCATATGTACATGGCACTTTTAAGCCTGTAACTTTATTCATAGTCGTTACTGTTTATTATTTTCTATTGTTTATTAAAGATTTGTAGTATTCCATACTTTTTGGGGGTCAACCACCATTGTAATTTACTGAATGGTATTATTCCCCTTCTCTATATATAGATTCTTTTAATTTGCTTTTCTTTTTTCTCTTTTAAGTTTTTGTTTTAATTTTAATATATTAATGCTGGGCTTAGCTGTGAAAAGTCCATTGCACGAGCTAGAGCACCAAGCTCTACCTTTAAGTACATAATTGCAGACGTTCATGTAACTTTCCTGGTGTTAATGGTGGGATCTATCAGCACTAACCGAGAAGTCCCTAAAATACTTTCACATGCAATGTAGGTGCACTACAACCAGTATTAAATAGTAGTTATCAGTCACAGGACACCAGTGCAAATTCCTAGAGTCTGAAAATTCAGAGACAAATTAGAAACTCAGATTAAGCATTGCAAACAGACTGACTGTAATTTCCTTCCCTCTATCTTCTCTAAGAGCAAGTTTAGCCAGTTTAGAACCTCTTAGTGTTCAGTAGAATGTTTTCAAGTACTATGGTAAGTTAATTATTATACGACTGCAAGTGACAATCTTAAGTAAAATTGAAACCTCTAATATAAAAAGTGAAACAGAATTCAACAGAAGAATCAGACATCTGAGGTAACTATAGCTTTGCCCGCTATTAACCTGCAACTTTGAAATACAGAGAAATCGTGCTTCAAGAAGATCAAGACAACTCCACAGGTCCTCTTCAAGGCAACAAAATTACTGGTAGATATTCATGGCCATTATTAGAACTTTAAATACAGGGAATTCATCTGAACAATATCTCAGTGAATCTAAATTAATGATCTCCATAAATAATTACCTACTAATGACAAACTAAAGGACTCACCAAAATTTCATTTGTAGGTTTCCATCACACTAAAAAAACATTTAAAAAAAATTCCAGCATAGCCACCATAAAGAAGAATAACTCAGGATCCAGTCCTTAAAATTGGCCAATCCAGCCAAGGATATCCTTCCATCCATGGTCATGTAACATGACACATATTTGTCATATTTTCTCTCTGGTCTGACAAGACGAAATGAGGAACCCATATCAGAAGTCCAAGAAACAATAATAAAGCAATGGTTCACAACGGTAGTGAAAGGAGTTATGACACCAAATACAGCCACAAATTATAGAATCTTAAATCTATCTTGTAACTGATTCCAGATGCAAGAACTGACTAGCAATAATATAAAACCAAAATGTCAATCCCTGAGGGAAGGATTTCATACTAGCAAACAAGAAATTCGACAATACTGTAAAGCATAAAGTTCGTAACATAGTAAAATTATATAAATTTGAAAGGGGATATACCTGTGTGCTGTTCCAGCTTGTAAAGGAAAACATGCCAATCTGCTCAAGGATAAATGATCAATCCTTCCCACTCTTATCCGTTGCAGAGAGAGGCTATGGAATTGGCAACAATAAATTTTGTTCTGCCATTCCGTTCTATTAAAATAGATAACAATTCACTGATTACATCTCTTCCTTCCATTCATTGAACAGAGCTGAGTCCCCAACAGCATTGGCAACATTCCTAGCCCCATGAATAGGAGGATTTGACACATTGGTCGACCAATCTTTTTCCGTTGGATCTTCACCCTGGACATGTAAAATTTATATATTAAAGGTCTCCAACCAAGATGGTCCAGGTCTAAATCCTTGCCAAGCATATGCAGTCTGTCTTTCTCAAGTGTATTTCAGAGTTCAAGCACACATTCAACCATAATTGCAGGGAAACCATGTCCAAGGTAAGAAGCTCGCTTCCTAGGAAGCACTTTCAGGAAGAGTTTGATTCGGTATCCCCGTTTTCTAGGAAGTGATTGGGAAAAAAACTGAGAAACGACTGACTGGTAAGCGATTTACATATCATGCTTCTTGGTTACTTATATAGTATTATTTTTTAGGTTATTTTGTTATATTGTAGATGTAGCTATAGGGTGTAAACTTATAGTTATTTAATTTATATTAATAATCAATTATTAAGTTATGATTCTCATTTCATTTCTTAGTCATAATTTTTTGTTTAATAACATGTTAAACGCTTCTTAGTTTTCCGATTGCTTCTGACTCGTTTCTTCAAACACATTTTTACTCAGTTTCCCAATCGTTTCTTTCATGCTTCCTTGGTCGCTTTTTAATCATTTCTTGCTTCTCGTTTTTATAGGATTTCAGGAGTCTCGCTTCCCACTTCTCACTTTTCGATTTCGCTTCTCGCTCTGGTAACTATGCATCAGACTATAAGCAATGAAAATTCAACTAGAAACGGGCTTACCTGGTATGGAACGTTTAAAAAAAAGGAATGTGATTCCTGAATAACATCAGCAATTTTCTCTCACCGTTCAGGGTTTGGGCCAATGCCAGTTGTGTTTACATCCATGAAGCAACACGAAAGATCCCTCTGGTGCTGCCTGAAAAAGAAATTAAAACAATTATCCAGAGACTTAATCATCATTGAGGACTTATAACTTAAATTGTAAATGAAGATTAAAACCCAAAACTATTGAAACTAATAAACCAATTATCCAGAGAACAAATCATCATTGAGGACTTATAACTTCAATTGCAAATAAAGATTAAAATCCAAAACTATTGAAATTAAGAATGTTCTTTAACAAGGCCTGATTACGTAGTGAAGGTCACATTCAGTTTTTCCTTGTTCACATATTACCATAATAATAAAGTTCTTCGATTTTTTCAAAAAGTCACGGATAATACACGACTTCTTCGTCAAACGATTAATTCTCAAATTATTCACGACTTTTGGAATTCAAAAGTCGCAAATTTCACGAATTATTCACGACTTTTTTGAAATTTTTAGAATAAATATGTAATATATAAAATATGTGTCGCACCTCAAAATCCCACCTTGGTTAAAGTGGAACTTTGGCATGTGACTCACTTAACTTAATCCATTTAAAGAGCATTAAAAGCATGCTAAAACCTGAACTTGAAAATATCACCAATCAAATAACATTAATAAATTCCAAAATCCGAAGTCAACAATAAAAATACCAACTATCCATCATAATTCTAAATTATAGTAAAGTCTAAAAGTCATCATACTAAAATCTGATTACAACCCTTAATTAAAAGAAAGGAAAGTCTAATTATGGAATTCAATAATAAGGATAACGGTCCAAATCCCTTTCCTCCTCCGGATGATCACTGTAAGCACTCAATTTTTACACCCCTCTTAACTATGGTTGAAAATTTTTAACCATGGTTAGCTCAATCTAATCCTAAGTCAACCCTAGGTCAACCATAAGTAGACCCTAGGTCCACCCTAAGTCAACCCTAGTTAAACCCTAGTCCAACCCTAGTCAAACTCTAGGTAAACCCTAGGTTCAAACCAAGACCATTAGGACCAAAAACTGTAGAAAAACCAACTATGGGACCACACAGGGCCCATAGACCCTAGCCAAGCCCTAGGAAGGGGGGCCAGCCCTGAAATTCAAAAATTATGGGAATGTCAGTAATCCAATTACCGACATTCTGTTTATGATAAAATCTGTACTGCGTGGTGTATATTTAATACGGGCCAGGCCCATTTATGAAAAAACCTCAGAATGGCGGTAGAGTTTCTACCGCCATTATCCATTTGGCCTTGTAGGGGAATGGCGGTACTGGAATTACCACCATTCCTATATTACGTAAAATCCGAATGCACCTGCTCTCCCTAGTGCTCAGGCACGCCTCTGAGGCCTCCCACTCCCTCCTGCGATCTCTACCAACCTCTGTACTAATCCCCTCCATGTCCCTAACCCCTCTCCTATAAAATCCAATCTTCCCCCTTCATCTTCCCCAAGGAGAAAATCCCCAGTAGAAGCTCTGAAAAATTCGAAGCCAAGGACTTGTAACTACAAGGCGCTGGTGTGAAGGTCTAGGCCCTGAGCCTCACCCTTTAGCAAGGATTTGTTCCCCATCTTCATCACCACGCAGCCACCACCATCGCCACTGTCGCAGACAACCTAGCTAGGTAGGGCCCTCCCCTATCCCCTCTTTTCTTCTCCTAAAACCTCTGTGAGCCCCTGGTCCTATTCCAGAGGACTTTGTTTTTCTTGGCAGCAAGTCTAGGAGCAAGGGTCCCCTTGTCTTCTTCCATAGACAGAGGGGACCCCAGGATACCAACACCACCTCACCACACTAGCACAGGCCTTCTCCCCAGCCTCTCATACCTGCCAGGGATCCTCTAAGTCATGAGGGAACCCTTGGAGGTGTTGTGGTGCAACACCATAGGGAGCAAAGCAGATTCTGAGAAAACTCCAAAATGGCGGTAAACACAATACCGCCATTCTGGGCTTTTTTTCTTGGGTAGCAGCCTTAGCCCCATTTGGGTGGGCCCTGGTCCATTCTAGGGCCTAGGTTAGTCCCCTGAGCCCCCTCCCTCTCATCCCTGATCATTCCAGGCTTCCCCAGTTAACTTAACCATGGTTAAATTATAAAAATGGGAAACTGCCCAGAATGTCAGTAAACACTACCGACATTCTGGGATTCTTGTTACAGTGATAAAATGGCCACCGTGGGCTCAATCCAGACCAGGCTCAGGGCTTACCCAAGTCCCCAGAATACCCTCGTGAGCCCAGGATCCCCTGGAATTCACCCCTGACCCTTAACCATGGCTGCAAAGCCACTATTCTGGAAAACAGTGACAACGGCGGTAGTTATTCGACCGCCAATTTCATTTTATGAAATGGGATTGACGGTAATTATTCTATCGCCAATCCTACTGTTTTTCACATAACAGTGACTTTGTAGGGCCCAGATCAGTAGGAGGCCAGTCTAGGTATTGCTGCACTCTCTAGACCCACCTCTGACTGTACCAGAACCTTAACCAGGGGTTAATTCTACCCCAATTAGCTTTTAACTATGGTTAGCCGATCTAACCTTGGGAGAAAAATCCCAGAAATTTCCTAAAAATCCTAAAAAATCTAAAAATATAAGAAATGGCCAAAACCATACCTTGGAGCATTCCTAACTATGGTAAAATAGTTTAACCATGGTTAACTTCTTCCTTAACCATGGTTAAAGCCCATTTTAACCTTGGAAAATCCGGGAAAATCCCTGAAATTGTCAACTAATGCAAATGGATCAAAAATCTGACATTGGACCCATCCTAACTCTGGTTAACACCCTTAACCGCAGTTAGCTAACCATTTAACTCCGGTTAAGCAAACCTTAGCTTCCGGGCTCAAACCTTGGCCTCCAGACTCAACCTTAGTCTACCGGACTAAACCTTTAGCCTACCGGGCTAACCCTTGGCTTACCGGGCCTAATCCTTAGCCTACCGGGCTCACCCTTGGCCTCCGGGCCCAACCCTAGTCTACCGGACTAAACTCTTAGCCTCCGTGCTAACCCTTAGCCTACCGGGCTAACCCTTGGCCTCCGGGCCCAATCCTCGGCCTCCGGGACCAAACTTTCTAAACCATGCACTTGAGCAACCCGGTCAACCAAACCTTAGTCCTCGGACTAAGCCTTAGCCACCCCGGTGCACACACACACTCCCCAAGCCTTGGCACGAGCTCATGTGCCAGAACTACGCTCGGTCTGATCTCAACCCAAGTGAGTACGTAGGCAACCCTACCCGGGTTCAACCCTAGTTAGCTTTTCCCCTTCTTAGATTAGTGTACTCCAAAACTTAGGTATTTGAATAAACTTTGACTTTAATTTGGCTTATACCTAGGGAGTAGGTAGGGTCCCAATGTGCCTAACACCTTCCCTGAGACTTAATCGAACCTCTTACCTAGACCCTCATGAGACCATAAGACCTAATCCATATCCGGGACTTATCCCTCAGAATTAATAAGTGACGACTCTTAATCTCAACATAAGTGAGCGAACAAAATCCGTGCTCACAATCACCTTCCGGTTCTTCAATATACTCTCCTCTTCCCACGGTCCAGGTGCACAAATGTCAAATCCTGAACATGTCGACAATAAAATTATAGGTTGAGTAACAAAGTCACTCCGCATGTATAATAATTCATAATAAACAATGTCATAACATCAATATGCATACATTTAACAGTTCGATTCAACTCACATACATCAATCAGAGTGCGGAAACATGTGGGTATATTATGTCATTTACTTTCTTACTTTGTGAAATATATTAACATGCATTGTGCATAACTTGAAATAACGCTTTACCAATTATGGAAAAGGGCTACTATACTTTACTTTCTGAGTTACCACCCTTTGCACATTGTCCGGTGTGGACGACTCACTTAGCACATTATCAGGTGCAATGGCTTACTTTGGGCCCTTAAACCAATTCGATGGTATTCAGTTAGTGCAAAACTTAATCATACATTATCGCTTTCGTGCACCTTTTACTTTCTTACTTTCTGACTTTCTTGCTTTGCCTATGTCTTACTTGTGCTCTTAGTAGAGCCCTTAATTTTTCTCTTTATGCTTGTACATATTTTTTTATCATGAGTGCATGTATAAATAATAACTTCTTAATCAAGATTATAAGTCATAAGTTTAACAAGCATAAATAATAAACCCTTGTCTCAAGTCTTAATTCATGATAGCATCACATCAATTTATCACTATACTTCTATGACATATATACAGAACAATCACACTATCATAAATCCCTAATTTCACTAGAATTCACAATCATCATCCAAAACATTCAATTCAAAACTCCGTGTTAAGCCCCGAAAATCAATACAGTTCATATCTCATAAATGCACGGATTTCTAGGCGTGGACCTGGAACAAATCCAAATACTAAATGGAAATAATTTAAATTAATCCATTAAACAGAAGTGTATATCGAACAACTAAAATAAATCAACGACAATTACCAAATAAAATGGACATTTTTTAGTTTCAATTTAATACTCACCTAAACAAGTTCCTTAAACAACTCAATAAAAATCTAACTAAAACAAAGAGCTCCACGGACTAACTAAGCTCCTGCTAACTTCTAATTTCCTCAAGTCTCTCCTGAAAAGATAGAGTATAACAAGGGTGAGCATGACGGCCCAACAAAAGAACACATCCAACAAGCAATAATTATATCATGACAGATGCAATAAATTATGCAACAAAATATTACAACATATGCAATTTATTTATACACAAGTTTCACAATTTACCGTTAATTCAATTATTGGTTATGGTCTCATGTCCATAGGATTCAAACTGATATCGTCTTATTGGCATTCTTTTACTGGCAACACTAAGCTCATCAAGTCGGGTTCCCACAAAGTCCGCCCTTCATTTATTTGATCTAAAGAGTGTCTCACTCTATTAGTCAAAGGGTCATTTGGTTTATCATTGATCTTCCAATACTATTCTTAGGATCACACTAAGTTTACCCAATTTTCACTTTTGGGCTCCCACAAAGTTCACCTGAGGATTCTTTTGGGCATTGTACTAAAGTCCTCCCATAAGTGAACCCCACTCAAGGGTTTTGGTTTTTTATTAAAATCTGGATTTATTAAATGACATACAAGACAATATTCATAGATTAAACATGGCATGTATATCAACAATTAATAAACAAAATAATAATTGACAAGAGTATGCATGATTTCATCTCATAATTCACAATAATTAAGAATATTAAATATAAATAATATATTCAATTAAAGTATATTAGAAAAATTAATGTGAAAAATATCTCTTTTCCCGTTTTTGATTTTTAACTAAGGTTTTGACCGACAAAACTATTGATTTTGGAAAAACTTTCTTCATGAAAGTTGTGGATCTTTTCGACCTCTTCAAAATGATGTACTGTTGGACCAAAATCGGACTTAAGGTCATAGAGTTATGACCCGTATACTGAAACTGGGTAAATTTCCTTTAAATTAATTTAATTCTGAAAATTCTCTAATTATAATCTCCTAGATTTCTCATATTTTCTTCCCTAAAATTCCGTTTTTTTCTCATTGGTTTTCATCCCTAAATTCAATACATTGTTTTTTTGTTGCAATGGATTGGTGCTGGTGCCATTTTTCAACAACTTTCTGTTCCTCATCCGATCGATCGGTCTATATCTTACGATCGATCGGAGTATCTTGAGATTGTCCGCTCGATCGGAGGTTGTGTCCGATCGATCAAAGATTCGGAGCTAGTCTCGAGATTTATTTTTCTTCTCCTTTTTTCCTTTATTTTCTTTATTAACATAACACACCCCATAAGACATCAATCACATAGAGAACACCAATTCAATTAATTATGGCTCGTTTAACAATGTGTAATAAATGATTTGTACGAAATTCAAGAAATAGAATTTCAGGTCTCCACAATATGTTTGTTTTTATTTTAATAATTAGTAATTTTATTAAATAACTTTTTCATATCTTGCCCAATGTTTTATCAATTTAGTTTTGGATTTTTTGAATTTTGCCAAAAATTAGAAATTTTTTCCAAACAAATAATTCTCAAACTCCGACTTGGTAACTATAGTTGGTATCATGTTACTTACTCTTCATAAATATTAAATTTGTTTTTTTATTGTTTCCATTTGTCCTGAAGTTTGCCCAACTTTGCCGAATTTTTCCGAACTAAACCCCCACCTCCCTGACTTTGTTACTATGTGATACGGACATCCAACATCAAAAGGAGTTTCAAGTTTATCATAGGCGGAAGAAGAAGAAGAAGGCCCATGTGTCACTTTGGGTAGATGATTTTAGGTACTGAAGACCTCATATGCACACATATATCATTAGAAAGACCCCACACTGGGAGGTGTGCATATAGGCTGGTTTAGTATGATTTAGCAGTTATAAAAGCCTAATGGGCTAGACTTTTAGTTAGAGGAAACAATTTATAAGTATTAGGTTATTATAGTCTTTTTATTAGTTCTGATTATTTGAGTCTTTATATTCAGGGTTTCAACTATTTAAACTCTTTTTGTTGTAAATTTTAGTTGATGAATTTTATGAATGAAAGAAAGTGCTTTTAAACATTCTCCAGTGATTGGATTTTGGTGTGATGTCATGGGAGTGATTCCCAAATGTCTAAGTTGTGTTCTTGATCTTCACTTTATTCTTCTCATTGATTTTTTGTTTTCATTGAAAACCTAATCAATCAAACCCTAGATCCCTAGATCATTTTCCCTTGCAAGAAATCTCACCCAAACCAAACCCTAGATTTCTTCCCTCCATTGTTCTTGACTGATTTTCTGTTTTTCTAGTCAAGAAACCACAATCAATTGAAAGCCTAGCCAACCCTACTCCCCTACCTTACTGTCCAACATTTTGATAGTCCTCACTGTCACTGCCGCTTTTTCCTTTCCCAATAGCCGTCACAGCCTCTAGATCCGTTCCAATTGTTGTGGCAGATTCCTACAGCTCTTGGTATTGATGTAACAACCCCTATTTCATCCCCAATTGCAAACACAACCTTCCTACCTTGTTCCCTACTGCTGTTACAAAGTTTCTGCAATTGCAAAACCCTAAAACAGCTATACCTAAACCCTAATTCAATTCCAAATCCTAACACATCGAATTTCCAACACCCTAAACCTTAAAATCCCCAAATCCTAACCCTTCAACCTTTGAAACCCTAGAAAATGTTAGAAAATTTGCATTGAATTAAGAGCTAATCCCTAAGCTTGTGGAAACAGAATTCCATACAGCCCTCGCAGATATAACTGAGGGTCGTATTTATGGCAGTGACAAAGAATAAGAAATTGAACTGTGGGTCTGGCATTTCTTGGTTGGAGAGCTTAGGTTTGGCGGCCAAGAAATGACAGATTCATCAATAAACATCATATGTACTAAGCAATTTCCCAAAAAGATGGGGCTTGAAAATTAATGGATAGTTCGGACTCATCAATTAGACTAGAAGAGTCCAGTGTCCAGGCCCTCATCGTTGTATTCCCAGTCTTTATTTTAGCCTTGTTGTGATGAATGGTTTAGATGCATATAGGGCAAACTGTTTGTGGAATGCTATATTTTTTATTATTATTGGTAAATCAGAGATTATATAAATAAAAGGAGCTATAGCTATTGAAGCATGAAAGATTAAGGGAGAGGAAAAGAAACTTTACAAAAAGGGAAGAGAGCTAATGGAAACGAATCTGGATGAATCAAGGCCCACAACCCAGAAAGGAAACCAAATGGCCAGTCTAGCTTCATAACAACTCTAGGAGGCCCATATCCTCGAATTCCCTTCTTACTGAACACAAATCCAAAACTAGGTGATGAACCTCACCACATATTTGTAGAGAGGAAAGAGCCACATTGTCAAATACTCTTCGATTTCTCCTATTCCAAATCGACCAAGCTACCGCTTATGGAAGAAAAGACACAAGAAAAGAGATGGAGGCCTCCAACCTCACTTAGAGCCAACATGATAAGAAGACCTAAAGGAATTTGGGAAGAGGACCCAAGACGCATCCAATTGCTCAATGAGATGGCTCCATACATTTGTCGTAAAATGACGCAAAAGGACAATGCACCAATAAGTGATCCACCATTTCATTTGACTCACTACACAAGAAGCAATGATTAGCCAACCTATCATTTATTTTTTAAATGGTAGCGAGTGATTAGCTTGTCCAAAGAAACTTCTTAAAGAAAGAATGCAACCTTGGATGAAATCTATATGAAAAATGGAGCAATATGACACCCCACAAGGCTAGAGCAAAAGATCTCGCCAAGAATTGACCTATGGAGTCTAAAGACCAACCGCGCTATCCCTAATGAGTGGGGTAAATGACGACATTCTCAAGTCTACCCAACATACGAGAAAGATCCTCCAACTCCCAATCATTGAGACTATGCTTAAGGTTAAGACAACACACCTCCCTATCACTTGATCACTCAAATATGGACGCAATTGAGGCGTCTTTCCCCCTAGCTAGAGAGTACAAAACACCAAACTCCCCCCTAATGGCATTTGACTACACCATAAATCATCCCAAAATTTGATGTCCATACCACAACCCACAACCCACAATATATCTAATGGATTTAGAAAATTGTCCTTTCACACCCGAAATGACCTTCCAACAGCTCACCCCATGGGGACTTCGAACGTCTTGCGGCTCTCAACTTAACCCGAAAATTTTGGCTTCAATGACCTTCCTCCAAAGACTCCTTCTCTATTCCAAATCTCCATAGCCATTTACCTAATAAGGTCATGTTAAACCTAACTAACGGTTTAACACCCAAGCCCCCGATTCAATCAGGTGACAGATAGATTCCCACTCAACCAAATGATATTTGTTCGAGTTAACTAATCCTTTCTAATTTCTTTGTAATTGATACTGTAATTTACGTTGGCAATCCTTGTTAAGTCCATTATATTAATTTTGTTAATAAAAAGAAAGTCCCTTTATTGAGTGGTTGATTATCAACTGAGAACAGTTAAATTCATTTGAACAAGTTGCTCAACTAGATTTTCTATCTACCGCAGTAATCCCTATCCAAATAAACTGGAATTTCTGCCACTTACAGTTCTGCCATATAAATTACTAGATAATGTAATTGGCTTGATTTGAGGCTGTGGCATTATTGTCTCTGATTTAATTTTTAAATGGGAAAGTTCTAGGTTATTCTGTATATTTTCCAGTGTAGACAAAATGTCGCCTAGGCAATGCCTCGCCTAGCCAAGACCCCTATCACCTAATTAGAATCTGGATAGGCACGCGTCAAATATTGATAATATCAACAGAAAATAGTAAATTTTGGTTGCCTAGGAACCCTCTATAGCCTAGGCATTGCCTGTACACTTTGACTCCATTGATATTTTCTATATCACTTAGGCTCTCCTGTATTCTTCTTGTGATCTGAATATTAATGTATTCTATGAATCAGTACCTAAACTTATTTTCCAGAAGAAGTAGCTGTTCCTTCTGATAGTACCTTCCAATCATGCAATCATGCAATAAAATGAACCCCTTTGCTCCTTTTGACATATATGGTGATTTCACATGGCTATATGTAGTCAATGTTATGTCTTCCTCAGATTTGTCACTGGGAGTTTTAACTGGGAGCTTCTCTTTGGGGTTGTAGTTTGGCATACAAGCATTTTAGGGCCCGTTTGGCATCAATTATGGTGATTCTCATATTCTTAAAAAAATTGTTCTTTTGTAGGATATGTTCTGAAGATCAATTCTATGTTGAAAACCCGTTTGGCAAAAGTCAATCAGAATCAGTTCTGAAGAACAAAAGAAATAGAATCCCGTTTGTATAAAACCCCAAAAAAAAATTATTTACGTCAGGACCGCAAGGTACTCTTGTTAGCCGATTCTCCCAATCAAATTTCAAAACAAATTTAACTCTTCAGGGTTAAATTTTCTTAACCACAATTAAATATACAACACCCTACCTGCATGGGACTCGAGCCTAGAACCTCCCTCCTAATGAGGGGACACACTATCACTGGGCTATTCCTATGATGTGTAACTCGTATACCTTTCAATTCCTATTAATTGTAGTTAAAATTTCACTATCCCTTGGGTTTTTTTACAATAATATAATCTTGGCGTTTTGAAAAAATAAAAAGTAAAAACTATTTACCTCTGATTAAGAATATTTAACCTTTGGATTTATTTATTTTTTCCCAAAAACTAAGGTTAGACTGTTAAAACCTAAGGGTTAGTATATTTTAACCACAATTAGTAGAGGTAAAAAGGTACACGTGTTGACCTGTGGGTGCGGTTGAACTTTCCCCAGAGTTCAATCACAATTGACTGTGATCCTATCTCCCTTAGAAGCATAACCATATATATATCATCGTTCCAATACACTAACATCCCTTTCCGGCATTTTCTCGAACATGATGCGTGCAACATTAACTTCCCCACGCTCTGTATACATAGAGACCAAAACAAGCTCCATTTGAAGACAACTTGCATCTTCCCCAGTCGCAGACATTCAAGAGCACTATACTTAGCTTGAATAACCCTAACCTGCAAATCCTCAAATGAGCTAGGGTTGATGAGCCTCCAACCAATACACCGCTTTAAGCAAAACCCACCACCCAAATCCCTAAAATCCATGAATGGGCCCTGGTAAATCATCATTCTTTCCACAAATACAGACCAAGATATCCAATAGCCTTAGCTTTTGATAATTTTGCAAGAGAATCGACATATGTATGGGCTTAATCCAATCTTTTGATAGCTTTGGACAATTTTGCAAGAAAATTTCCAAATTGATATGGTTTTGATCAAATCTTGGAGGTTGCAATAGATCGATTTAGTCAAGCTCTACAGTTTTACAAGAAAATTCTCATGGAAATGAAGTAGAGAGAAGGTCTTGAAAGCACGGGATAGGTGCCTCGGCTGGTGAAATCCTCCAGGGATGAGAGGGAAGAGGACGAAAGTAGAGAGAGGTACCTTACCGGAGAGTAAGGGTTGCCGGAGGGACAGTTGTCGCCGGAGATTGATGGAGACGCAGGGACGAGGTTGGCACTGGTTATCTTCTTTATCTTTCTTTACTATTATATTACTATTATAATGGGAGAGGCAGGGGTATTTTTTCGAAATTCCCAAACTACCCTTATATAAAACCAAATTTTAATTTAATGTTTTAATTTAATTCCCAAACTACTCCTTGCTTATCTATTAATTTAAAAGAATAAAATCACAACCAATCACGATTGAACTCGGGAAACACATGTCCCTTTTAACTCCTATTAACTATGGTTAAGTCCTTCCCCTCGCTCTCACGTGCATCGCACGTGCCACCCGCTAGTCACGATAAAAGGAGAACCTATCGTGTGATATGGATTTAAAAAGAGATGCCTGTGTTTTTATTCTCAAGAAATATTTTGATAACAGATAATTGTTTCTTGCGAGTGATGCCAAATAGGCCCTATATGCCTCCAGAATATTTATGATATAATAGAGAAGAGGAAAGTTTATAAGTCTTTATGATTTTAAAGATTACCTACTTGTTCCTGTACGGGTAAATTACCTGGAATCTCTATCCAATAAAAATTAAAATCTTTGAAGAACTCGAAAAAAACAGCAACCTTTATTCCAGAAATTTCTGTACTTGAAAAACTGTTAGAAAATTTGAAACTCGTATGAAATGAGGCGCGGATACTTCGCTCTCTTTAAGACATTTCGCGCCCCCCACAGATGCACTGGATTGCTAGACACGATACCTCCAGGATACAACAGCTTCACACAAATCTATCTCTGACTATAAGTGTACATAACTTATAGTCGCACACCTTACTTTATTTCTTAACCAGCAAACTTTCAAAAGAAAAATTCTCAAACATGAGAAAACATAATAGTAGAGAAAATATTTTCTAATCTTCTCTGATAGATGGGAAAAAACATAATATATATAGAAAACTAATTGGGTTTTTGGAATTCTAAAACTATCATATTAGTGACTAATAATTGTGAAAATAAACCTTTGAAACGTTTCCCACCATTAAAGCCTTAAATGGCTATAATAAAATTAAATAAATTAATATTTAATTTCTTTTATTTAATTAATTTTGAATCATAATCACCTAAAGGTACAACAATTTTTAAATTGAATTTTTGTTAGACTTCTAACATGTTAGGCCCCTAATTAGTGTACATCTCAAGCCATGTTTGAAAATTGAGAGTTAATAGTAAGTAACCTGGATTCAACTAATCTAATCCACGGTATCCTAATCAGATTTTGGACATGATTTTTTTGGGGAGGGATCCCAATTTAACCGATTTGGATGTAGTTCTCTCTCTCTCTCTCTCTCTCTCTCAAGTGCAAGTGTATATGATCTAAACACTATTGATGGCAAGTACCATGGATAATTTCAGGGCAAATGGTGTGGGATTGGAACCCACTGATTGATGTTTTCCTCCTATGCATGCCCTGATGTGCCAATCAGTTCGTTCAATCACATTCTTGTTATACTGTAAAATAAGAATGTGGTGAAGGATCCAGAAAAGAGAAGCATGTTGATTGAATGGTAATGTTATCAAATGGAGTACTTATTAACTAGAAGATTTTTTAGGTAGGCACCCATGCATGCCATTGTTAGTAATTGCTCCATTTCTGCATTGGGCGATCGATCGCCCAAGATGGGGGATCGATCACAGGAAGTGGGGATTGATCGCCCCCTTGGGAGATCGATCGCCCGAATCGTGAATTTTTCTGGAAATTCAATTTTTTCCAAATTTTTTCCTTTTTTAAAAGCCTTCTTTGAACTAGGTTTTGAAAGGGGAGTTCATAGAGCTGAAGCCAAACTTTTATTTGAGAGGGAGAGAGAGTTTGAGAGGTTGAGGAACCATTTTAAGCTCTTTGCTATTGAAAATTAGTGAACAAGAGATCTCTCTGTGGACGTAGCCCAGTTGGATGAACACGTATATTTGTGTGTTCTTGTGTGTTTCTATTTGCATTCTTTAGATATCTTTTCACCACAAATTGGTATCAGAGTCAGGTTAGATTCGAAGCAATGACATCGAAGAGTTCCAGCGCCAAGTTTGATGTTGCAAGATTCAATGGGAATGGCAACTTCGGATTATGGCAGAGTCGGGTGAAAGATCTATTGATTCAACAAAGTTTACACAAAACCCTAAAAGGTAAAGAAAAGAAACCGGAGTTAATATCCGATGAAGATTGGGAAGATCTGGAATTGAAGGCGGCGAGCACCATTAGGTTAAGTCTATCTGACTACGTTCTCTATCACGTGGTCAATGAGGATTTAACACCGAAGTTTTAGATGAAGCTTGAGAACCTATATATGACAAAATCATTGTAAAAAAGGATATTCCTAAAGCAGAAACTTCATACTACCAAGATGAAAGAAGGTGGGGATCTCACAGAGCACATCAATCCTCTTAATAGAATAGTCAATGACCTAGCAAACATTGATGAGAAGGTCAACGATGAAGATCATGCCCTACAACTTCTCTTTTCACTTCCGCCATCTTATGAGATAGCATCTCGTTACAATCCTACTCTATGGGAATGATTAGCAACCCTACTCTCAAATGATTTGAGAAAGAAAAATCAGGAAGAGGAAAATGCTCAGGCTAAGAGTTTGTTTGTAAGAGGAAGAGGAAAAGAAAGGGAAAAGCAGAAAAAACAAAGAAGAGGAAGGTCGAAATCAAAGTCTGGAAGGACTCGGCCTCAATGTCACCATTGCAAGAAATATTATCACATTAAGAAAGACTGTAGAATCCTAAAGGATGAACAAGAAAAGGAACCGGAAAAGGGGAAAAGGAAAGCCTCAGACCAAGTTAATACAATTTCGGAAGAAAGTAGCGACAGCGACGCCTTTTGCACCCTATACAAATAAGGAAACTTACTTTGACTCTTGGATTTTAGATTTCCCGTGTTCATACCATATGTGTCCAAATAGAAATTGGTTTGATACATATAAAACTTATAATGGAGATATAGTTTTGATGTGGAATTATGCAGTTTGTAAGACAGTAGGGATAGGTACTGTCAGGATAAAGATGTTCAATGGTGTTATTCGAACTCTAACTAATGTTAGGTATGTACCGGACCTGAAAAAGAATTTGATTTCTTTAGGTACGATGGAAGCCACTAGGTGTAAATACATAACTTTAGGTGGAGCTCTAAAGATAATCAAAGGAGCCCTTGTTATCCTGAAGGGTATAAGGACTGGAACCCTATACAAGATGATAGGGAATACCGTAACAGGTGGAGCCGCGATTGGTCTATCAGAAGGAGATGATGAGACCAAACTATGGCACATGAGACTGGGTCATTTGAGCGAGAGGGCTTTAATAGAGCTTCATAGTAGAAAGCTCTTAAAAGATATCAAAACCTACAAGCTACAGTTCTGTGAGCACTATGTATTTGGCAAGATTGATGGTGAGGTTCAAGACCTCTTCACACCGCAGTGAGGGAATTCTAGAGTATGTTCATTCAGATGTGTGGGGGGCAGCCCCTGTAAAGTCACTATCAGGATCTCTATATTATGTGACATTTATAGATGATTTCTCGAGAAAAATTTGGGTATACTACATGAAGAAAAAGTTTGATATTTTTGGCATTTTCAAGCAGTGGAAAGTCAGGGTTGAAAAGTAGACAGGAAAACAGGTGAAGTGTCTGAGGTCAGACAATAAAGGAGAATATACATCTGCAGAATTCACTAAATTTTGTGAAGATGAGGGTATTGCTCGAAACTTCACTATACTCAGAACTCCACAGCATAATGGAGGGGCAAAGCGAATGAACAGAACACTCCTAGAGAAAGCTCGGAGTATGAGGATCAGTGCTGGATTGAAGAAAGACTTCTGGGCAGAAGCAATCAATATAGCAAGTTTTCTGATAAACAGATCACCATCTAAAGCTTTAGATCCGAGGACACTAGAAGAGGTTTGGTCAGGTAAACCCTATGATTATTCTAATTTAAGAATTTTTTGTTGTCCAGCATATGCACATGTGCATGGTGATCTGAGGAGTAAGCTTGATGCAAAATCAAGGAAGTGCATTTTTCGGGGTTTCCATAAATGAGTTAAAGGCTACAGGTTATGGGATCTTGAAACAAGGAAGATTGTTGTGAGTAGGGATGTAGTCTTTTATGAGACTGCCATGATGAAAAAAGAGGAGCATTATGATGACGCAACCGGCAGTTGTGAGCATTCAGTTCAGGTGGAGCTGGATAAATCTGAATCAGATGAAAGTGATGAAGAACCACCTTAGGTCAAGAGTCTACAAATAGCCACAGCCACGGATATCACAACGGGTTCGACAAGCACGTAGAATATATGATGATGACATAGATATAGTAGCTTTTGCTCTCATGACTGAGAATAGGGAGTCATCCAGCTTCAGGGAAATGGTGTCAAATGATGATCATAGAAAGTGGGAGAAGGCTATGGATGAAGAGATGGAATCATTATACAAGAACCAGACTTGGGATCTTGTAGAACTCCCTAAGGGAAAGAAAGTTATTGGCTGCAAGTAGCTTTACAAAAGGAAGGAACCTACCATTGAAAGCAGCAAAGTAAAGTTCAAGGCGAGACTGGTTACAAAGGGTTTTGCACAAAGGGAATGAATAGATTTCAATGAAATCTTCTCACTAGTTGTAAACCATACCCTATCAGAACAATATTGTCGATAGTAGCTATGCAAGACCTGGAGCTTGAATAGATGGATATGAAGACAGTTTTCTTACACGGAGAGCTAGATGAAGAGATATACATGCGACAGCCAGAGGGATTTCAGATGAGGGGAAAAACAGATCAGGTCTACAAATTGAAGAGGTCTCTGTATGGTCTGAAGCAGTCACCCAAGCAATGGTATAAGCGGTTTAATTCATTCATGCTGAAAAATGAGTATTCTAGAAGTGAGTATGACCACTGTCTCTATTTCAAAAAACTTAGATATAGTTCTTTCATATACTTAGCACTCTATGTAGATAACATATTAATTGCTGTTAAAAGCATATCAGAAGTGAAGGTATTGAAGAAGCAACTCAGTAGTGAGTTTGAGATGAAAGACCTAGGTGCAGCAAAGGTGATTCTAGGCATGGAAATTTGAAGAGATAGGAAATTGGGAATACTATCTCTAACCCAAGGGAAGTACATAAGGAGAGTCCTTGCAAGGTTCAATATGCAAGATCCAAAACTGGTGAATACTCCATGGCGGTACATTTCAAGTTATCATTGCATTTATGTCTAGTGACAGATGAAGAGATTGATGAATTTCTATATGCAAGTGTCGTGAGCAGTTTGATGTATGTCATGGTTTGCACTAGACCTGACATCTCACAAGGTGTCAGTGTTGTTAGTAGGTACATGGCGAATCCTGAAAAAGAGCACTGACAGACAGTGAAGTGGATTCTAAGGTACTTCAAGGGTACCATTGATGTCGGAGTCTTGTTTGACAAGAATGACAATTGTGATGTAATTGGGTATGTCGATTCCGATTATACTGGGGACTTTGATAAGAGGAGGTCTACTACAGGGTACTTGTTTACACTTGGTGGAGAACCAATTTGTTGGAGATCCATGTTGCAGCCTACTACAGCATTGTCAACGACCGATGCTGAATACATGGCAACTTCAAAAGCATCCAAGGAAGCTATATGGTTGAGAATTCTGGTTGGTGAACTAGGAGCAAAGCAGGAGAAGATGATTCTTCACTGTGACAATCACATTGCTATACATTTGGCAAAGAATCAAGTTCACCATTCAAGAACGAAGCACATTAATGTGCGCTTCCACTTCATTAGAGATGCGATATCTGAGAAGGAGATTTAGTTGGAGAAGATTCACACAAGTGAGAATCCTTCAGATATGATGACAAAGTCGGTCACTATATCCAAGTTTAAGCATTGCTTGAACTTGGTTAAC
The DNA here is from genome assembly GCA_015143295.1 of Tetracentron sinense. Lineage (NCBI taxonomy): Eukaryota > Viridiplantae > Streptophyta > Magnoliopsida > Trochodendrales > Trochodendraceae > Tetracentron > Tetracentron sinense. The sequence goes on from CM026554.1 coordinate 10,455,991, forward strand.
CTTCGATGAGGTAGATGGAAGTCCACACCCTTGAGGGAGGGTGTGAAGGCATATTTGGAGATGCAGTTATCCTTCACCCGAGACAGAGCAGAATTGAAGCCAAGGTGGAGAGTGTTAATAATTGCTTCATTTCTGCATTGGGCGATCGATCGCCTAAGACGGGGGATTGATCACCAGAAGTGGGGATCGATCGCCCCTTGGGAGATCGATTGCCCAAATCGTGAATTTTTTCGGAAATTCAATTTTTCCGAGTTTTTTCCTTTTTTAAAGCCTTATTTGAACTAGGTTTTGAAATGGGAGTTCTTAGAACTGAAGCCAAACTTTTCTGTGAGAGGGACAGAGAGTTTGAGAGGTTGAGGAACCATTGTAAGCTCTTTGCTATTGAAAATTAGTGAAGAAGAGATCTCTCCGTGGACGTAGCTCAGTTGGGTGAACCACGTATATTTGTGTGTTCTTGTGTGTTTCTGTTTGCATTCTTTAGGTATCTTTTCACCACAACAATGTGCAATGTGTTCTGATGTTCCATTTGTAAGTGACAGTTATTGTCTATAATACTAAGACTAGATTTACCATTTTTTTGCATTTTTATATGGCAGACAATGAATCTCTCTCTTAGAAACTAGGGTGGTGTGTTGATGTTCCTGTGTTTTGGATGATATATAAACTCTGTTATTTGTGTTGATTTTGATTTAAAATTGTTTTAAATTAATAAAAACCGGATCATTAGGATCCGGGGTTTTGATTTTAATCATGGACTAAAACCCCCATTAATTTAATTTTTGTTTAGATTGGGTGTTTAATCTCTTGAAAGAGAGAAAACACAATTTTAGTGCATTTCCCTTAGTTCTTTAGTCCCACATCAGAAAAGTAAAGAAAATCTAAAGAGTTTATTTACCCTCTTGGTTGCTTAGTTGTCAACAACTAAGAGTGAGGTGTAGACTTTGACCCACCAATTCCTTTAGACGATAACTAGGGTGTGCGAGCTGCGCTCGCAGCGAGCGCGAGCGCACACGCACACGCACACGCACGGGTGTGGGTGCGGGTGCGGTGCGGTGCAGGCATAGGGCTTTGGGCGCTATGAGGCGCACTTTGCACTTCGCACGTGCGCATCGTCACGAGTCGCTTGGGTCACTATTTCTTTTGAGTAAATCAGAACCGTAGCTATATGGCCTGTTTAGTACAGGAGGGCCACGCCAGGTGGCTGAGCCCATGCGCATGCAAGGGGACCTGGGTCCTCTATAAATAGAGGGACTTGGGAAGGGTTTGAGGGTTGTTGGAACTCAAACCAGAGCCTGATCTATGAGCCCAGACCATGGAGCCTAGAGTCCAGTAGCCTGATCCGTGAGACCAGTGAGCCTGATCCGTGGACCCAGTCCAGTGAGCCAAGAGGGAGACCAGTGAGCCACCAGACCAGAGTAGGTGCACCCTGGTCCAGTCTACTCCGATCAAGCCATGGTCCATCAGGATGATTCCGTACTAGGGACCTCTTAGGAGGACCCTAACTCGGAGATCTCCATTAATGGTGGTCCTTGAGCTCGATGGAGAAGATGGTGACCCTGACCCATTATCCAGAGTCCCAGAACCAGACCCAGCAGGCTATCTGGATCGATCCAGATCCATGGATACCAGGAAATGGACAACTTTGTTCAGCTCCTGATGAGGTTGTAGAATGCCTTCGGGCTTCTCAACCGTCCATACTGTTCGGTTGCCCGATCTGGGATTCCAGATCGAGTAGAACAGTAAATCTGTCCTATATGGATAGAACCATCTTGGTGACCATCTGATTTCGGGTGATCCTACCATATCCACATGATGGACCCAATCAGGGGTATCTTGTGGAATGGTTTAATCTGGACAAGCCTGTTCTTGTACCCAAACCGAACCCAAATTGATAAAATTAGATTAAGTATAATCTTGTCACCAAACAGACTTGGATTTAGTTAAAATGAATTAACTTAAAATCTGTAACCAAACGGGACTTAAGGCAGAATTGATTCTGACCAAACCAGAACAGATTCTGTGCAGAATTGATTCTGGACAGAACTAAACTTTGTAACCAAACAGAATAGGTACAGACCTAAACTGGAATAGGTTAAACCAGAATTAGACCAAACCAGAGTGGACCTAACCCTGTAACCAAATAGACCCTTAAACCCTAAGGGGTAAAATGGTAATTTTAGATATTGTCCAATTTATTAGATTATCTTTTATTGTAAATCCGATGGGACTTAAGGACATTTGGATAATCAGGCAAACCCTAATTAAATGGATATACATATATTTATATATTTATTTTGAAGGGCATCCTAAAGGAAGATCAGTACTCCGTCTTCTACTGAATAGTGCAAACTCGTTGGGAAGACCGGAGAGAATCCGAGCTGAGTTGTATCCCGTAGATAGAGCTGCCATATCCCTTGCACATGGGAGGCTTCGACTATCTTCAAGAAAGACTCACTTGTAGCGCCTCTCAGCGAAGCGATTCTCTACCTTAATTAATTAACTTATTAATTACTTATTTAACTGCATTATTATCTGTATGTATTTGCTAAGTGGCTATGTGTGCAGGAATTTAGTCCAATTACACCAACAATTTGAAGATATAGTCTATCTCCATGGCTGCTTTGCAAATGCGAGGACTGAACCAGACGGAGCCAATGCCCCGATTCGATAGGAAGAACTTCTACCGCTGGGAGCAGAGGATGAAGTTTTTCTTGAAGCAATCGAAGGTTTATCATTTTCTCACGGAGGAGTGTCCGAAATTTTCGGAAGATCTCGATATCGCTGAAATAAATTTGGATTACGCTACTGCAAAAGTGCAAAGGTAGATTGACGATGATGATACAGCCCGAAATCACATCCTCAACTCACCGTCGGACCAGCTGTATGAACAACACTCAAGGAAGACCAAGCAAGCTAGAGACTTGTGGGAGGTGTTGAGGCTAGTCTACCTAGCAGAGGAGTCTGGAACAAAGAAATTCCATGTTGCAAACTACTTGGAATTTAAGATGGTTGATGGAAAGACCATAATGGAGCAGATACAAGAGCTACAGAAGATAGCGGATGCGGTTACCTCGGCTGGAATGGTTCTGGATGAAACCTTCCATGTCAACGCTATCATTGCCAAGCTTCCTTCATCTTGGAAGGAGTATCGCTCGAAGCTGATGCACAAGAAGGAAGACTGGAATCTTGAAACCCTGTTGCACCATGTCAGGGTAGAAGAAGAGAGTAGGAAGCGGGACAAGAAGGAGGAGCCGACTGCTAAGGCTCATATGGTTAATTCACATCATTCGAAGAAGTTTCAACCGAGAAAGAAAGAGTTTAAGAGGACAGAGAAGTTTGAGAAGAAGAATGGTCCGTACAACAACAGCAACAGCAACAACAGTAGCAACAACAATAACACCAGTAATTTCAAGAAGGATGTAAAGTGTTACTTTTGTGGTAAGATGGGGCACTATATCAAGAACTGCAAGATTAACAAGAATGGGAGTTTTCAGAAGAAGAGGAAGTTTGTGAAGAAGGAAGAGAAGAGAAACAATGTTAACATGGTTACACTCATTACTGAGGCCAATATGATTGGGGAAGAGTCTGAGTGGTGGATTGGCACTGGAGCCACCCATCATGTCTGCAGTGACAAGAACATGTTCGATTCCTATGATCTAGTGGGGGAAGGAATGAACATGTTCATGGGCAATTCTTCATCTTCGAAGGTCGCAGGAAAGGGAGTGGTGAAGCTGAAATTTACCTCAGAGAATACTATTGAACTGAAAGATGTTCTGCACGTCCCTGATATCCGAAAGAACCTTGTCTCAGCAGCATTGATCGGCAAGCTCGGATGCAAGCTGGTTTTTGAGTCTGACAAGGTAGTTGTAACCAAAAATGGAATATTTATCGGGAAGGGATACCTTGTAGCGGGAATGTTCAAGTTCAACACTATGAATGAAACTCCAGTTATTTCTGCTTATATCACTGAGTCCTTTGATCTATGGCATGGTAGGCTAGGTCATATTAATTTCAAGAAAATAAAATCTATGACCAATCAAGGACTAATAGCTAACGCATCCAGTGATAAGCATGAAAAATGTATTGCCTGCAGTAAGTGTAAATTTGTGAGACCTCCATTCAAGAGTGTAGAGAGAGAATCGAAGCTACTCGAGCTTATTCACAGTGATATATGTGAAATGACTGGGGTACAGTCAAGAGGAGGAAAAATATATTTTATCACCTTTATTGACGATGCCTCTCGATACACGCATGTTTTTCTCATCCGAACTAAAGACGAAGCATTTGAGAAATTCAAGATTTTCAAGTCAAAAGTTGAGAATTTTCAGGAAGCTAGAATCAAGATACTTAGAACTGAAAGAGGTGGTGAATATCTTGATTCAGAGTTCGTTAAGTTTTGTGAAGATAACGGGATCCGTCACGAGACAATTGCACCGTACACACCACAGCAAAATGGCGTTGCAAAAAGAAAGAACAGGACTCTGACAGAAATGGTTAATACCATGCTAACCAGCTCCGGTGCTCCACCAAATCTTTGGGGTGAAGCACTTCTATCAGCCTGTCACATTCTCAACAGAGTTCCTCAACGGAAAGCAGAATCAATTCCATATGAATTGTGGAATGGAAGAAAACCCAATTTACAGTACCTTAGGGTTTGGGGTTGTCTAGCCCAAGTAAGATTACCTAACTTGAATAACCCCACGGTAGGAACCAGAGGTACTGACTGCATCTTCATTGGCTACTCAATGTCAAGCAAAGTGTATTGATTTTTAAATCTGGAAACTCCAGCACCACACTCGGTTGTGGAAGCTATTGGTGCTGAATTCTTTGAAACTATGTTCCCATACAAGAGAAGTCAAGAAGTAGTGGGGGACCAATCGAAATCCAGTTCCAAACGAAAAGAGCCTGAAGACCTAGTTCCTTCTGAACCAAGAAGAAGTACTCGACCAAAAATTTCAAAGGATTTTGGCCCTGAGTATATTTGTTTGATCGAGAAGGATCCAACAAGCTACACTGAAGCAATGATGTCTAAAGACGCAGATCTTTGGAAAAAGGCAATGGATGATGAGATGCACTCTATCAACTCTAACAACACTTGGATCTTGGTGGACCTACCTCCTGGAAACAAGACAGTAAAGTGCAAGTGGATCTTCAAGAAGAAATTGAAACAAGATGGATCCATAGAAAAGTTCAAGGCTAGACTGGTTGCGAAGGGCTTCAGACAGCAAATGGGTTTTGATTACTTTGACACCTATGCCCTTGTGGCTAGGTTGACCACCATTAGGATGTTGATTGCGTTGGCCTCAATCAAGGATTTGATCATTCATCAGATGGACGTCAAAACTGCATTCCTGAATGGTGATCTTAAAGAAGAAATATACATGGATCAGCCTGAAGGATATGTTCCGTCAAAGAACGAGAAGAAAGTTTGCAAACTTGTGAAATCATTATATGGATTGAAGCAAGCTCCAAAACAATGGCATGATAAATTCAGAAGTGTCCTTCTAGCTGATGGGTATCAAGTCAACAATGGTGATATCTGTGTATATAGCAAATTCAGAGACAACTCTGGGGTGATAATTTGCTTATATGTTGATGACATGCTTATATTCGGAACGGATGATCGAAGTGTTGCTAACACAAAGGAGTTCCTATCGTCTAACTTTGATATGAAAGATATGGACGAAGCAGACGTAATACTTGGAATCAAGATTATTAGGAGCAACGAAGGAATTGCGCTTTCTCAGTCAAGTTACATTGAGAAGATTCTTAGGAGGTTCGATCAGTTTGATTGTACTCCAGCTCCTACACCAGTTGATTCAGGTATTAAACTAACAAAGAATGAAAGTAGAGGTGTTTCTCAATTGGAGTACTCGCAGATAATCGACAGTCTAATGTATGCAATGCATTGCACTAGGTCGGATATAGCTCAAGCAGTGGGGATGTTATGCAGATATACCAGTAACCCTAGTCGATTGCACTGGGTAGCATTGATTAGAATTCTGAGGTACCTAAAGGGTACATTGTCATATGCTCTGCACTACGGAAGATCACCCGCCGTGCTTGAAGGTTTTAGTGACGCGACATGGAATTCATGCCCAGACGAATCAAAGTCAGTCACTGCATGGATCTTCTCGATGGGAGGAGGAGTCATCTCCTGGAAGTCCAAGAAGCAGACTTGCATAACTCATTCCACCATGGAATCAGAGTTCATTGCACTATCGTCAGCAGGAGAAGAAGCTGAATGGCTCAAGAGTATTCTGGTTGATGTGCCAATCTGAGAGACACCGATGCCAGCAGTCACAATCTATTGTGATAACCAGACGGCTATGCTCAAAGCATACAGTGAGAACTACAATGGCAAGTCCAGACAGATCCGACTGAAGCACAACCATGTTAGGGGTCTGATTGCTGATGGAAAAATTACAATCCAGTATGTGAAGTCCAAAGAGAATTTGGCTGACCCCTTGTCCAAGGGCCTTGGCATAGACCTTGTGATGAAGACATCAAGAGGAATGAGACTGAAGCCAGTTGAGCAGTTGAACTAGGTGGAAACCCAACCTGATGAGACTCTCAGGTTCAATGGGAATAACGAACCTTGTAAGAAACTACAAATGCACTATAAATGAAATGTCATTTCAAGTTGTGTCCCTTCCGAAGGATGATGTCAATAGTGCAGTCTATAGACAGTAGATCTATATATAATTCTGCAATAAGGTTGAGAATTTAAATGGATTCTCTTAATGAGTAACCATAGGCCTGTAATAGGCTGGAGTGTTACAGAAGCACTCTTGATGGACTCACCTTTCTGAGTGTCGAAGACTCGTCACCTTCTATGAGATTCTGGCTAAATCTCTAGAGCTCTCAGTAAGACCGGGGTTAAGGCATGGACGTTAAAGTGCTAAGCTGAATGAGTACACATATCTTCTGAAAGGAATGTGTGTGTGACGAATCTGATTGGTCAATACGAGTTCTGCAGTTCAAGGCATAGTACACTGGGTTCTCTGGCCTTTTTTGATTTGTTTGCACTAAGTGTAGGTTCAATTCAAAAGACACCTACATCTATGAACAAGTTATTCTTGGATGCCCGAATTTGTTTTACTTAATTCTTAATTACTTTACTAATTTTAAATTAAGTGGGGGATTGTTGATTTTGATTTTAAATTGTTTTAAATTAATAAAAACCGGATCATTAGGATCCGGGGTTTTGATTTTAATCATGGACTAAAACCCCCATTAATTTAATCTTTGTTTAGATTGGGTGTTTAATCTCTTGAAAGAGAGAAAACACACTTTTAGTGCATTTCCCTTAGTTCTTTAGTCCCATATCGGAAAAGTAAAGAAAATCTAAAGAGTTTATTTACTCCCTTGGTTGCTTAGTTGTCAACAACTAAGAGTGAGGTGTAGACTTTGACCCACCAATTCCTTTAGACGATAACTAGGGTGCGCGAGCTGCGCTCACAGCGAGCACGAGCGCACACGCACGGGCTCGTGCTTGAGCTCGGGGTCGGGTGCGGTGCGGGCATAGGGCTTTAGGCGCTATGAGGCGCACTTTGCACTTCGCACGTGCGCATCGTCACGAGTCGCTTGGGTCGCTATTTCTTTTGAGTAAATCAGAACCGTTGATCTAATCTCAACCGTAGATCTAGGTTGACCCTGATCGGATGATCGGTGTGATTGATCAGAGCCGTCTGATCAAGTCTTAGGCTAGGACTGTTCTGAGCCGTTGGATCTGGGTGTGTGAGATCCGAGGCGACACATGGGTGTGTCAGGTGGGTCAGATCTCATGAGTGCCTTGGGCCAGTAGGTGCAGGCCCATGATGGGCTGCTCTGACCAAGGCCTGACCTTGTGTGCCATGTGGCCTGTTTGGTGCAGGAGGGCCTAGCCAGGTGGCTGAGCCCATGCGCATGCAAGGGGACCTGGGTCCTCTATAAATAGAGGGGCTTGGGGAGGGTTTGAGGGTTGTTGGAACTCAGACCAGAGCCTGATCCGTGAGCCCAGACCACGGAGCCTAGAATCCAGTAGCCTGATCCGTGAGACCAGTGAGCCTGATCCGTGGACCCAGTCCAGTGAGCCAAGAGGGAGACCAGTGAGCCACCAGACCAGAGTAGGTGCACCCTGGTCCAGTCTACTCCGAGCAAGCCATGGTCCATCAGGATGACTCTGTACCAGGGACCTCTTAGGAGGACCCTAACCTGGAGATCTCCATTAATGGTGGTCCTTGAGCTCGATGGAGAAGATGGTGACCCTGACCCATTATCCAGAGGCCCAGAACCAGACCCAACAGGCTATCTGGATCGATCCAGATCCATGGATACCAGGAAATGGACAGCTTTGTTCAGCTCCTGATAAGGTTGTAGAATGCCTTCGGGCTTCTCAACCGTCCATATTGTTCGGTTGCTCGATCTGGGATTCCAGATCGAGTAGAACAGTGGATCTGTCCTATATGGGCAGAACCATCTTGGTGACCATCCGATTTCGAGTGATCCTACCATATCCACATGATGGACCCAATCAGGGGTATCTTGTGGAATGGTTTAATCTGGACAAGCCTGTTCTTGTACCCAAACCGAACCCAAATTGATAAAATCAGATTAAGTATAATCTTGTCACCAAACAGACTTGGATTAAGTTAAAATGAATTAACTTAAAATCTGTAACCAAACGGGACTTAAGGCAGAATTGATTCTAACCAAACCAGAACAGATTCTGTGCAGAATTGATTCTGGACAGAACTAAACTCTGTAACCAAACAGAATAGGTGCAGACCTAAACTGGAATAGGTTAAACCAGGATTAGACCAAACCAGAGTGGACCTAACCCTGTAATCAAACAGACCCTTAAACGCTAAGGGGTAAAATGGTAATTTTGGATATTATCCAATTTATTAGATTATCTCTTATTGTAAATCTGATGGGACTTAAGGACATTTGGATAATTAGGCAAACCCTAATTAAATGGATATACATATATTTATATATTTATTTTGAAGGACATTCTAAAGGAAGATCAGTACTCCGTCTTCTACCGAGTAGTGTAAACTCGTTGGGAAGACCGGAGAGAATCCGAGCTAAGTTGTATCCCAGAGATAGAGCTGCCATATCCCTTGCACATGGGAGGCTTCGACTATCTTCAAGAAAGACTCACTTGTAGCGCCTCTCAGCGAAGCGATTCTCTACCTTAATTAATTACTTATTTAACTGCATTAGTATCTGTCTGTATTTGCTAAGTGGCTATGTGTACAAGAATTTAGCCCAATTACACTAACAATTTGTTCAAGGAACATGCGTGCGTGTGGAAGGCAAAGAGCAGTTCTGCGGGGGTTACAAAAGCAACCAACCGTGATCCAGTCAACCAAACCTGGATCTGAAAATCCTCTATCCGATCGACTTGGGACCTGGCAAATGCTTCAGAAGCTTCAGGTTCGATTCTGCTTCCATCTTACAAGCAATGGAAGATGCTTTTCCTCTTTGACGAAAACATAATGCTGAATCAGTCCTGTTTCTGTTTGTAAAGTGTGACTGTTAATCGGAGGGAGGATTGTACGTACCCCACCCTGACTAAAACTGGTATGTTGTTTGATATGAATGAGCTTGGAAAGCATAATAGCTAAATCATTGCTCAATTTTATTGGTGGTGCTTCTCTTTATTTATGGGCTTTCTAATTTCTCTTTCCTCGGAGTAAAAGGTAAAGGCAAAAGTCGAGAGAAATGGTAGATTTCAGCCGGCCTTTGGGTGCTGTCATCCCATAAGCATATGGTTCATCCAATGTGGGGCTACAGGTATCTCAGCTTGATTCTGTTACTGGCCTTTGGATTGGAAGAATTCCAGTTCTTTAAGAAAATCAAATGGTTGTGTAGAGATTTGGATTTTGGGGGTACATTAACAGGACACACTTGGAGGCCCAAAGTCCAAACCTTAGTAACCAAAATCTTTTGCTCTCAAACCTCCTTCCTCCTTACATAATGCTATATTTAAAATTGAAGCTCTCTCGCTCAGGACTCTACATTCTGGTTCTTAGGTCTGAACTAGTTGGGAGTCTGCCTTTGACTTGGAGGGATTAAAGAAGATGGCCCCATACATTCATGATAAGCAGGACCAACAGCAATGAGTAGCTCTCTGTGGCATTTTTTTTCTTCTAGTAGTTAATAATTGAGATTAAATATGAGGAGGAGCTCTGCGGCATGTGAACAGAGCCCCTTGAGAAGAGAAAACTTTTAGAAAAATGTCACTTACCACTCTCAATAATTACAAGCTTGTCACCATCTACACGATAAGAAGGGTAGCTCTGGTCACGCGTCGTAAAGCAGAACTCCGAACTCATATGTAATCTCTTAATAATAATTCCCATATTACACTATCAACAATATATCCCGCATTTCACTTCCACAAAATGGCCTTTATTCCAGCTCCATGTAGAGTTATGCTGCCCGCGCTGGATCCTGAATTATCTGACCTGCTCAATTGTATTGTAGTAAAAAACATGCTCCTGAATTGCCTAGAATCGAGCTTGCTTATGCTAATGTAGTAACCTTAATGACAATGTAGATTTCCCAAATGGGAGCAAGAAAATAGAAAACAAAAAGAAACACTCATATATAAGATATGGAAATATGAGAAACTAACTGAAAACCTGCAAGAAACCAAAAACAGTTCCTTGAGTATTATCATCTTCAGCATGCCATTATCAGATTTCAAGCTGTTTCAAGCTCTGTGTGACATATTCTGGCATGTCGTTCCCAGCTGCCTTCCCAATCTCCTCTATCCGAACTGATGAACTGGTTGGCGGGGCAGGAAAGGTAAGAATTGGAGGCTCCTCTATTCGAACTGGTGGAGCTGCGAACACTGGCACAGCCTGCCTGATACAGCAATTCAGTTACACATAACTGGAACTTTCAAAAGGGAAAACGAAACATAATATGGTGGAAGGTGTTAGCGGGGTGCCCCCACAAGTGATTGAACACATTCTGACAAGGCCTAGGTCACTATCTTTTATTAAAACAGAACTTGAGTGTGTTTCATGATGCTATACAAAATCTAGAATCCAGCCTGAGGCTGATGAATGAGCTCTTGACTGTGAGACCATCCCAAAAAATTATTTCACGGAGGTAAATACAAGGTGCTGGAGCAGGTTGAGGCTCTAGAAGGACAAGGGAACATCAATTGAAATAGAGAAAGAAGATCCGAAGAAGCGCATTCTAAAAAGGAATATTCCATAAATAGAGTGGATTAATGAAAAAAGATTCATGTAGCAAACCCCAAATATGTAGATATATGACTCCGATGGGGTGATATATCAAATGCACCTACCTATCTGCCGAAGAATTTAAAATTTTAGCAACAACAGCATTCTACTTGAGGGAATGATGGTTTGGCGCACCAAGCCAGCTCTATGTTTCATCTCCAATTGTAGTGTAGCACACATGTCCATCTATCCACTGTGCCATGCATAGAGCAGAGGCGGGAGAGATGGCTTCCCATGCTCCTGTTAGTTGCATGTCTAAACTTCTCAAAATAAAGGACAGTAAGCCACCTGTAGTGGCTGGTTTAAACTTTTCAAAAATGAAGTAGGACAGTTTGCTGATGTCAAACTTTGAAGTGTACTACAACTTGACAAGGGTCTGAATCCGAGTCATCATAGGATTCAGCCAAGCACATGATCAAGTAAGTTGAACTTATAAGGTTAATGTTGGAGTCTGATTTTGAATAAGTGCACAATGGAAACACTATTTTGATAGCTAGATGAGTTTTTTTTCCAAAGTTTAGCTGTGACAAAAGGAATTGCTACACTTTGCCCATTACCTATTTGCTTCACACACATATAATGAAGGTTTCCTCAATTGAGTGAACTTAAATACCCCATTCTGAACCAGTATTACATTACTAATCCGCATTTCAATGGCTGAAGCATTCAGGCTTCGATCAGGGGAGGCAGAAGAAAGTGGGTTTTTGTATTCTTCCATCTATATGAAGGAACCACTCCTTTGCATCCAATCCCTTGAAACCAAAAATCACTAAAAATTTAGACAAGGACTCACATTGTTTTAGAGATGACCAAGCTGCCATGGCTGCATTCTTCTCCGCTTGTTTCTTGTTCTTGGCTGGTTCACCTGTGAATATGATTCCAGCCAGCTCTACTCTGCCGGCAAAAACAGGTAGGTGTCCAAGGCCCGATTGGAAAGTTGAGTATAACGGCAATGCTGCTCCAACTCTTTGAGCAACTTTTTGTAAGTGGTTCTTGTAAACCCCTGTTTCATCTTGTCCATTTACAAGCTTATTTAGTATCGAGACAGTATAATCTCTGACAGCTAGAATCAAGCTTAAGGAAGTACTAAAGTATTTTTTTTTGGTTAACTCAATTACACCACAAGGCAATAGCTCAAGGCAAGAGAAAGGAAACACACACACCCCAAATACTCACACACAAACACACACCCACACTTACAACCCAACATAAGCATCACCCAAGCACTCCTCAAAACGGGTACCAACCGTTTGAGGCGTGATGGCACTTATGAGGGAGGCAAGCTTGGCTTACACGGCTAATGTGGGACTAAACACAACACCATAAGGTTTTTGTTTTCTGGGTTAACTCAACTACACCACAGGCGATAACTGAAGGCAAGAGAAAGGAAACACACACCACAAACACATACACATACACACACACACAACCACACTTGCAACCCAACATTAGCATCACCCAAGTACTCCTCAAAACGGGTACCAACTGTTTGAGGTGTGATGACACTTATGAGGGAGGCAAGCTCGGCTTACACAGCCGATGTGGGACTAAACATAATACAAAAAGCAGTTTTAAAACTATCCCTTGTTGTTTTACTTCTTAAAAAGGAAAATACCAAAGAGACATACAACATACCAGTTTTAATGTCCTGATCAAAATATCCTCTCTCCTAACTAATTAAAAGGAGTATAAATGTAGTACTCTGTATGAAACTCTTTTTCTATTCTCTAGATATTTTCAAATGCTACCTATGTTGGCTTTTTTTTTTTTTTGGGTCTGAATGGTGTTTTAGATTGAGGAACCATAAAAAGCATGCTGAGTTTTTTTTTTTTTTACGTACAATTAAATGTGTGCGCGCATCTGTGTGTGCATGTTTGTGTATAAAGCATGCACATTAAAGTAGAGTATGAACAACAATATATATATAAGAGGAGCTTAACTCAGACATTTAACAACTGAATATGACTTTCTGGTTCTTTACATATCACAAAACAAACCCATGGGTAGAACTTACCCTTAAAAACCAGCTTACAAGGGAAGGGTGCCTAAGAGCTCATATAGTATATACACAAGGCCAAGCCCATACTTAACCGATGGGACAATTGGGATCCTAACACTATGGTCCATTATGTTCAACACATTATTTGTCATCCTAATTGTTCTTGCTTTGGCAGGATAGTAATTTATAAAATTTAAAATTATAACAAGGCGTCAGAACTCTGAAGAATCAACAACTCATAAGTTCTTCATTATTTCTATGCACCTATGATCATAAGGAGATTCTAACCATCATTTCATTTATTTCATTTGTATATACTTTATAAATTTATAGTTATATTTCATCAGTATTTCTAAGTAATAGAATTTTATATAAAAAGGTGACGGAAAAGGAATAGAAGTTGTATTGTCTATAAAGTTAATTTGACGAGGAGTGCTAGCCCCAATCGCATTTACTCCAAATTTTTCCACCGCAAGAGTAAGTATAACATGTGGCTTTGTTTGATATTTTAACAGATTAAAAAACTAATAATCGGGAAATGTTTGACATTTGTAGCCACCTAGTTGCGTCTTTCAAAGATTCACGACTGGGGCTAGCATTTCTCTATTTTCAATTACTTGGAAAGCATAATTAGACCTTGGGGAACTCTCCCAAGACCTGAATCGATTGAGCTACCCAACAGTGCACATTAGCTGATCGACGATGGGGAGAGAAAATTCGTGAGGACTTAGAAATTAGTAAGTGCTCGATAAGCCTGCACACCTGTGCGGCGCACATTAGCAAGATCATTGTTTTTTTGGAATTTCGATTCTATCATTTTTTTTTAAATAGTTAAGTACCCATAGATCCCTTAAGGTTTGACGAAAATACGCATAGACCCCCTCAGTTTTTAGAAAATACATTAGGAACCTTTACTTTGCAAATTCAACAATTACAATGAATTAAAAGTATTATTGATGTCTAGCGGTGAAAAATCTAGGATTCAGATTCCCAATTAAGGAAGTGATCTATGAATAGTAGTCTCATTACCATGAATTAAAAGACCTAATTACAAAGAACAGTGACCTAATTACAAGAAACTTTTAATTCATTGTAATTAGGCTACTATTCATAGATCACTTACTTAATTGAGAACCTGAATCTTAGTCTTTTCACCACTTGCCACCAATAATACTTTCAATTCATTGTAATTGTTGGATTTGCAAAGTAAGGGTGTCTAACAGATTTTTAGAAAATTGAGGGGGTTTATGTGTATTTTCGTCAAACCTTACCTATGTATATTTTCGTCAAACCTCAGGGGGTGTAAATAGGGCTGTATTTAGGCTGGGCTTCTCGGCTTGAATGGATTTGATCGAGGTCCGAAGCCCGGCTTGGCCCGAGATGGAGCTTCAAAGTGCGGCCCGAAGCTCAGCCCGAATTCAAAATCGTGGCTCGAAGCTCGGCTCAACCCGAATTGATTCAAGCTCGAGTCGGGCTTGGCTTGGCTCGAGCTTGGCTTGAATCCTTTTTTTTTTTTAATAATAATATTTTATATTATTTATATATATAATAATGATATATATAAAAATATTTTTATTTTTTTCTTATTTTTTTAATAATATTAGAACCGAGCCTAGTTCGGGCCGAGCCGCACAAGGGTTGGCCCAAGTTCGGCTTGATTGAGTTTTTGGGCTGTTTTTAAGGCTTGGCTTGGCCTATTTGAGCCTAAAATTCGGGTCGATCTCAGGCCGATCCGGGCCGAGCCGAGCCGCACCAATGGGCTAATCAGGCTTTGTGTAGCCCTGGGTGTAAATGTCCTTTCCCCAAAATGATTCAAGGGTAATTTTGGAATTTTATAGATTTTATTGCATGACATCAACAAGTTTGTAAGTTGATTGACGGTCAACAGACGGAAAGGGTGTAAGTGTCATTATTTTGTAAAATAAGGGTACCTAATATATTTTTTGAAAACTGAGGAGGTCTATGTGTATTTCGTCAAACCTCACGGGGTGTAAATGTATTTTTCCCCTTTTTTAAAGAATATCTAAATGGCTCACCCATGCCTTTAAATCCCTAAACCTTCTTCTCAAAACTTGTTATTGTTCTAGGAATAAACCCGCGAAGTCCTCTTACCTTACCTTCAAAGGGCCGACGAATTGTAGAAACACAAAGTAATGTGACTTTATCAAACCAATGCCTTTTTACTTTATTTGTATCCTGTGAGTTTATCAAACCAATGTCTTTTTACTTTATTTGTATCTATTTGCTTTATTTTAGTAGAGTTTATCAAGTTACTTTATTTTGAAATACATTCTGAGCAGTTGCTTCATACTCTTTATTTTGAGATAAACATCCTAATAGTCATTTTCAAATAGTTTGATTTCTTCTACACCATTCTTAACATTGAGTTTTCTATAATCTTTTGTTGCAAGCTCTTCAACCTACACAAATAAGGTTGCAATATATAAGGAATTGGGTATAATTCCTTTGATACTAATTTATTGGACCTTCAAGTTTGGATCCATCAAAAGAGGTCATGTTTCGTGGTTTTAAAATGGTGTATAATTAGAAAATTTGTAGGTATTTTTTTTCCTTTCGGTGTGCTCATAGAATTTGTTACATTGTAATACAATTATTAAATTATATATTTGATGTCCTGTCAGTAAATATTGGTGTGCTCGTATTAGCACAAAAAAAATAGAAATGCTCACTGGTGCATTGAACTATGTAGTCAAATGTACAGTCCTCATTGGTCCATGCCTCCCTTCTTATCATACATCAATATGATTAAGACTCACTCACTCCTAGGGTTAACAATCTAACCCTAGTTAAAAAAGTAAAAATATTAACTTTAGTTTTCTTAAGCTTAACTATAGTTAAAGAAGTGTTAAAAGGGACACATGGCCATGACATTTGACTACATAATCAAATACGTGGTGTGCTAATCACTGGCAAAAAAAAGCACTCACTATTAATTTTTGTTATTATTTTTTCTTAATATTTAATATTTTATTGATTTTTGTTATTGGTCTTGGTCAATTAAACGCGTGGCCGCATGGATGTGATATTTTCTTCGATTTTCTGTATATATTTTATATTTTTTTTGGATTATCTTCATGCGTTTGACATAGATTATTCTTATGATTATTGTCGCTTTCAGTTACGACTAAAATAATTAGTAATAATAATAATAATAATAATAATAATAATAATAAATAAATAAATAAATAAATAAAATTAATCTTTTAATCGTATAGGGATTTCATTTGACTAATCCACCTTTTTTTCTCATTATTTTTTCAGTAGTGATTAGGGGATTGTGTGGACCACTATCTACTGGACTGTACGTGTCCCTTTTAATCCTTTTCAACGCCTTTTAGCTATGATTAAGCTCAACTAAATTAAGATTAATATATTTCTACTTTTTCCCTAAAAATCAAGGTTGGATGAATGAATAATAGGGGTGAGTAAATCTTAAACACAGTTAATGAGTGTTAAATGGGAGTTAAGACTAATGAGGACCGGCATTCCCTCCTGGAAGGCTAAGACAGCGCCTCACATAAAGCTCTTTCTATTTTTTCGTGGAATGTTTGGGTTAAGTAATCAATTTTTTCAACAGGTTTAACTAGATAAGCAATTTTATGCAGCTGTTATTTTTTAATAATTAGCAATTCCAATAATTATAATCTTAATGATTATGATTTATAAGCAATCTTATTTATTCAAATGCTCCCAAAATAAAATTATTAATTCGTATAATGATAAAGTTGTTAATATTAGTCCTTAGCCCTTCTCACAATATAAGAGAAGAAGAGTCGATAGGAACTTTGACTCTGAAATTAGGAGTGTCCCTAAAGTAAAGTACCTTGACTTGTTTTTGGTAATTAGAGCTGGCTTATCATGCCTACACCTTTCATTTTATTATTTTTATCACATTATTTTTCTGTTTTTCTCACCTTTTTTAAAACATTAATTCAACATGTACAGATTCTTATTGTAATTATTGATTTTTAATAAATATGTCCAATTTTTTTCGCTAACTCTTATTTTATTTTTTAGGAAAAGTCCGAGCATATCTACAACCCCCAGCATTCTCAGCAATAAAATGCATGAGATCATTTGGGAGCAAGGCAGGAGATAAAAAGACAATATCAGACACCGAATACAATCCAGCCAAATAATCCACCGCCCTATTGGTTTCTCTATGCACATGAGACCAGTTAATAGACTCAAATCGAGTCGCCAGCTTGAGCATATCAAACAAGACTTCCAAAACATCCCAAGGCCATGCAATTTGCTGCTGAATACACTTAATCGCTAACAATGAGTCTGATCTTACTGACACATAATAAATGCTCTTATCCAAAGCTGCCCTTAGACCCGCCATAATACCTGCTAGTTCAGTAGCAAGGACTGTCATACAAATGCACCCGCTAGCAAGAATGACAACAGGATCCCCATCACTGTTTCAGATTATAGCTCCGGACCCAGCTCCATTTTCCCGAAGAGATCCATCAGCATTTATAGTCCATTGGCCAGGGTTTGGAGGAATCCAGCAACACCATTTGGTAGAGGGAGGAATAAAAAAAAAGGTCCACACCCCAATTATCACACAACTGTCGAGAATTGGCCGAGTTTACCACCTATTTGAATCACCTTTAAATATTTTTAATGCACTCATTTTTATCTTACACTCTCATGCTAATTACTCTCATTTTAATTACACTAATTTCATGTATATGTTACATTCCTATCATCTAACATTCCATTTTATAAAGCCTAGTAAATTTTATCATTGCTTTAATAAAGCTTTTTTTTTAAAAAAAAAGGAATGTGTTGGTCACAAAGTGATTCGAAAACAGTCACTTTAGTTTAACCGCACAACTCCAATTGTATGAGCAAAATCTCTACTTGTTGATATATGTAAATATTAAAAGACCAAATTAAATTGTATATTTGACACTTGGATATCTTCATCGTGGTCGTAGCTAGGGGTATAGCCGAGCTCTAGGGGTATAGCCAAGCTCAGTAGTAAGGCGTTCGGCTCAATCAACTCGTTGAGTAACAACGGAGTTTAAGCTTGACTCAAGCTTCATTCTTCAAGTTCGACTCGTAACAAAACTTAGGAGCTCAAGCTCTGGCATTGCATTGTGGCATTGTGTTTGTTTCCTTTTATAATCTTTTAGATAAAACATTTAGATTCTTTTATTTTAAATTATTGGACAAGATTAAAACTTAAAGTAAGTGTATTATCTTAAATACATTAACATAGTTAACTACATATAATAGATACTGTGAGCACGGGTTTCAGGAAAATCCTGATTTGATACGGGATGAATTTAGAGTCGTCACATATTCATGTAGAAGGGATAAGTACCCAGGATTTGGATAAGGTCTTGATCTATGATTGAAATTATGGTAAGAGATTTAGTTAAGTCTGGAGAAGGGGTTAGGCACCCTGACACTTCTACTTTTCAGTGGTTCCCTACTTACCAGTGTTAAGCCATATTAAGCTTAATTTTAATCAAATGTCTTAGTAGTTAATGTAATGCTAATCTAAGAAGGAGAAAATCTTAGACTAGGGTCGAACCCGGGTTGGTTTGCCTACGTACTCACATTAGGATGAGATCAGACCAAGCGTAGTTCTGGCACATGAGCTCGTGATAAGGCTAGGGGTGTGTGTGTGTACACCAAGGGTGGCTAATGGGCCTAGTGCGGTAGATTAGGGTTTGGTTGACCGAGGTTAGTCAAAGTGTATGGTTTGGGCCCAGAAGGCCTAAGGTAAGTTCGGTAGACAAGGGGGGTTGGGCCCGATAGGCCAAGAGGGAAACCCTGATAGGCCAGTTTGGCCCAGTAAGCCAAGGGGTGTAGCCTAATAGACCCAAAGGGAAGCCCGGTAAGCTGGTTTGGCCTAGTAGGTCTGAGTTAGGCCCGGTAGGCCCAAAGGTGTTTTAACCAAGGGTTAGGGTTGCTAATCGGGGTTAAAAAGGTGATTAACCATGGTTAGGGGTGCTAACCATGGTTAACAAGTCCAATATCAGTATTTTTGGTCTTTTTGAATTTTTCTGATTTTTTTGGTATTTTTCCCAGTGGTTAAGGATGCTTAACCAGAGTTAAGGGGGGAGGTCACCATGGTTAAGGGTCTTAACCAGGGTTAAATGGTCAAAACGAACCATTTTTAAGCTTCTCATATTATTTTGAGATTTTAAAGCATTTTTTCAGATTTTTTCTGGCTAAGAGCTGCTTAACCATGGTTAAAAGTTAACCAAACATGGTGTTTAACCATGGTTATGACTCTAACCAAAATGAAAGTGCTCACAGAGAACATTTCTAGATTCCAGGGAATATTTGTGATTTGTTGGTGATTTTTCCAGAATTTTTCAAGTTCATGGGCAGCTTAACCATGGTTAAAGGTTAACCATGGGTGAGTTTAACCATGACCCCTTTTTTTTTTCAAAAGACATTTTTCTCAAAGTTTTTGGCGATTTTGCTACTGATTGAGTCAATCCCTGGGGGATCCAAGACCATGTTTGCGAAGCCTAACATGTGGAGAAAAATTTGAGCCCTTGTGGAGCCCAAGAGGAGGCCGGATGTAGCCCCCACAGAGGCTCAAAGTCGCTCCTTAGAATTGTTTTTCACGTTGTCGACCCCACTTTGGGGTCGATATAACCACGATTAACAGGCGAATTGGAGACTGAAACCACACGAGGGGGTAGCCCTATGTATGGAGTGTCTAACCATGGCCCTGGTCTTGACCAAGGCCCACACTAATCCGGGTTAAAACGGGGTTACAGGTGGCTGCCTGACCATTTTGCAGGAATTTTTTTTTGAAAAATTTTCTTTTGTGGCCTGTTGGGGTTTAGACCAGTGACGATCCAGGGGTTTTCTCATAGATTAAGGACTCCCCAGATGTCTTGGGAGCAGTGCCAAGCGGGGTGAGCCTCAAGGGCATTCCCCTCGCCTATGGTTAAGGCGGGAGAGCCCTATCCTTGGCTTGGACGCTGCTGTTAAATACAAAAAACAAAAAAAAAATAGGACCCCTGGAATGGGACCAAGGGTCCCTTACAATGCTAAAAATCAAGAAGATAGCAAGTGAGTAGGGGTATATACCCTGTGGCTGAGTGTGGACGGAGTGTTTTTTTTGCAGAATATTTTTTGGGTTCCAAGCTTGTTCCTTGAACTCGTGATGATGGGGCGCTTGGTGGATGAAGGTGGAGGCCCTTGGCGGTCTAGAGACTGGATTAAGGTAAGCAGTGAGAGGCTTAGGAAGGTGGGGGGTGGGCTGGAACACCTGTCACATATTTTTCTTTTTGCCAAATCTCCCATTTTCCAACAGTGGCTGCGGGTGGTGGTGGTAGTGCGAGGTTATGACGACTCCGGTGGTGTTGGGTGTGGTCTAAGACCTAAATGGGTGGATTCAGGAGCTTAAGGAAGCTAAGGTGGCTGTTGGGAGGTGCGTGAATGCCTAACTAAGACTAAGGCAAGGTTTGAAACAATGGTAATAGGGCTGGCCGAATGGAATGTGTTTTTTTTTTTTTGATCCCCCTAAACCATGGTTGATGAGGTGTTAAAAAGAGAATGGAGGAAGGTTAGGTGAGGAAGGGGGATGTGATTGGGTGGTCAATGGTGGATGCAGGAGTAGCTAGTGCGTGCAAGGGAGGTAGGGGCGGCTTTACACGGAAAGGAGACTGCCCCCCCCCCCCCCCTTTGGTTTGCTGGCTTTTAACCCCAAAGGGACTTGGTTTAGAAGTTTTGGAAGGAAAATTGGAGGGGGTAGGAGAGAGCAGAGGAGCTAGGGGAGCTGCAGTGGCAACACAGTGTACACATGGTCCAATGGCAGGGATGATGAACAGTGGATTTTAAAAAAAAAATTTTGTTTTGTTTTGCTTTGCAGTTTTGGGCTTAGCCATATACGGGTATGGGCCAACACCCTTGTTGGCTTTGCCAAACAAGGGTGGGCACCTAAAACTTGAAAAAAAAAATCCTTTTTTTTTTTAAAATTTGGTTTTCTTTTAGGTGGGTCCCACCCTAAAATCCTAAAAGGCCATGGGCTTATTTGTTTTTTTTTTTGGATTGCAATGCTAAATGGGCCTTGAGCCCAAAAGTTTTTAGCTTAGGGTATGCCTAGGGCTAGGCATAGGGTTAGACCTAGGGTTAGGTCTAGGGTTTACATAGGGTTTGACCTAGGGTTTAACTAGGGTTAGCCTAGGGTTAGACTAAGGTTTAGGTTCTTCTAGTTGAAATGGGCCTTGAGCCCATGAGGTTTGGATCTTAGGTTTAGACTAGGGCTAAGCTAGGGTTAGGCCTAGGGTTAGTCCTAGGGTTAGGCTAGGGCTTAGGGCACTACCTAGGGTTAGATTAGGGTTTCGATTAGGGTCTTCCTAGGGCTACTAGGGCTTGGATTATGGTCTACTTAGGGCTACTAGGGTTTGGTTGGGCATAATCATGGTTAATGGAGGTTAATCATGGTTAAACAAGGTGTCAAAATTGGGTGCTTACAGCTGTCCATCTTTGCCAGAGAGTGTTAAGATGACGATTGAACGGCGAAGATTGGAAACATGCTATTTTTACACCGAGATAGATATTAGGAATTATGATATGCATGCTGTACAAATGGTAAGTATGACGAAATGATGAAGATTACTGCTAAGGGATAGTGAGTAGCTAGGGAAGACCATGAATGCAGGGACGGTGTGGCCCCGAGGCGTTGGCTAGAAGAAGGTGTCGCTCGGAAGCGGCAGGTGGATTGATCGAAATGGTATTTCTTGGGGGATATCAACAGAATCGATCAGAGGACATACAAGGTGTCAGGAACACACGAGGTGTTGGGCATATGAGGTGTTGACAAAGTGTGTTATGTCAACACTCACCTGAAATGCCAAAGACACACGGGGTATCGAAGAAGAGGACATATAGGTGGTGTACACTATAAAGGTACATGCGGGATGTCGGCATATGAGGTGTCGACAAAATATATTATGTCAACGCTCACCTGGGATGTCCAGGACACATGGGGGTATCACAAATGGGACATGCGGGTGGTGTACATTGTAAAGGTACACACGGGATGTCGGGCAAGCGAGGTGTCGACAAAATGAATTATGTTGACGCTCACCTGAGATGCCTAGGACACACGGGGGTGTCACAAAGGGGACATGCGGGTGGTGTACACTGTAAATGTATACATGAGATGTTTGGCATACGAGGTGTCGACAAAATGAGTTATGTCGACGCTCACCTGGGATGTCCAGGACACACGGGGGTGTCACAAAGGGGACATGTGAGTGGTGTACACTGTAAAGGTACACACAGGATGTCAGGCATGCAAGGTGTCGACAAAGTGAGTTATGTCGATGCTCACCTGAGATGCCCAAGACACATGGGGTTGTCACGAAGGGGACATGCGGGTGGTGTACACTGTAAAGGTACACGCAGGATGTTGGGCATGCGAGTTGTTGACAAAGTGGGTTATGTCGACGCTCACCTAGAATGCCTACGACACACGGGGGTGTTACAAAGGGGGCATGCGGGTGGTGTATATTGTAAAGGTACACACGAGATGTCTGGCATGCGAGGTGTCGACAAAGAGTGTTATGTCGACACTCACCTGGGATACCCATGATACACGGGGGTGTCACAAAGGGGATATGAGGGTGGTGTACACTGTAAAGGTATACACGAGATGTCGGGTGATGTACACTGTAAAGGTACCTACAGAAAGTTCAAAGATTTGAAGCATGGCCTGGAAGCACTAGCCGAGTTGATGTTGATATGGACGAAAGGCACTGGATTTTGATTATGTTTGGAATAAAGCTAAGAAGCAACTGGTATGCAACTGTAGTGGCGACTTGATTAAATGCATGTGGTTAAAGTGCAACGTGTTTTGCGACTTGAATGTATTGGATGAGGCTTTCACCTTGTATGCAGCTAATATGTAGGCTAGGATGTATTGAGTGCAACTTGATTGTGTGTCCAGCTAGAGTGCAATATGAAACTTGAATGCAGCTAGCTTGAGTGCAGTGAGTGACTTGATTGAGTGTGTGCAACTAGTGTGCAGCTGGATTTGAGTAGCTAGAGTGTGTTATGTGCGACTCGATTGAGTATGTGTAACTAGTGTGCAGCTGGATTTGAGTAGCTGGAGTGCATTATGTACAGCTGGATTTGAATAGCTAGAGTGCATTTTGTACGACTCGATTGACTGTGTGCAACTAATGTGCAGCTTTGTTTAGTGTATGCAGCTAATGTGCAATTTGTCTGGATTTGTGTAGCTAGAGTGCATTATGTGCGACTTGATTGAGTGTGTACAACTAATGTGCAGCTTTGTTTAGTGTACGGTATGCACGGCTTGACTTATGCTGATGCATGAGAGGTTTGACTAATCCTAGTTTTTCTGGTGTGGCATGCAAGTTGATGGAGGGCTGAGTATATGGCTCGCTCATGGAGACCAGTCCTTGGCTGTTTGGAGATTCCGGAGGCATTCGATCTTGCTCTCACTTCTTGCTGGAACCGTAATGCATCTCGGGCGATTGCTGAGTTCTGTTTGATCTGGCTAAGCCGATGGATAGACACTTAGAGGGTGATTGTGACCTGGTGAGTATTGGGACTCTGGCGGTGATTGGGAGACGTCACAGGATTTAACAGACTCGAAAGATTTCGAGGATGGTTGATCTGATGAGTATGACACCTTTGGTGGTGACAAGAAGGAGACTCAAAAGTTGAATGCTTCCTTTGCTTATATGTTTTAACAGGGAGATCACTTTCACAAGGTAAATGGATTATGTCCTTTGGGGTAGAGTATGAAGCTAAGAAGATTTGTCTTGTTGTGACATTGATGAGGTCGTGTTTTGCACCTTGTGGAGCCGGGCTTTGCTGGGGACATGGGGTCGCTTTGCCAATAAAAGTTGCTCTGCCTTGCTACTGGTTGAGTATTCCGATTGGGGAGAAGTTTGTTGAAAAGCAAACTGGATGCTTTTAGATTATTGAAGGGAGAAATGTTTGTAGAGAGCAATATGAGGCTTCTACTAGGGATCAACTGGGGAATGTGACACTGTTGTGGACCACTGCTGATGATCTACTGTGAGTGGCACTTTACTGCAGATTGTCAATCATTTTCTGTTGGAGGCTACTGTCAGGGGATCTGTTTCTTCGGGCCATCTACTAATGACTTGTGGGGGATTGTCGGGAGTTCGGAGAGTCTGATTGTTTCCAGATTCTGTTGTCAAACTGCTCTTTAGCTTTTCTCCATTTTTTTACCATTTGAATGACCAAGTCATGAGATTCGCATAACTTTTGCGCAATGAGGCCATTGCTGGTTTTCCTCATGTCTGCGAAGCTAATAAGTTTTATTTCCTTTTTTGCCCCTGGTCTCGAGACCATGACTGGGGTTCGCATAACTTTTGTGCATCAATACCATTTCTGGTTTTCATTGGGCCCGTGATGGTTTTAAATGGAATTATGTTCTCGTTGCCTTGGATATTTTTATCTCGTTTTTGGATATTTGCATGATAAGCTGGTTGCACTTTCAGTCTTTAGGGGATCTAAGAAAACTTGTGATATGATGAAATATAGGTTGGGGGATCGAAGTTTGGGACACCCTGAGATTTTGCAATTACTATTTTGGGGATCTCTTCCGTTGTAGTCATTGTACTCTCATGAAGATTTGTACTGTCGGATTTCCAGCGGAGGTTTTTTTTTTTTGGAAATTTGAGAGAGGTTGTCTCTACTGGGGAGAGTTTCAAGAGAGGTTGTCTCTGCTTGGCGATTGTTTTTCGGGAGAGATTGTCCCAGAAAGGTTTCTGCTGGGGAGAATGTTCGGAGAGGTTGTCTCTGTAAGGAGTCTCTGACTCTTGGAAATGTTTCAACTTCTATTTTGGATTTTCCTTTGATGAATTTTTATTTTTTTACCCTTAACTAATGAAGTTGAGAGGATTTTTTGCTCTATCTTTGCGAGGAGACACTTTAGAGGCTTTGTTTCTACTGGGGATGGTTTGACTCTGCGTGGGGAGATTGAAAGAGGTATGATCCCTTTTCGTGACCGTACCTGATTTGTTAGGTTGCCTACGTACCATTTACAGGATCAGGTTATGACATAGTTCAAGCAAACGCCACAGATTGGCAAGGGAGGGTGTCTCTGAAAAGGTTATATGAAAGGAAGGTTATTAGACTCAAATGGGTTAACTAGCGGATTTCATTGATCTGTAAAATGGGTTTACATTGAAGGGGATAAAGAGGTGCCAAAGATGGCTTCCTATCCTTTCCTGAAGCGGCTAAAAGTGCAAGCGTTATCAGACAAGACCTTAAGTGCTGTACTTTGATTTTGCCCATTTGATTGGTTCGGAATCCGATGATCAGTCTAATTCTTCCCCTTGCTTTGTTAGGCGAGACATTTACCCCTAGTAAATTTGTGCAGCTTTTCTCGCAGTTGTCAGTCACTTGTTCAGGTGTCAGCTCTGCTTTAAGTTGCCCCCTGCTCCAAGCATTATCTTGGGGGAGCTTTGATTGGAGATTACGTCGGATGATCGGAGATGGGTTTTCCCCTTGCTTTTGATTGCCCTCCTACCCCTGGCTTGGTGAGGTCTTGACCTTTACATTCAGAGATGCTACCCGGCTCTGTACAGGATAAGGTTTCTGGATGAGAATTTTACTTTTCATCGTATTCTGCCCCTGAGAATTATGAGTTTGATTATCTGTTTAGGTGACCTCTTGTTAAAGCAAATTAGCTTAATCAGCATTCAGGCATGCTAGTCAAACATGATAAGTGAGATGAAATTCTTGAGAAAGAGACTGATTTCATTGAATTAAAAGAGTTAGACTCTGGACTAACTTGTACAAGGGCCACAGTGGCCGACTCTTACAGAAAGGAAATCCTAACTAAGACTGACTTAGTGTGGGCTTGGCTCTGATCAACCGAACTCAGTATCTCGCTTTCAAGTCTTCTTCTTCAGATGGGTTGGTGAAAGCACTGCTTTTGGTGGCACAACGGCGGCTTAATGATGGGCTGAACAGGGTTTTCAGGAGCACCAACTATCAGGCACATAGTCAAGTTTGCCCTCGTTGATTAGATCTTCGACTGTATGTTTTAGAGTAATGCAGTGATCAATGGAATGTCCAGGGCCTTGATGAAAGGTATAGTGTTTGTACTCCCCGTAATTGTGGTTCCTTTTGGCTAAGGGTAGTAACGGAGTAGGTCTGCGGAGTGTAATCAACTTCCTTTCAGCGAGAGTCGATAGGAGTTGGCCGAGTGGAAGATGGGTGAAATGCTTGGGTGGTGCCTGCTCTTTCTAATGCTTGAGAGGCAGATGAGATGGAGATTTTTGTGGTTGTGCCACTGGGTCAGATGTGTTTGACTGAGATGTAGGGGGCGGGTCTGGGTTTGCCCTTGTGCCACCCGGAGCTTGTCGAGAGCGGTAGCCATATCTTGGAGGAGAGACTTCATTTCCTTGATGTCCTGTTCTTGGCAAAGGAGGGTTGTCAAGATGATTTCTTGGCTGTTCGATGCTTCTCTACACTCCATCGCTTGAGTCTTTAAGTCACCGCCTCGGTAAGGTGGGATCTGGAAAGATAAAGCGAGTCAACACCAGAGGTAAGGTATGTGAATCTAAACTGTATGAGCATGCACAGGTAAAAACCCAATGAATGAGGTGAAACTCAAAAAGAGAAAAGACTCAACCCTAAGCAGCACTCCTGATGGGATAGAGTCTATGGATTCTCAAAGTTGGGTCACATTTAGGAATGTTGTCAATTATATGATCTGTGGGCTGTACGCTATAGATGCACGAGTGATGTCTGGGCTAGGATAGACTAGACTCTAGGGATGCTAGTGCAGACTACAGCTTGGATGGCAGTGCCTAGACTAGGATAGACCGGGTTCTACGTTTTTTGGATAGGTTCAAGTGTTATGCCCTAATAATGCAAATATGGTGGCAATGCATATGTAAATGCCTAGTATAGTGCGCCGGTGCTGCTAGTGTAGCATACCGGTGATGCAAGTGCAAGTGTAAGGTGTAGTGTACATGTAGTGTATATGCAGTGGTGTAATGTACATGTAGTGTATATGCAGTGATCCTAGCTAGTGCAAATGTAGTGCATGGACAATGATGAGGGTACATGAATGATGCAGTAATACTAGAGGGGCACAGTGCAGGTGTTTGTGCTTAATGCTGTGGTAGCATTGTGAATAGAGTGATTTGCTAGCTAACATGCATGTTCATGATGAGAGGAAGAAGATGCAAAAAAGAACTTTGTGCAGGAAGAGAGTACAGGACTGTGACTCAAAAAGAGAAAAAGACTCGATCCTAGGCAGGTCCGTCAGGGATCGCGAAGTCAAGTGGTCGGGGCATACCGTCTAGGTCCATGATATGTTGTTGGAGGGATGTGACCTCAACCTCTATGTTTGCAATGGTCTTAGTGGCGTTGAACATGTGGTATCCAAATTGCTAGATGCGGGAGGTCATCTCCGCCTTTGTACTATCAAGTTGTTCCTGATAAAAGTGTAGGGCCCTGATAATGGATGTTTCCTTAGTGTCGCATTTCCGCTTTTTCTAATAAGACTGGAATGTCTGCTCAAGCTGTTCAATCTGCTCTTGCATGGTCTGAAGTTCGCTGGCCCACTCCACTTCCTGTAGCCTGAGTGTCTGTTGGGCTTTCTGAAGCCATTTCTCTTTCATTTGAATTTGAAGCTGTCTCTCTAGGGGACTACCTTTTCAGCTAAAGGTATGATCTCGTGTGACGAAGTTGAGACGGGTGTGGGCAATTCCCTGGGCTCAGGCATGGGAGATGGAATATTAGAGTTTTCCACCCAAATTCGGTATACTGCGTCTGTAGGTGGTTCTGATGTAACCACAAAGTCTGGCCATTGATCTCACTAGAAAATTTTACCAATCTGACTGGAATCGATGTGTAAGGCTGTCGGAGTGTACAGTGAAAGTGATCCAATCATTTCCTTACTGGTCTATCACTGGGATACGCTGAGGGAATCCGAACTGTTGAAGGACTAGGAGTGGAATGTAGACTGCGGAGCCCGTAAGTCCGGCAAGGATTATGCATCGGCTTTTGGTGATGACAACGCAAGGTAGCTTTTTTAGTACAAGCCATTCGTACTACCACACGATCTCCTCCTCTGTCAGGGTTTGGAGAAGCTAATAGAACTTCCTGACGTCCGTAGTTGTTATCAAGCCCTGATTCTAAGAAATCTTTCGAGGTAAACTGTAGGCTTTACGGAGGTTGACTGGTATAGCTATGATCATAGGCAGGTGTCCTACCCACTATAGGTGCTGGAGGAATGTACTGGCATAGAAGATGCCCCTTTTGCTGTCTGTTGCCTGGTTGAGAGCCCTGAGAAGCTCTGCAAGAATGACAGGTACGACTGAATTGAAGTTGCAAATGTCTTCAAGAATCCCCTCTAATGTTGACTCGACAAGTGTACGGTACTTCGGGAATACCAGCTGAGACATGGCTAACAGTGCAAGGGCGTTGAGACCAAGAAGTTCCGCCGTAATAGAGTCAGAGTTTCACTTACGCTTGTACTACTTCTCAAGATACTCTATGGGTATCCAAACAAAATTTATTGTTAGAACTGGACTGCAAGCAAGTAGACTTGATATGCAAAAACCTGGATAGGTCTGCTTGGTATGTTGTCTTGTAGCGCGGTATCATGACTTCGTCGTCCATGTTTAACCTTAAGATGTGTTAAATCTCTTCCAGTGTTGGACACAATTCGTTCTTACCAAAACGGAACACCATGTGAGATGGGTTCCAACACTGGATATCTGCGTTCATGAGGCGCAGGTCCGGTTTAACCATGGATAGGTTTAGAATAGTCACGGTTTTGTAATACTGAGCCCAAGTGATACGCTGACTCAAGATGAAGGCCTCCATTGCTTTCTGGAGGTTCTGGTCACATGCCCCCTGTGAAGTTAAATGTACAGGCCGGGCCGGTTGACCAATTGACTGAGTTATCCATGAAAGACCTGCCATCCAAACTCGATGTGAGTGCACTGTGTATGCAAATGGAATATGCAAAAAAATGATGCAATATTTTCTAGGTATGACTAGGCACATGTGATCCGATAGGGTAGACAGACGGAGTTCTGACATGCTTTACCCGGGTTATTGGGAACCGGGGGCCTATCAGGTCAAGATCGGGGATAGGTCTGGTGAAGACATAATCGACTGAGATTTGAACCTCAAATGCTATGTCAAGAAGTAGGGTAGGATGTATTTTATTACAAACACAAATTTGGCTCCTTACATACCCCCGGATGGGTGATTATCCAGGTAGAGTGAGCCCGGGTAGTCAACCATAATTAGGGATAGGTAAAGAATGCAAGAAGGTTTAGAATTTAGAGTATCCCTCTAGGTGGGCTGCTTGTAGACTATACCCTAACCTAGGCTATATGTATACATGCTCGGGTGATGCAAGTGTGTTCCTATCAGGGTGGGGGGATCACTTAACACCGTATATACGACTCCATTACAAATGGACGATTGGTGTAAGCGAGAGTGTTCAGAATCCTTCCCTGAGGGTAATCACCCAGCAGGAGTAACTCCGCAGACCTCCAAGACTTTTAAGCCTCTGTCACTGATGATAATCATCCAGCAGCCATAAGCGAATTAAGTCTATCTAATAGGTTTAGTAAGACAGTTACACTACTATGATATGAATGAGATGCACAGTACATAAATTACCAAAGATATGTAAAATGATTAGTATCAGGTTAAATACTAAAATATTTGATTAATTTGAAGTTTATTTGGTTTAAACCTAGGCTCCGGGTTGAACCTTAAATATACCCCCAGGAGAGTCACCAGAGCTTTAAGCACGGGTTTCAGGGGAATCCTGATTTGATTTCACGGGGTGAGTTTAGAGTCGTCCCTACTTGCTAGGGTTAAGCTAAATTAAACTCAATTTTAATCAAATGTCTTAATGTTTAATGTAATGCTAATCTAAAATGGAGAAAATCTTAGACTAGGGTCTAGCCCTGGTTGGGTTGCCTAAGTACTCACATTGGGATGAGATCAGACCGAGCGTAGTTCTAGCACATGAGTTCGTGCCAATGCTAGGGGTGTGTGTGTGCACCAATGGTGGCTAATGGGCTTAGTCCAGTAGACTAGCGTTTGGTTAACCGGGGTTGGTCAAAGTGCATGGTTTGGGCCCGGTAGGCCTAAGGTAAGTCCAGTAGACAAGGGTTGAGCCCGGTAGGCCAAGAGCGAAACCCGATAGGCTAGTTTAGCTCAGTAGGCCAAGGGGTGAGGCCCGATAGACCCAAAGGGAAGCCCGGTAGGCTAGTTTGGCCCGGTAGGCCTGAGTTAGGCCCGGTAGGCCAAGGGGTGAGGCCCGGTAGGCGCAAAGGTGTTTTAACCAAGGGTTAGAGTTGCTAACCGGGGTTTAAAAGGTGATTAACCATGGTTAGGAGTTCTAACCATGATTAACAAGTTCAATGTCAGTATTTTTGGTCTTTTTGAATTTTTCTAATTTTTTTGGTATTTTTCTAGATTTTTCCTAGTGGTTAAGGATGCTTAACCACGGTTAAGGGGAGAGGTCACCATGGTTAAGGGTCTTAACCAATGATAAATGGTCAAAACGAACCATTTTTAGGCTTATCAAATTATTTTAGAATTTTTGAGCATTTGTCCAGATTTTTTCTAGTTAAGGGCTACTTAATCATGGTTAAAAGTTAACCAAACATGGTGTTTAACCATGGTTAAGGATTCTAACCAAAATGAAAGTGGTCACAGAGGACATTTCTAGATTTTAGGGAATATTTGTGATTTATTGGTGATTTTTTCAGAATTTTTTGAGTTCATGGGCTGCTTAACCATGGTTAAGGGTTAACCATGAGTGCGTTTAACCATGGTTAGGAGTCTGGGAAGGTCAAGAGTGGGCTCAGGGTCCATGGCAGGGCCTAAATTGGCCTCCTACCTGGTCTGAGCCCTCACAAAGTCCAGCAAATGCAAAAAATATAAAAATTTTCTTCCCTTTTTAACCATAATTAACGTGAGCTTAACCATGGTTAACGGGAGAATCACGGGAATATGAGACCATTAGTTTGTAGCCTGTCATGTGGGGAACAATTTGAGCTTTTCTGGGACCCAAGGGGAGGTCGGGTGTGGGCCCCACAGAGGCCCAAATTGCCCCGTTGAAGTTCACATAAAATGACATTTTTTTTTTCAAAAGACATTTTTCTCAAAGTTTGTGGGGATTTTGCCGCTGTATGAGTCAACCCCCAGGGAATCCAAGACCATGGTTGCAAAGCCTACCATGTGGAACACAATTCGAGCCCTTGTGGGGCCCAAGAGGAGGCCGGATGTGGCCCCCACAAAGGCTCAAAGTCGCTCATTCGGACAGTTTTTCACACTGTCGACCCTACTTTGGGGTCGATTTAACCACGGTTAATAGGCGAGTTGGAGGCTGAAACCACACGAGGGGGGGTAACCCTATGTATGGGGAGTCTAATCATGGCCCTGGTCTTGACCAGGGCCCACACTAACCTGGGTTAAAATAGGGTTACAGGTGGCTGCCTGAACCGTTTTGCAGAATTTTTTTTTTTGAAAATTTTTCTTTTGTGGCCTGTTGGGGTTTAGACCAGTGACGATCCAGGGGGTTCCTCATGGATTGAGGACCCCCCAGATGTCTTGGGAGCACTGCCAAGCGGGGTGAGCCTCAAGGGCGTTCCCCTCGCCTATGGTTAAAGCGGGAGAGCCCTATCCTTGGCTTAGACGCTAATGAAAAATACAAAAAAACAAAAACAAAAACAAAATGGGACCCCTGGAATGAGACTAGGGGTCCCTTACAATGCTAAAAATCAAGAATACAGCAAGTGAGTAGGGGTATATACTCTGTGGCCGAGTGTGGACGGAGTGTTTTTTTTGCAGAATTTTTTTTGGGTTCCAAGCTTGTTCCTTGAACTCGTGATGATGGGACGCTTGGTGGATGAAGGTGGAGGGCCTTGGCGGTCTAGGGATTGGATTAAGGTAAGTGGTGAGAGGCTTAGGAAGGTGGGGGGTGGGCTGGAACACTTGTCACATATTTTTTTTTGTTGTCAAATCTCCCACTTACCAACAGTGGCTGCGGGTGGTGGTGGTGTTGCGAGGTCGTGGTGGTGCTGCGAGGTTATGGTGACTCCGGTGGTATTGGGTGTGGTCTAAGACTTAGATGGATGGATTCAGGAGCTTAAGGAAGCTAAGGTGGCTGTTGGGGGGAGGTGCGTGAATGCCTAACTAAGACTAAGGCAAGGTTTTAAACAATGGTAATAGGGCTGGCCGAATGGAATGTGTTTTTTTTTTATCCCTCCAAACCATGGCTGATGGGGTGTTAAATAGATGATGGAGGAAGGTTAGGTGAGGAAAGGGGATGTGATTGGGTGGTCAATGGTGGATGCAGGAGTAGCTAGTGTGTGCAGGGGGGTAGGGGCGGCTTTACACGGAAAGGGGACTGCTCCCCCTTTGGTTTGCTGGCCTTTAACCCCAAAGGGACTTGATTTAGGAGTTTTGGAGGGAAAATAAGAGGGGGTAGGAGAGAGTAGGGCAGTAGGGGAGCCAGGGGAGCTGCAGTGGCAGCACAGTGTACACATGGTCCATGGGCTTATTTGTTTTCTTTTTCTGGATTGCAATGCTAAATGGGCCTTGAGCCCAAAAGTTTTTAGCTTAGGGTATGCCTAGGGTTAGACCTAGGGTTAGGTCTAGGGTTTACCTATGGTTTGACCTAGGGTTTAACTAGGGTTAGCCTACGGTTAGATTAAGGTTTAGATTCTTCTAGTTGAAATGGGCCTTGAGCCTATGAGGTTTGGGTCTTAGGTTTAGACTAGGGCTAAGCTAGGGTTAGGCCTAGGGTTAGTCATAGGGTTAGACCTTGAGTTTAGCTAGGGTTAGCTTAGGGTTAGGCTAGGGCTTAGGGCACTACCCAGGGCTAAACTAGGGTTTGGATTAGGGTCTTCCTAAGGCTACTAGGGCTTGGATTATGGTCTACTTAGGGCTACTAGGATTTGGCCGGGAATAACCATGGTTAATGAAGGTTAACCATGGTTAAACAGAGTATAAAAATTGGGTGCTTATAGATACTTAACTATATATTTTTATATTATAATATTAAATGAGCCAAGTAATGTACATTCGACCTTAGCTCATTAACCAAACAAGCTTAAAAATCAAGCTGAAGGTTGATTTTTTTGCTAGATAAACAAACTCAAACGAGCTGGGATCGAGCTGTTCGTGATCAGCTCAATTCGTTTTTCAGTCCTCATCATTTAGAGGTGCCAATGGATTGGGTCAGTTAAAAAGCAATCCCTTAAATTGATCTTGAATCTAATGATTATACAAAAACATAAAGCATAAGAAAGAAAGATTAAAAAAAAAGGATAAAAGTGAAGAAATTCAAATAGTATTGATCTTGTAATTATGAGAAGTGGAACAAATTACATGCTAACATATCATCACAAATAGATAGTGGATGGTGACAAGAAGTGGGACTGGTCAATGGTCACAAGGTGTGGGAGCTATACAATAAGCATACTTCATAACAAATCATCACATATACTAGAGATCTAGTTTAATATTATGAATCACGGATTAGAGCCTAGTTAATGGTGATAATCCCAGTTAATCATCAATAAGTTACTATAATAGTCCCCAGTACCCAAAATCGATCATATATTTTGATTCATGGATTAGAGCCTAGTAATCCTGGTTAGTTGTGTTAGTATTTATTTAAGGGTTAGTAGAAGTTCAGTTCAATGGTGGACATATCAACCGTCATCTTTCATAACTCATGGGAACGAATCCTAAACCACCCACATGAGGGATATACAATGCCACTTGCATAAGCTGGCAGGAGTCAATAAATAAGAATATCAGTAATGGTTGTTCATGAAGTCCGTGTGCTCTCCATCAAAAAAAAAAAAGAAGTCGGTGTGCAAAATTCAGCTTCGACTATTGGACCCAAATCCAGCACAAAATCTATACGAGTTTGGGCCGACCCTTTGGACTGGTCATGGTTGGCTCGAAGTCCACTGAAATACTGTCCATTTGGTAACCGAACACTCACTACGACACTACCCCAGCATTTCTAAACCTCAGAACTAATTCTGTCATCTCCCATTTCTAAGTCGTATAAGATTTAAGAAGAAAAGTAAAGGATTTGATAGACTACTAGTACCTGGACACTGACATTCCTTAGATGCTAGTGCTCTCTCTCTCTCTCTCTCTTAATATATTTTATATTTTTTAAAGTAGATTTCCAAGCTCTAACGAGGTAAGAAGAAGTGTATTACTTTTACATGATACCTTTAGAACCTATATAAATCATAATTCATGTTTTGAAAATTTTGTTTTTTTTTAAGAAACCTATTAAAGGGGTGGGAACGTTACGTGTAGCACCCATCACGAGACTTTGGAAAAAAATTGAAATGTGTGATTGGGGTAGCACTCCTCTTACCGTTATTCATGAACCTCTCGCCTTCACTTTCATTAAGCTAGCAGCGATAAAAAAAAAAAAAAGGACTAAACATGTCAAAAAAGGAGGTAGTGTCTAATCCTAGCATTCCCTTGGAGTCAAAATTGCTAAGCTGATATCAATTAGACATTGGATCTTTTCTGTTGATACTGACGAGGAGACCACTAACATTCACTCACTCTTAAGGCGCTACATGCCCTGTGCACATCAATTAAAGGGTACACACTACTTTACTAAGCACGTACATAAGTATGTAACACCTTTAGATCTCCTCGCGAGCACCAATTATAGAACATCCCAGGTCATCATATCAATATCAATATAACTAGGCCAGCCAAAATGGTATGAGCTCTGATGAGGGGTGTCGTTAAGGCATTGCAACCCTTGTGGCCCAAACCAATCATGGTGGTGCTTGGTGAGCCTACCAAAATAATTTGGACATATATATAGAAAGTAATGCTGATTGGTCGGTACACCTTAGTATTCCCTCTTATCCTTATCCCTAAAAAAAGATTGGTGTAAAAGCTCGTAAGTACGGATATAGATGCGAGTTGGACTCTCAATGTCGTCTACCACAGATTGGAATGGAGACTTAGATGAGGACGTGGTTCTTTCTTAAACAGTCCATGATCCCCTTGGCAACTCACCAAAACATGACATGTGTATGGAATTGTCCGCCTTTTTTTTTCTTAGTTGGATTAAGGTAACTAAACTTAATAGCTTAATGACTTTTTTAATTTCAGTGACTAGGGTGTCCGGGCCTTTTAGAGCACCCAACTAATCCCCAAGCATGTACGGACCCCTAACCAAACACAAGGTATAAATCTTTTAGGGTAGCAAATAATTGAAGAGAATTGAACTCAAAACCTCCGCTTTCTGAGGCGTGGTCTTGGTTAGCACATCAATCCCACGATAGTTAATAGCTATTCAGCTACTATTAGAAAGAAAAAATAATAGCTTAATGAGACATAGTGTCAAAATCGTGTGAGTACCTGAGAGGCACTTGCCTCAGAGGATCCTGTACCTTCCCATCCAAATCTCAGAAGGTGTTGGAGAGGATTTTTATCTTTTTTTTTTTTGGATGGTAAGAGGATTTTCATCTTAATGCTCAGTTTGTTTTGATGTAAAATAGAGGAAAACAAAAGAATTTCATGGACAATATCATTTTTTGTGTGTATTCTTTTAGGATAATTGACATTTTCCATGAATTTCATTTGTTTTCCCCTATTTTACATCAAAACAAATGGAGCATTACACTCAAAGAAATACAATTGTA
Organism: Tetracentron sinense; assembly: GCA_015143295.1. Taxonomy (NCBI): domain Eukaryota; kingdom Viridiplantae; phylum Streptophyta; class Magnoliopsida; order Trochodendrales; family Trochodendraceae; genus Tetracentron; species Tetracentron sinense. The sequence goes on from CM026554.1 coordinate 10,491,939, forward strand.
TTCCAAAATTTCAAATTTTGTTATTTTTTTAATCTTATTGAATAAGCATTAACCTGAGTGTTGATGTGGATACAAAGTGTTATGTTTTTGTGAGTAGAGGATCCATGTGAACCACCTGACCTCGAACATGATCAAACCTCCTCACCTACTCTTTCTTTTTAAGTTTTTCACGGTAGGCTGGAATCTCGGGCAGCAAGGTTAGTATATATGTTCTAGGTTAGGGTGGGTGGATGAAGTTTCAATACTCACACTCCCAAGACTTGATCCCAAATCTCACAAGTGGTGTCATGCAACACTACTAACAATGTTGCAAACAATGCTTCCTATAAGCACCCAATTTTTACACCTCATCTGAATCTAGAACCCTTAGGTTAAACCCTAGTAAAACCCTAGAAACCTAGGACCTAAACCCTAAAACCCTAGGACCTAAACCCTCAGGCTCTAGGCCCATTGCTATTAGGACAACCCTAAACCATAGCTAAGCCCTAGCTAAACCCTAGGTGAGCCCTAGATATACCCTAAACCCTAAAACCCTAGGTAAAATCCTTTTGGGCTCATGACCCATTAGCATGTCAATAACCAAAACCTAAGCTAAGCCCTAGCTAAACCCTAGAAACTTAGGACCTAAACCCTAAAACCTTTAAAATCCTAAAGCCAAGCCTTTGGGGCCCACACTTAGGCCCACCACCAACCCATGAGGACCACATGGGTGGGACCCACAACCCCCAATCCGAGTTTGGACAGGAAATGCCCAAAATGGGTGCCCACTATCCCTTTTGGCCCAAGTCAGTATAGGCCTGGCCTGAATTAGCAATAAAACCAGGGTGTCGGTAGTCGAATTACCGACATCCCAAAAAAGCCTTATTTGGGAATTGCGGTAATTCGATTACCATCATTCCTGGATTTCCAGTTTTGCGTGTGCAGGCTCCACTGCAGCCACCTGAGCAACTTGGGACCTCCACCCTGACCCCCTCCGACTCCGTTAATGCCCTTAATATCCCTGGGAGTCCTCCCCTTCCCCTCTATAAAGCTAGGCCACTTCCAAGCAATCTTCACGCCCACTTCATACCTCAAACCCCTGTCAAATTGTGTCCAGCCCACTTCATACCTCAAACCCCTGTCAAATTGTGTCGAGCCCACTTTAGACCTCACCAACCACTTCGGTCGAGGCCTAAGCCTTCCTAGGCTCCTCCAATCTTTCACTAGGCCCCCAGGCCAGCTCCAGCCAGCTGTAGATGCCCAGCTTCGTCCACAGCCACCGTAGAGGCCCCTCACCGTGTAGGGCCACTCTCTAGCCTCTCCCTTTGGTCTCAATCATTGTAAGACCCCCTGGTCCAATTCCAAGGGGTCATTCTTTTGTGTAACAACTTAACAGCCGAGGATAGGGCCTCTCACCTTACCTGTAGGTGTAGAGATACCCTTGAGGTTGGGTGTGGGTGTAACACCTCCTAATACTTGCATGGTAGGCCCTCTTGAGGTCTGGAGGGTCCTCAGTCCATGAGGAGCCCCTTAGATGTGCATCGGTTCAGTCCCATCAAAAGGGGAGTTCGTTAAAAAAAAAAAAAAATTTCATAGTGTCAGCAATAGCAGTGCCGACACATTGGGCTTTCTCTGTGTTTCGAGCTTTAACCGTGGTTAGTGCTAACCCTGGTCAGTTCCAGGACCAAGGTTAGCTACCTCAGACCCTTGGCAAGTCCCCTGCAAAAAACTAGACCCTAAATCAACCCTTAACTAGGGTTAGTTAGCTTGCAAACTCAGGGTATTAGACTGTCAGCAGTCTGATTACCGACATAAGGAGTCACAGTGACTTTGGGCCCCTGTGGGGCCCACATACCTTGTGCTCTGGAGTTCATCCCAGGTTTGTTTGAAAGCCCAGAGACCTCTCTACCTGCCTGCAAAATTTCGGGGCTTAAATTCGCCCCTAACCACGGTTACCATGCCCCTAAACCCTGGTAAAATTTTTGTATAGTATGTCGGTAGTCAAACTACCGACATTTCAGGTTCTGTTTTTACACACTTTGGGCCCCTGTGGGGCCCACACCTGTGATCTTCTGGGCCTGAGACCTGACTCATTTGAAAGATGGCACTTTAGGCTATCTGTACACATTTTCACTTTACCCAGGGGAGATCCCTAACCATAGTTAGAACTCCACAAACCCTGTTTAAAAAATTGCAAAAATAGAGGTAATATGATTACCTCTATTCTGTAAAATTTCGATTTCGGGCTTTGTGCAGGGCCCAAATCTGGTAGGAGACCACTCTAGACCCTGCCATACCCTTTGGGCCCATTCTTGACTGACCATGACCCTTAACCATGGTTAAAGTTATCCCCGGTTAACTTTTATCCATGGTTAAGCACTATTTTACCCCACAAAAAATATGAAAAAATTCATAAAAATCCATAAAAATACAAAGACCAAAAAATCTCACTCTTTGAATTTTTAACCTTGGGTAGCACCCTTAACCATGGTTAACACCCACTTAACCCTAGTTAACAATCCTAACCCTCAATTAATACCTCTCTTGGCCTCCGGGCCTCACCCTTGGCCTACCGGCCCTCACCCTAGTCTACCGGACTACCCCTCGATCTACCGGGCCCTCACTTTGCACATTGATCAACCTCGGTCAAGCAAAATCCTAATCTGTCGGATTAGGACCATTAGCTGCCTTTTGGTGCACACACATACGCCCCCTCGCCTTAGCACAGGCTCAAGTGCTAGAACTACGCTCGGTCTGATCTCACCCCAATGTGAGTACATAAGTAGCCTAACACGGGTCCGACCCTAATTAGCTTTTACTTTCTTCCGGTTAGTACAAGTTAAACACTTAAGCATTTGATTAAAACTTGAACTAATTTTAGCTTAAACCTAGCAAGTAAGGAACCAGCAAGTGTGGAAGTGTAAGGGTGCCTAACCCCTTCCCCGAACTTAACCGAACCTCTTACCTCGATCCCTAATCGCGGACCAAGCCTTATCCAACATTTCCGGGGACTTATCCCTTCTGAATTAATAAGTGGCGACTCCAAATCCCGTGAGATCATTTTTAGGGAGTGAAATCCCGTGCTGACACTTCCCTCCCTCACCTACTTTTTTTTTGGTATAGAGACATGCAAATAGGCCACAATCTCGGTTAGTAATTAGTATATGTTCTAAGTTAAGGGCGGGTGGAGAACACAACACTCTCACCCTCTGGGGTATAGATCCCGGAACCTTCCTCCGAATGAGAAGATACACCTACCATTGGGGCTACTTCAGCACACTTTTTTTAAAAAATTTTTTTACAGTACTTCACTACACTAGTCTTGTTTATTACTTACATATTTTGTTCACCAAACTCCGTTATTAATCTAATGTTTCAAGTAATCATATCTTCAATTAAAGTATGTATAATTTAAAATTTTCGTATACATTTATCTACATCACCTTATGTTCAAGGTTTGAAATCCCGGTGGGATTTCGCAAAATTCCGGTTTTGTTCCCATCCCTGAAATTGATCAGTTAAATTTTGGAATTACTGATTTCGGACAAAATTCCAGAAATTTTGGGTGAAATTTTGGAATTCCAAAATTTCGGCAAAATTCTGGAAATTTATTTTAAATATTTTTTTATTTTTAATTTTAATTCCAAAATATTATGAAATATTTCGATATTTTTACCGAAAGTTCATGAAATTTGTATATTTTTTTAAAAATAATAATATTTATATAAATATATAAAATAGTAATAAAATATTATTTTCTAAAATTTTGGACCGAAATACCCCGAAATTTCTTGAAATTTTGTTAAATATCAAAATTATATATAAATTAATAAAATATTTAAAAATAAAATTCTGAAATTTTGATGAGATAATCGCAATTTTCAAATTTTCGGTTTGGATTGAAGGACCGAAATCGACGACAAAAACGAAATTCCAACCTTGCTTATGCTTTACTTAAAATTTTCTTTTATACTACTGGACTTGCACCAACTTACACTTTACTCACTCATATTGTCATCGGTGCAAATGCTTGCAAATAAACTCAATCAATTTTCTCTCAATTATCCCAATAAAAAATCCTCTCATTCTTTCAACTGTTCTCATTTGGAATCTTATCTTTCTCGGGCCCATTTGGCATCACTCCCAATGAACAATTCTTTATTATCTGGAATAGAAACTCAAGAGTTTTTATTTCCAGGGAATAGAGAATTGTTTCTTAGGAGTGATGCTAAACGGGCCCTTATTTTTCCTATTCATCAATCTTTTTTCTCATTGGTTAATTATTCATCAATCTCACCATCCTAATTCCGTTTTCGCTCATCCTCTAAATATAATTTATTCTTAATCTATGAACATTCTATCTTGTCATATAATTTAGAGCAATGCTAGGTCCACTTTCCGGCCATCCACCTCTCCTATGATCATACAAGAAGACAAAATAATATGACACTTTTTTTTTAGGTCTCACTACATTTATTTTGTCTTTTTACATAAAGATAGTAAAAGCAACCGGAGAGTAGACGACTGGAAAGTAGATCTTGCTCTATAATTTATTCATTTTTTTTTGTGGATGTAAATTTATAAATTATGATTTTATTTAAATCATACCATTGCATGTTTGATAGGAGTGCATTATTATCAAGCTTGGATTCCAAATTTAAGGATTCATCTAAACAAGTGTAACACGTGTACATTAAATCAAACTTGGATTTGATAAAATTAAACGGCTATCAAGCTCCACCACGGGATAAAAAAATGCAATGAACCTAACATGCATTAAATAGTGGCCCCACTTGATGCCTTAAACGCCATTGGATTTTTGGTCGGGCCGTGGATCTGATGCCACTTCGAAGGGCATGAGAGTGTCTCTGGCAGGTGCCAGAAAAATGGTCCCTGCCTCAACATATCATCGGACATTTGACGATAAAAAAAAGGGTGAGATATCAAGGGGGAGAAGTCAAAAACAAGAAATGACTTCTTCCCATTTTTTAATTGCCACATGTCAGATGATGTGTGGGAAGCCTGAGACCATTTTCTGGCATCTACAGAAGCAATCCCATGCTCACTCTGAAGGTGCCACCTATTTTTGGCCTCAGATTCTCTCTAGCAGATGCCAGAAAAGTGGTCTCTGGCTACCACAATGTATGCGACACTTGGCTGAAAAAAGGGGAGAAGTTATTTCATTTTCTCCCCATGATTTTGACTTCTCCCCACTCGATATCTCTCCTCCCTTTTCTCACCCATATATCGCCACATGTCGTTCAGTGTGTGGAGAAATCAAAATCATAAGATTTTGATTTCTCCACCACATGTCCCCTATTTTGTGGATGCCCGAGACAAAACCTTCAGAGAGAATCCAAGGCCCACATGAAAAGGAATACGTGGCGCCGGGAGTGGGGGCTGACTCCTCGCCGGTACCTATTTGGAGAAGATCCCAACACGCTTCTCCATTACTTTATGTACATCAAAAGACGACATAACTCCTCTCCCAAAGTCACGGTCTAGATTAATAAAGTTGGAAAGACCGGCAGACTTTGACAAAGTGTGTAGATGATAAATTGCCAACTACCCACCCATCTACATCTAGGGCGGAGCTAGGATTATATAGTAGTGGTTATATAGTAGTGGGGACACTCATTTTTGATTGGAAATAGTAGTAATTGTTAATGAATTTTGTGGAGAAAGAATAGCTTGGTACAAAATATTATGGGTTTTCTGAAAAAATTTTTAACAACTAAGTTCTCGGGTCGTTTCGTCCATATATTTTGTACATATCTTATGATTTTTATTTCTCCTTATATACGGGACAACTGTCCTCTTACCTCTGATTTAAATAATTAATTTAAATAATATAGTATAATATTATTTAGGGGACAACTACCTCCTTGTCCCATTAGTATGCCCAATTAAATTTTTAAACAACTTAATATAAAAAATATGAGTTCGGATCCCGTCCAATTGCAATTTAATATGAATAGTTCAATCACACTTGCATAACCCCCTTTTAACTTTGGTTAACCCTTATGATTAATTTTTTTTCTAAAAACAAAAGTTAGATTGTTGAACACTAAGGATGAATATATCTTAACCATAGTTAATGGGGATTAAAATGGACAAGTGTGTGAACTCAAATATGATCCCAACTCAAAACATAAATATTTCCCAAAGTTCGGTGTCAATTGCCCCCAATCCCATGCTATATCTAAAAAAAAAATGAAAAAAAAATTGGTTTTCAAAAGTTGAGTAGGGGCACGTGCCCTCACAGGCCCCCACCTGGCTTCACCCCTGTCTACATCGACGACCTGTACCTACAAATCTGATGGTCTACATTCAATCAGCTAAAACGGACGGTTCTCCCAATCCATATTTTTCTTTGAAAGACCAATAGTCTTCTTCTGGGCGAGGAGGGAACTATTGCTCAAGTGCCTTGAGAACTCTATTAAAAAGTTTGAACATTCTCATTAAAAAAAAAAAAAAGTTTTAACATTTTTGGTTAACTTTTTAAAAAAACTTCTTTTCTAAGAATCAAGAAGAGATGCTTTATCTTATCTTATAAAAAAAAAGAGATGCTTTAACTCTAAGAGAATAAATTTTAATAACATTTAAAGAGAGCTAAAGATAAACACGTGGTAAAAAAGGGAGCCCGAGAGGCTTCCCTCCGCTCCACTAACAAGGAGGTGATTATTTTCCTTCTTAAAAATAACACAATTTTTTTTCAGTAACACAATTTTCTAGATTCTATATATCATGTTTCTTCAATTAGACTCACGAGAATAAAAACTACGTTCAGTTCTTTAGTTTTTTTTTTTTTAAAAAAAATGAGAATTTGATGAGTATGTTAAACTCTTAGGATTTGATTTGAATTCTTTTTGTAAAAATTATGATAAATGAGCCTAAAATAATAGTGCAAGCTCACGAGCCAGCTCGAGCTTGACTATTTATAAACGAGCCTCAAGCTAGCATTCGATAGCTTGAATTGAGCTCAAAATGAGCTTGAGCTAGCATATATATGTCAATGTTTCTCACACAAATAATTCTTATCATCATGAGATTTCAAGTTTTTAATTTTTCTTATGAGATTAGTTTAAAATCACAAATAATTCTTACCATCATGAGATTTAAATCTTTAATTTTTCTTATGGGATTAGAAATCATTCATTTTTGTTACATTTGAATTCTTACATAAATTGCAACTCAAGAAAATCACAATACATCTAGTTCTTAAAAGAAAATAGACAAAACTTACAAAGTGTCAAACTTTATAAGTCCCAACATAAGAATAGACCCTTAGAATTTTTATTTTGAAGTCTAACGTTTTGTAAATTCTATCATTTGACGATATGCATTTTTTTTAAGAATTAGATGTATCGTGTTTTTCATCTTTTGGAGTGTAATTTTTGTAAGACGTCAAATGCAACAAAATTAATGATTTCAAATCCTATAAAATATTAAGACTTTAAATCTCATGGTGGTAAAAATTAATTTTGTTAAAAACATTAATAAAGTGACTCAAATTTTTTTAACAATTCTATAACAAAGTGTGAAGCGCTGAAATGTGAAGCTTTATCAGTCCGAGCAAAAGAACAAACATTTACCCTATGTTTGGTTGTCGAGAAAATAAGGAAAAACATGGAAAAGAAAAGAAAATTAGATAAAACATAACTAAAATTGTATTAAAAATCTAAAATTTTCTTTCGTTTCCATGTTTTCACCTATTTTCTTGACAACCAAATATAGCATTAAAGTAAAATTTAAATATTCTCCAGCCAAAAAAAAGTAAATTTCAGATATTAACAAATTATCCCCTCCCACCCCCCACAAACAAAAGACAAAACATAAATAAATAAGGCAAGAAATTTTATTTCTAACTTAAACATTCTTACACTTTAAACCAACCATTAATGCCAATGTGAGCAGAGTAGTTTAAATATGACCTCTAGTTTCGCTTCAAAGGAATTGACATTTTTGGTTGTAAATTTTGTTGAAAAACCGTCACTCTAGTTTTCATAACTAAGAAAACTACCACCTTTGCAATGCTTTGAAAATGGGAGTTCTTTTGAAGTAGAACTCTTTTTTATCTACAATGCCAAAACATTGTTTAGAAAGTAATTAATAAATGAATTTAATTCAATGTTTTGAAAATTCGATAGAACTAATGGTTGAAATCGAGAATGGGCCAAGCCAATCAATTAAACCACCAAAATTAGACTGTTTTAAAAACCACTCTTAAAATAGGGAACTAAAAGAATCAGGCGGTACAACTAGAGAACAAGTGAGATAATTAGGATAAATTAAAAAAACTATAAAATTAACAAAAAAAATATTTTTAAGAATAAAGGCCACGATTCAGTTGAGTCGATCAAACCAGAAACCGAAGACCTAACTAGTTCGACCTCTAATTCGATTATAAGAAACTGAAGACCTAACTGGTTTGACCTCTAATTCGATTATAAAAACATTGGTTTAATTAGAACTCTTTCAAGAAATAACAGAACTTCTAAAATATGCCTTATTATAGTGATTATATAAAATTATATATATATATATATATAATATTTTTTTATATACATAAGTTTCAAAATATCCCAATGAAGGCATATTTTGTTTCTTTAATCAGATTTTTTTTTTTTTTTTGTTAAACTCTTAATCTATTCTATCTATTATTATAAAAAAGTTCAATCCCATATTTAGAAAAATTATTTCAATAAGGGGTAGATTTGTCATTTAACAGAATACAAGACTTTCGCTTCAAAGTCGTTTTCTCTCATTTGTAGCTTTCTTACCTACCCACCTCCTTCCCGTCCCAAGTCCCAACTCCTTATTCCACAATTTAGCAAATAAAGCAAAAGTTTCTTTTAGATTCACAATACCCTCACATCCATTTTGTTTTTTCTTAAATAAAAGGAAATAATAAATGGAAATAAAAAAAACACGGGATTTTTTCCGCATATTCGAATAATTTCTGAGTTAGAATTACATTCACGAGTGATCGGCTCGATCACACTCAGTCACCACACCAAAATCATAAAAAGAAAAATAAAAAAAACTATTAAAAATCCAGTATTCTGATGATCTTCTATTTGCCTCCCCTGTATTGGGATTCTCCACCTTTGTTAATCTTCAAAACCAGTCCTTTTCCAAATGGCGTTTCTCACCTTACTCAAATCCCTCCCTTTCAGAGTCCTCCCGATCCCTTCATGAACAGAGAACGAAGCGATTTGGGTGGTCCTCCTCCCGAATTGCCTCGCTAAGAACTCGTGTGGAGGAATCTTTCTGTCTTCATCGTCCTCATCAACGTCTCCATCGGATTCTGTTCTTCTACTGTCTCTGAAATTCTCTCCAAGGATCTTCGACCAGTCGGGTATATTCACCGGCAAGGACGCAGCATTCTCACCGTTCTCCATTTTTTTCACTGATTTCTTTGAGATTCGTGAACTGGGTATCAATTTCCTGAATTCAGGAGAGCCAATATGATTCGAATTCCAGACATCGGCATCGTCGAACTCGAACATGAACATGCTATCTGAACTAATCGGATTTTCTCTCTCTCCAGTGAGGTAACGGTAACTTGGTCTCGCAAAGTAGCTATTTCCAGCTGCCATTAAAGGAGGAAATTTGAGACGATACACTGCTCTGTGTTTTTTTCTCTCCGAGTGGTCTGTTTTTCTTTTTGTATAATTTTGCTCTGCCTTTGTACCTTTACCTTTATAAAGGAATAAATGGATGGATAAGCTTCCCTTTCCCGGCTCGGCCTCGGATTCTATCTGGCGAAGCCAGAAAGGGCTCTCCGGGTTACATACATTGGGCGACAGTTGGCGTACAAATGGGGAGAAGTCATTCCATTTTCTCCTCTTCATTTGACTTCTCCCCACTTGATATCTCTCACCCTTATTCTCACACTTATCGCCACATGTCTTATTATGGGGTGGAGAAGTCAAAATCATGTGTCCCATGATTTTAACTTCTCCACCACTTGTCCCCTATTCTATGGAACCCCGAGCTAAGCCCTTTCTGACTTGGCCAGAGACATTCCAAGGCCCTCTCTTGCAAGTTCTTTTTTTTGAAGTTACTAAAACCCCCCTCAACTTTTATGAGATTGCCATATAAGAACGATTTATGATGAATAAAAGGGCCAGTCGCTCTTAATGCACGTGCTAGAAAATCAGAGTCTTTGCTTGTTTGTTTGAATATTTATTCTTTACTTTACTACTTAGAAATGTACATCTAGTTGATATAAGAGCAGTGATAGGCGGATCCATGAAATCCATTTCAAAACCTAAGGCACCACCTCATTACCTCGCCTTCCTCTTAAATACCCACAACTACTTATTTAGAAATGTACATCCAGTTGAAATAAGAGTAGTGATAGATGGATCTATGAAATTCATTTCAAAACCTAAGGCACCGTTTCATTGGTGGATGTCTCCTTCTTAAATACCCACCACTACTTACTTAAAAATGTACATCCAGTTGAGATAAGAGTAGTGATGGATATTTAAGAAGTGACAGTCTTAGGTTTGGCAGATTGGCTTGCAAATCATGGGCTATCTCTTCCTCTTGGCTTGGCGACTCTTGTCGATCCCCCGGATAGTCTTAAGGTTTTGCTTGGGAATGATGTAATGGGGGTTACCACCCCTAGGTTCTGTTCTGTGTAACTTGTGGGCTTTGCCCCCCATTGGATTAAAAAAAAATAAAATAATAGATTTTATAGATATTTAAGAGAGGGGTATCCACCAATAAAAGTGTTGCCTTAGGTTTTGAAATGAATTCTATGGGTACGTTAACTATTTCCCTTTATATAATAAAGTTCCATTGTTGGCCTTCTGAGGCATGCCATGTATGATGCTTAGAATTGTGATTACGGAACAATAATAGATTAAACTTCGTTTTGGTCAATAAGGAAGTGGGGGGTATTACGGTAATTGAGGACCTATGAAGTTTTCTTCTTGTGTACTTATTCTGATTTTGTCGCGACGCGGGGGTCAGATGGATCTCGATCGATAGATGACAACACTCATTGAAATACTCGGATTTGAGACACGTGGGAAAGGAGAATTTGCACTAATGAGAGGCCGTGATGCACGTGAAGTAGGGTCCTTACTCGGATTTAGCGTCTCCTTGCCAGCTGGTGACTGGCCTGCCTCTGTCTTCTCAAACGGGACATTCTCTCCAATTTATCATCGTCTCCTTTGTTAACTCCAATATCACTACACGAGTCTCCATGGCGCCCCATAGACCCTGCATGTAACATTTGAGGACTTACGCGCACCCACTGCTCGTGAATGACACATTCGTATTTTCCATGACTCGTCCTATAGGACGTAATCTTCTCTAGTTGTAACTGGTCTTACACCCTGAGGTGGCCACATGTCCCTTTTGATACAATTTAACTTAGTTTTTTTTTAAAAAAACAAAATAATTTATTAACCGTGATTAAAATTCATTACCTCCTAGGGTTAATTTTTTTTAATTTTTTTTTCTAAAAACTAAAGATAGGTGGGTGAACCCTAGGATTGAATGAATCTTAACTATAGTTAAAGGGTATAAAAAGGACACATGGCCACCTTGGGAGCATAATCGGTTTTGGCAAAAACCGGTTACAACTGGAAAAGATTACAAATCTTTCTAAAGTGTTATGCAAGCAGCGGTTGCTTTTGGAAATAGCTATTAATTAAAATATATTCATTAGTGGCGTATACGCTTTTATATGAGTAGCACTAGGGGTGTCAAAGGGCCGGGTTGGGGTAGGGCCGGGGTCAACCCTAGCCCTACCCTTTCTTATAAGAGTAGAGCCCTAGCCCGGCCCCTCAAGGGCCGGGGCCGAGCCGGGCCGGTCAAAGGGCCGGAAGAAAGAGCGGAATTTTTTTTGTCATCTAAGATGATCAATTTTTTTTTTACTATACCGACTGTCAACCTGACATGGAAATGGATACCCTCATCTTTTATTCGGGTTTGAGATCGACATTGCAACAAAAAGAACAATGACAGAGTTAAAAAAAAAAAAATTCCTTGTCAGTGACAGTCATGCATAATAAACCAAAACATAGTATAGGTAAACAACCAGAATAATAAAACTATATAGAACAAAATTTAAAATATGTTTAAATATAAAACTGAGAGTAGAGAGTAAGATATGAGAGAGAGATGATCGATGAAGAACCGAAATAGTATGTGGCCTGTGCGATTGAAGTTGAAGAATGAAGAGGCAAACTCTAATGTGAATATAAGTTAGGGTTTGGTCTGTGTTAGGTTGGTTTTTATAAGGTCTGTAGTTGGCGCAATTACAAATATAACCCTACTTTCATAACGTTAATGAAAGGTTAAATGGAGCATATTAGTAAAATTATTAAAAATATATTTATCTTAAGATAAAGTAGGGCCGGGCCGGGCTGGGAAGGGCCGAGCAGGGGGAGCCCTAGCCCGGCCCTACAGAACAAGGGCTTCCAATTTTTTGGCCCTGCCCGGCCCGAGGGCTGGGGTAGGGCCGGGCTTTGGAGGGCCAGGCTGGGCCGGGTACCCTTCTATATGGGCTTTTTTGACAACCTTAAGTAGCACGTGGCCAGGTTAAATGATGCCACCCCCCCCCCCCCCCCCCCTCCCCCCCAAACATGTTTTATGTTTATGAATTATAGCTAAAAGTAGTAAGCTAATCATATTCTTATAATTCTGCTCTCATTTTTTTTAAATAATAAAATAAATAATTTTGTATGACTGATTTGATACATAATAATTTATTTTATTATCTAAAGATACGAGAATATGAATGGTGAGACTCGTAGTTATAAACTATATTGTCGTTAAGCAAAAGGTAATTGTACTTGTAAAGTACTCTAATAAGTAATAATGAAATGAGTTATATATGTGTCTTTTAGCCTAGTTTGAAAAACTTTTAGCAATTTTCTTAGAATACTCATTCCAAAAAAAAAAAAAAATCTTTTAAGTAAATTCCAATTTTCTTAGAATATTTCTCTTTAAAATTTTTAGAAATCTCAGGGTAGTCGGACTATATTTCCGAGTGATTGAGTGGATTTACCCTTTTAACACCTTAATAGTAACCTTAGGTTTGAATGTGTGTGTTTAGGTATTATTTTACATCTTCAAAAAAAAAAAAGTAGTAATCTCAGTTCAAGATTTGATAAATGCACGATGTCAAAATTTTGACCCCCTAATAGAGCATCTGTATTCTCTTTACAATATTGCTTGAATAAAGGTGAGGTATGTAGTCTTATTACTGGTAAATGGTAAGATTGGGACATGTGATAATTCCATACATCATATTTGTGGTCAAAGGCGGAGCCTGGATTTTCTAGTAGTGGGGGCATGTGATGAGGGTTCGGGGGTGTAGGCCTCAAATTTTATTTTTTATGACTAAGTTTTTGGGCTATTTCACCAATATTTTGTACATGCATATCTTACGAGTATTATTTATTTTTCATTATTTCGGTATAGCTATCCTCTTGCTCCATGGCTCTCACCGTTAAATAATTAAATAACATGATATAAAAGATATATTTTGTTTTCAATAGTTTAGGGAACTTTGCCACCTTGCCTCATGACTATATCTATTAAATAATTAAATAATATAATATATTTTTCTAGGGACAATTGCCCCTTAGCATAATTTTTTTTTGGTGATAGAAATTCTTAGTAGAGTTAGGGGTTAGCTTGGGCAGTGGAGCTCTTGCTTACTCTTACCCATGTGGGATTAGATACCTAGACCTCCAACATGGGAAGGCCACACCCCTACCACTCACACAAGAGGTGGGAGTGTTGTCCCTTACCACAATTAAACACAATCAAATAATTAAACGACTTAGTATAAAAATATATTTTCTTAAGTTCAATGGCAACTGTTTGGAGATCGGATCAAGTAATATTTGGTTAAGAACTTTAAATCTTAGGGTTAATATTTTTTTTTAAAACATGCAAGGTTATATTATTGAATCCCAAGAATTAGTGAATCTTAACTATAGTTAACAAATGTTAAATGGGACATGTGTTGGATTGCTTAACCCTAGGTGTGAGTGAATACTAACCACAGTAGGTAAGTATTTAAAATTGGGGCGTGGACCAAGGAGAACCTACCCTTCCATTATAAAATGTACTCGTAATCTTCTCCAGATGTAACCGGTTTTTGCTAAAACCGGTTACACTCCCGAAGTGGCCACATGTCGCTTGACGTAATGAATTTTAACCCTAGGAGGTAATGAATATAACCACGGTTAATAAATTATTTTATTATTTTTTCTAAGAACCAATGGTGAGTGAACCCTTAGGGTGAGTGAATCTTAACCACAGTTAAAATGTGTCAAAAGGGACATGTGGCCACCTCATGGGTGTAACCAGTTTAGCAAAACCGGTTACAACTGGAGAAGATTTTTTTTTTTTTTGAGCAATAGTCACCTCCTCGGGCGACTCACAAACACTTGGAACTATGGTTAAAAAATTAACCACCTCTTGTGGTTAATTTTTTTTTTAAATAATTTTTTCTAAAAACAAAGGGTAGATGTGTGAACCCTAAGGTTGAATGAATCTTAACCACAGTTAATGAGAGAAAAAAGGGGACACGTGGCCCCAAAAAGTAGGGACGAGACGGTAAGTCACCTCCTCGGGTCAACCATTTGCTTTTTCGATGATGAGTTTTGAGGCACAGTAAAAGAAAGTGAAACCTTTAGCTACTAGGTAAGACATATCATTCATGTTTTTAGTTTCTCTCAACTAATCCGGTAAGATTTTTTCCTTTGATTTACAGCCTTTTTTGCTGAATGAAAGACTCAGTCATTAGGAAACTTAAAATGCAACAGTAAGTCCCCATTCCCAACCAATTAGAAGGGGCACCTGGAATGATGGTGGGATAGAGTTCATTCTTGGAAAGGACCATCAGGTCCACCTGCAAATTAAACCTTGTCTAAATTCTTGATAACCAAATAGAGGTAACTGCTAACCAGTGTTGAGGAAAAGTATGTGCTTGTCATTTTTTTTGAAATGATCCATTAGATGTCACTCACCTGCCCAAGGACTTGGTAAAAGATATGGTAAAAGAATTTTTATTCTCAGTATCAATTAATAAAGGAGGTGAAGACAGGGCAATTCTGTTCAATAGAATCTTAAAAGTCCACACTTGAAACCCTTCACAGCATCTTAGTGATTCTATGATGGATGCTGCAGGTCTTGCAATACCCCTGCTATCTATCAAAATAATAGAGAAATGCAAAATAAGATATACAAACTAAAATTGTGCACGTAAAATTTTATGGGCAAGGCATGATACAATAGCCATCCTTCCATTCACATAGAACACACAGAGAACGAATTAGCATACGAAGCAAAAAAAAAAGAGAATTAACATATCACACACTCTAAAACAACACTTTCAGAACTGAAGAACCGAGAGATCGTGGTTATTTTGGTCGGAGAAATCCGGAGCCATCTAGGCGGAGATCGATCGAGAGATCGTGGTTGATGAGTTATGAGAGGAGCACAATCTATTATTGGTAGATCAAGTTGTCTTGCGAGTACGTGATTGCTTATTGAGCCGTTGAGGATAGATTACCTAGGATCGTTGTGTTGAGTCTGATTGGGTACAGTCCGAGTCTGTAAGTATTTATTGCTTTTGCTCTTAGTTAAATCTCTTTCATCTGGACGAGGCCCATGTTTTTTTCAAGATGATTTTTTACGTAAAAATCTAGGTGTTGTGGTTTGTGTGCTTGATTGTTTGTTTACCGTTTCTGTAAGTTTAATTGATAAAATTAAAATTGGTAGATAGACCTTAGAAAAACCTATTCAACCATAGGATATATCGTAATTTCGGCAATATAAAGGTACGTTCACCCATCTTAATGGAGTGATCCAAATTATGATGAGTCCAATTGGACCATCTCAGGTTGATTAGTTAGGTTGGTTCAGTCTAAGGATTAACTGGTTAGACTGGCCTATTCAAAAAGTCCATTAGGACGACTTAGGTGGTTTGATTGAGCCATCTAATGCCGACCAATGAGCTTGGTTTGTCCGAGGACTATCCGATTAGTTTGGTCTGTTTGAGACTGGGCCAATCATATGGATTACCCATTAGGCTAGTCCTTGGGCTTCCCGCCATAATTGGGCTACAAGCTACCACAAATTGAACTGTGCCTATGAATCGATCTTCTCTGATTGGACTGAGTTTGGAGGTCTTCTTCCTCCTAGGGATGCTCTAGTCTGGTCAGTCTTCTTCCTTGGAATGAATTGAACTCTGGTCTAGTCTCTCAAGTTCTAATCCGAAAGACTTTTTGGGCGGCTCAACCCATCCTTATATAGAGAACCAATGGGTATGAAACCCATTCAAAGGGCCTAACTACCCACAGGCCAAGTTCATTAAACCAATTGGGTTCAATTCAATTCACCCAACACACACATTGGGTTCACCGGAATCCATCAACCCACATGGCCAAGCGGATCAATCCAGATTCGCTTGGGTCATACACCGCCCACACGTGACAACGCATAGGCAAAGTGCAAAAGTGCACCTGTTAACACTCAAAGGTCATTGCAAGGGCCCACTCGTCAAAGGTATTGTTGGAGCCCCTTTGTTTAAGGATTTATCGATCTCTTTTAGCAATGGAGCAGCAACCTCGCAGGTCCGACATCAAACTGAGGGGTCGAGGTCTTGGAAACCAATTACAGGGCATGGTGGAGTGGTAGGATCCAGTTCTGTATGTAAATGAGTTCTGTATGTAAATGAGAGAAATTGAAGCAACTATACACCATAGGGGTTCCTTGATTGCAATCAATAAGGCTTTATAAACTTGAAGAGTTTCTCCTACATTTTGGATGTGGGACTAAACTTCAAAGAGTAAAACCAGAAGTGAATGTGCTTGTCTCATCACTTAAGAGACTGAGCATCAAGTCACTTCACACATAAAATAAAGATTAGGAATCATTTTGAAATAACAAAAAAGCATTTTAAAGACTAAAACACAATTTTAAAGACATATAAAATAAAGATTAGGAATCATTTTGAAATAACAAAAAAACATTTTAAGGAATTAAACACAATTTTAAAAACATAATGAACTAAATTTTAAATTATTTTAAAACTTTAATTCAACACATCCTCTATGCATAAGAGGAATGCTAGCCCTACTCTCAGTCAACCTATACTTTCACCCTTAACCAACCACCTGCTCACTTTTTTGGTGAAAAAAATGCTTTAATCACTGTAAAGTGGACAAGTGATTGGTTATGGGTGAGAGTAAGGTTTGATTGAGAGTAGGGCTAGCACTCCTCCTATGCAAAATCATAGATTTAACACACTGATTAATAATGCATAGAATTTGTGGATAGGCCACAAACCAATTATTCTAGAGAAATGCTCCAGAGATCATGCCCGCATTTAGACATGCTAAGGAAAACCACAAAACCCTAATTAAAACTTAGGGTCACCCAAAAAAATGTTTAGTAGCCGCGTCACAGCACCACCCTTCTGGGTAAAAAACTTGGTTCATGGGTTGGAAATGCAGAGCACCACTGAAAATGGATAACAGATGCCCCTCATCTTGTAGGAAAGTTGATTTGTTTCTTTCTAATACCTAGATGTTTCCCCCTCCCTCACAAGATGGTGAATCACCACTCAAATTCACTAAAACTAGTCTCATCATTCAGCATCTGCAACCTTCAACTCATATGCTTACAGTGTTGCATGCCCTGTTAAGGCTGTTATTGTCCAGAATTCACATGCATTTTCTCCCCCAAAAGGGTAGTTGCCCATTTGCTTTCATGAAAACTTTATATTTCAACACTTCTGAGATCCAATTCTATACCATATCTTGGAGACTCGAAATCTTCTACCGGTTTGATATGACTTTTCTCCCCTAAAAGGGTAGTTGCCCATTTGCTTTCATGAAAACTTTATATTTCAATGCTTATGAGATCCAATCCTATACCATATCTGGAGACTCGTAATCTTCTACCGGTTTTGATGTGACTTTTCTCCCCTAAAAGGGTAGTTGCCCAATTGCTTACATGAAAACTTTATATTTATACGTATATAAATATCAAGCGGAGCTCTGCATCATGAAAATTAATCTCTATAAATATACACCATCTTCCAGCACTGAAACCACAAATAAGTAATAGCTCGCATACCAGTCTTGAGAATCAAGGCAATGGCTACCATGATCACTTTATCAAGGCCAACATTCTTCACGATCCTCTTCCTGATAGTACTTCTTCCCTCAGCTTGCCGTTGTGCCGACCCTGATCCTCTACAAGACTTCTGTGTCGCAAACCTGAATGCCTCCATATCCGTGAACGGTTTCCCCTGCAAACCTCTCCCGGAGGTGAAGTCAGATGACTTCTTCTTTGATGGCCTGAGTCAAGAGGGCAACACCACAAACGTCTTTGGGACGAACGTGACTTCAGCTGATGTCCTTGTTTTCCCTGGGCTGAACACCCTCGGACTTTCGGTGAACCGTGTTGATTTTGCCCCTGGTGGACTCAACCCGCCTCACATACACCCTCGTGCCTCTGAGACTAGTGTGGTCATCAAGGGGAAACTGCTAGTTGGGTTTGTAACCACGGGCAATGTTTTGCACTCCAAGGTCTTGAAGGCCGGAGAGATGTTTGTGATCCCCAGGGGACTCATGCACTTCCAACTCAATGTCGGAAAAGGGAAGGCCCTTTTTCTAGCGGCTTTCAATAGCCAGGAACCTGGGATTGTGATCCTTCCGACCACTCTCTTTGTTTCGACGCCTCCTATCCCAAATGCTGTCTTGACTAAGGCCTTCCAGATTGATGAAAAGGTCATTAGTGCCATACGATCCAAGCTTGGTTCCTAAGCTAGCTAGCTACACTTAAAATTTCAATAATTAAGTCCCAGCCTCTTTGTTCCTTGTCAATGACCTCCATTCTAGATCTCTTTTGGGGGCAACTTGTAACTCAGCTGTAAGTGTCTTTCGTTTTCGATCTTCATCTAGTCTTCTGTATTCAGGTTATATAATGTACTTTTTTCGTTAAGAATAAAGAAGGAACAAACCTTTAACATTTCAGAAGTCCAATGAACTCCGGTGATTTAATTCCTTCAAAGTTAAAGTTTTGTTCCATGTAGATTGGGGTATCTAAACTTCTGAAATGTATCTGTTCCTTTGTTATTGATTTTCTCAATCTCTTATTTAATTTCATCTTGTAGAGTTGGGGCTATAGATAGGTGCCAGTAGCCTCACAACTTTTCTTTCTTTCAGATGTTTCCAACAATTAGCCTACTTTGATGTCCCTAGAACGGCGTGAGAAAACCTGTACCTAAATGGGAATCTGGATTCGTGATAGGAGAGATGGGGAGATCTGTTGTCGCTACCGAGAAGAGTGAGTCCCTACAATGTTGGGAGGAAGAGAGATGAGGATGTGAGAGTGAACGAGAATGCATGTAATCATGTCTTTAGGGGTTATAGGTTTTTTTCAAAGGGCATTTTTAGAATTATTTATTTTTGTAAAGGATACCAACTCAACAACCTTTTAACCCGTTGATTTTCTTTAATAAATGTTTTAGATAGGGTGTAAACAGAGGGAGTATGAATAAAAAGTATCCCTAGACTGCCTCATAAGTATATATATATATGATTTCCTCATAAAGATTAGGGAACTGTTCCATTAATACCAAGATGAGCAGATTTAAAAAAAATATATATAATCAGAAATTGATTGACTGATTACCCATCGATAGGGCTCCAATGCACGTCCTGATTTTCCTCAGATCATTTGGCCTGTAGGTTAGATAGATTTCTAGGTTGCGCTAAAAGTGGGAACAACTATTCTTGCCCCTTATAAAATCATCTCACCCTAGAACTCCGATCATACCCAAAGCCACATAAAAGTTGTGACTTTTGGAGAACGGCCTCGGAATGTCTCTGGTGAAGCCAGAAAGGGCTTGTCTCGGGTGTCCATAGGATAGGGGACATGTGGTGGTGAAGTCAAAATCATGGCTTCTCCACACATTATGAGACATGTGGTAGAAAGGGCTTGTCTCGGGTGTCCATAGGATAGGGGACATGTGGTGGTGAAGTCAAAATCATGGCTTCTCCACACATCATGAGACATGTGGTGATAAGTGTGTGAGAAAAGGGAAAGAGATATCAAGTGGGAGCCAAATCATCTACGGACCGGATTTGAAAAATCCGGTCGCCATGTGTCTCCTTTGACACCCCTTAACCGTGAGTAAGGTTCACCCACCCCTAGGGGGAATCCACCCATCCTTGGTTTTTTTTTTTAAATATTAATTCTTTTTTTAAAATTAAAAAACTATATTTAATATTAAAAAAACTCTAAAAACATTTTTTTAATTTAAAAAAAAGAATTAATATTTTAAAAAAAAATCAAGGATGGGTGGGCGAACCCTAAGGGTGGGTGAATCTTAGAGCAAATGGTATTAGAGAAAAAGAAAGATCAACTATTAGACAATCTCTATAGGTCTTTTTTTCGGAAATCTACTGTTTTTTTTTAGTTAACTCAACCACACCACAAGGCTTCTACCGAAAAAAAAAAAAAAAAAAAAAAAAAAAAAAAACGATAGCTGAAGGCAAGACCAAGGACAATCTACTGTTTTGCTAGCAATTTTTTGTCAAATCAGTGATATAATTTTTTTAAATTCTAATTGGACAAGTATTGACCTAATTAAGGTTAATGGGATATATTTTACATTTTTAAAAAACAAATGTTAGGGAAATAGGATCCTGTGTGAACAGAATTAAGGCTCGTCCCCCCCCCCCCCCCCACCCCCTCCTTTTTTTTTTTTTTATATGAAACTCACCCTCCGGGTCAAGACTAATCCTCGAGTGTGAGATGATAGCCCACAACCTGCCACGTTAGGAAATTTTGGAAATTCTTGTGTGGGGTTGACCCCAAAGGAGAGTGAGAAGTCAAACCCAAGACTTTTTCGCTTCATTAGCCAACTCGTCCCTTAACAGATTGAAGACTCATTTTTTGAAAAATGGGCGAGTAAATAAGAAAAGTACTTTGCCAGTCATGAATGAAAAATTCAGAAAGAGTAATGCTAGCTCCAATTTCTTTTTAAGATCAATTTTTTTAAGAGGATGATATGTGTTATTCTTTTCACTAATGTTATGTTTAGTTACCGAAAAAATAGGTGAAAACATGAAAAAAAGAAAAATTTGAATTTATAATATAATTTTTAGTTGTGTTTTGTCTAATTTTCTTTTATTTTTCATGTTTTTACTTATTTTCTTGCAACCAAATATAAGGTAAGAGAAAGTTACGTGTTTTGTACAGTCCTGGGAAGGAAGTGACTTAAAAACAAATTAGACTTAGCATTACCCATTCATGCAAGATCACAATTCCCATCACCACGCGCAGCTAATAATTCCTTTCTACGTACAGCACCTGCAATCTCTCAGTTTATAATAAAGGAATGAAAATTTTGGGTGCTGGGAAGCATTAGGAGTGCCTAACGGCTTGGCCTGATTAGTTTCAAAATCTTATCCATTATAATAAGTTCTAAAAAAATAAGTTATAATGTTTTTTAAATTTGATTAATTGATAAAACTCAAAAAAAAAAAATTCTCTAATTTAAAACTAGTTTTAAGAAAATTTTATGCACGTCTACGAAATAAAATATCCTCTAACGCATTAGAGAACGTCTAACGAAAAAACAAGTCCCTATCTACTTATTATTTTAGAGTTAAAACCTCTACTTCTAATTTTTCCAAAGCTTCAATTACACCATTATCAAATGCTCTAAATAGACTGTTATCAAATGCTCTAAAATTCAAATAAATTCTAATTATTTAACGTTACCAAATGCATCCTAACTAAGAAGGAAAACGTGGATAGTAAGGAGGTTCGATGGTTGCCACTACACATTCTTGAAGAAGTAAATAATGTTTTTCAATAAGGGTATTTTTGAAAAGAAAAATGTTGGTTATACTTACTTCTGTATCTTTTATCGTACAATTATAGATATAGATATAAATATAATGGTTATTGATATCAATCAAAGATACTAATAGCATGACTATTCCGTGAAGGGGTGGACCAATGGTTCCTGGGTCACTCCCCATGTGGGAGGTCCTGGGCTCCATTCCTCACTCCTCCTTTGGGGCTAGCCCCACACAGTTTTCTGGACTTACCTTGGTGGGGTGGGTTGCGGGCTCACGTCACACCCCCGGGGATTAGTCCTGACTTGAAGGGTTGGGGACACCCGGAGTCTCCAAAAAAAAAAAAGGTAGACTCTACAGAAGCCTTCCCAACACCATTCCACCACAACAACAATTCACCCTTGCACTCATAGAACCACTAATCATACTCCTATCTTTAATATACATGAGATCTACGAAGATAACATGTAGAAGTTTATAGAGTTATTTAAAAATATTCCTAGGAATTTGTACAATAAGGGCTAGAATATCCATCCATCTTTCAAGCCCTACCAAAAGCTTTAAAGCCAGAAAAGGCAACTCTGATGTAAAATTAAATAACCCCCCCCCCCCCAAGGTTTCTTTTTTATTCTCCTTTGTCATGTTCTATAAGGAAGGGATTTGAGATTCAAAAAAAATGGGTGTCATTTATGTCTTGAATAGACAGGGCAGTTTAAATCAAAATGTAGTTTATGTATTATTTTAGATCATGGTGTTCAATACCATCTAGACAGAATTTTCTTAAAGTATAATTGATGCTGGACTGGATCTTGATTTTCAACTTTAATATAGTTCTTTAATTTATTGAATGTCGCCCTTAGTATAGAACCCCTAAGCAAATCTCCCATTAAAAAAAAGAAAAACAGGTACACATTGGAAATTTAGTTGCTGGAAGGTTATATTTCATTGTACACATTTAATACAAAAATAATAGAGCTGGATAACTATCCAATCAACCAGTTGGTCATATTTTAGCCTTACAAAAGCAAAAAACAGATTACCAAAAAAAAATAAACTTGACCTAATCTCCATGCCACACAACTTTAGCCCCTTGTATTTGATGGTCGACTCCGAGAGTAAGAGGAGGATAACACTTGCATGAGACAGACTTGAGATTCTCATTGGACCAAGGTCACATGCGCCAAAAGATAGTACACTTCGAAAGAAAAGTAAAAATAAAAGAGAAGAAACAGGTCAGGACATTTTTAGTATTTCACATGAAACTGTGATCTTCAGCCATAAAGAGTTATTATCTCAAGGCATGCCAAAAGTTAGATGGCAGAAATGTGGGAAGTCGCTTCTGAATGGGCTTAGTAAAGAAATCTTTTTATTTATTACTATTTGTGTTTTTTTTTACTATCAATGACATTTTAATTTACTATCTTTATTTTGAATTTATAAGAATCCTAAGATGTTTTTATAGCGACATGGTTGTAGATTAGTTGCTATGCCTGGATATTCGGAGGTTCCTACATCATACTACCGTACCAGATAACCCACACTGTTCAAGTTATCCACAAATGTGTCAATGTCCAAAATTCTAAGCCCGATTCTATTTGCCAAATTGTATATTTCCTGATATACAAAAATAAGATGTAAATGATATATTTTTTTTAGAGGAGAAAAAGAATTGCTTGAAACATTAAAGCAAGGTTGATTACAGAAACTGAAAAACAATCTTTCTGTTGCAACTCCGATTGTTTATGGAGGGCACTTCAAAATCGTTTTCCTCTTTCTGTTGACTCATTCCACCACTCTGACCGAAGTCCAAAAAGCCATGCTCATCTACGTACTTATCATACAAGGATTCTTTCATTATTTCAACCATCTCCTGCAAAACTAGATGTTCTCAAGAGAATAATATGGAAAGTAGATGACCAAATATTAGTTTTTTTTGGTTAAGAGATACTCATTAGAACATAGACAAAAGAACCAGAAACAACTGTAGGGGGGAGCAGCCCAATAAGAAGCAACAAGAGAAAACTGATGTCTGCTCAGAACAAATATTAGTTGTTCTGCACTTTAGAGAACTTGTAGAATGAGCAACATCAAAGGTCAAGCCTTGAGCTCAATTATATGGCACTTGTAGTCCACACAACCTTGAGGTGATCCAGCTCTCCTAGCAAAAAAAGGAAGGTAATATTCTCAAGAGAAGAATTTTTAAGTCTTTCATCTCCCACCCATGGGTGACCTTGCACTTGTAAATAGAATCCTGCATATTTTTGGGGTACCATCTATCCATAAAGCGTACAAGGGGGGTGAATTTAGAAGGAAAAATGACGAAAACTTTTTCACCTTTCATGACACCCTTAGAAGAGCATTCATAATTCTCAGTCAGTATTACTTAGAAAGTTCCATTTTTCCTCGAAATAGCTCTGGCTTGAAATTTGTCTCGTCTTGCTTGTCCAAAAATTTCTAATATGGTTACAGTTTCCTATATCTCCAGTGACCATAGAGGTATTTCCATGATTTTGCTGGAAATGGCACTTCTGAATTATAGCATTTTGAAGCGTAATCCAAAGAATTCTTCAAATTAGAGTTGCTTGATTCATGTCGGCATCCAAAGAGTTACCTTTGCAACCTTGAAAAAATATCATTTTTCCCTTTTGTAGTTAAAAGATGATCTGATATTTTGGTTCTCTCGAACTGAAAAATTCATGCAGTTTGAATGTTTAGTAACGAGAAAGGGGTCTCTGACCAATTGGATTTTGCCTTCAATACTGCTTACCCTTGACCCCTAACTTACACTTACATCTTCACATTCTAACTTCATATAAACCAACAAAATTCTTAAATTGCAAATCCACTTTGTTTGAACAAGGTCATGTTTCACAAGTCGGTGGTGTAGATTAGGTAACATTTAAAAGACTAATGATTGATGCAAATTCATAAAAAAAAGAATCACTTGAACTGATCATTAGCAAGATGTCCTTTGCTATATGAACTCACCAAAGCATCTTGGACTGTTAATTCTTCTCATAAATCCAGCCGAGCACAAGCCTCAGCCAGCCTCACTAGACTTTCCAGCTACCTTGCTGTTATTGGTGTACCATCAGCTGAAGTATTATCATCTCTCAGTCGTAAGTAAAACTTCTTTAGTATTTCTGCTGCAGATCTTGACATCCTGATTCAAAATATCAATTTTCCATTAAATGTCAATGTTGCTAATATGAATTTTGTAAGGTAAACATCACGTTAAATCACCCCAGGAAAACAAAAGTTCTAGCATAAGCAATATATTTGTGAAGTGGACCAGGCAAGGGAACAAAGTCTCTTCAGATCAAGTCTCAACCTTCAAGCTAAAGAACCACTTTCAACACTCAAATCCAGGTTTCTATCACTCTGTGGTGCTGCAATTCAAGAAATAAAATGCATATCTTGTTAAAGAGAATTTTTCCATCAATTAGATGCACACATAGTAACATCACACCTCTACATAGCTTTTTCGCTGCTGGTGAATGCTCTCCATATCCTGCATGAAGCTGCATGAGAAACACTCATTCGAGTCTGTCATGTCCTTGAAATAAGCAATGAACAAATAGAAATATTTAGGCCAGCAAATCTATGTTCTTTCTGGACTGAAGACACTTGTACCGTATATAGGACACATGCAAAGTGGCCCGAGCTCACCATCTGATGGGTCTCACCTTGGAGATCTCAAATGTGCGTTTGGCCTGATTGCATGATCTCTCACATTCTTTTGGAAGGTCAGATGAATATAATGGCAAACAGTCGAGAAAAAAGCCTATGGGGCAGTGGCTATTGTAGGCAGTGAAATCTCACCGCCTAGAAGGCAGGTGCATAGTGCACCTGCCTACATAGGATCACCACCTATTGAATGGGCGGTTAAGCTTCGTGCATGCCAAAGACACACACACCAGCTAGCCGAAGGCTGGCTCACCACCAGCCCACTTAGCATTGAATGCTGACAGCAGACAATAATGTCCCACGGATACCACTTTATGTCAGTCCTTAGGTGACAGACATGTGGTTAGGGTTTGCTCTCGCGGACAGACCCTCACTCAAACTTCACGAACAGACTCTATAAGTCAATCCGCGGGCCAGTCAATGACTAGCCAAGTCCATGACCATAAAAGTCATGAAACCTAATCTAGACCAAGGGTTGGACCCATGGTCTCACCCTGTATTGGTCCGCGGACTGACTAAGGCCAGACCCTAGTCCGCGGTCCAAATATGCTTGGACATGACTTAGACCGCGGGTAAGACCCATGGTCTCACCTCTTTAATTTGCGGACTGACCAAGGTCATTCCTTTCTCAGATGGCAGCCAATATCTGGCCGCCATGTGGCAGAGAATCCTTAATAAAAAGGACTCTCTGCTAGCTTTGGGGGATCCCAAGATAGAGATCCCCTCTCTTTCTCTAATAAGAGAGTGTCATACGACACCCTATCGGAAATGGTAAGTAATCTCTTCCATTTTTTGGGAAGATAAAACTATTTCCTTTTTTTTTTTGAAGTCTTATCCACCCAGGTTTTCTAGAAAAGGGAAACCAATTTGAAGTCCTTCAAAAAGGACTTTCATCTGTATGGTTTCTCTTAGATAAAAGAAACCAACTGTTTTGGACAGATGACCCTCTCTAAGAAGAGTTGACCTCTTTGATTTCCTAAAAAATAGGAAGTCAAAGAGGAGTCCAAAAAGGACTCTTCAAAAGATATAAAAATGGAGTTTCTCACAAGAAAGTCCCACGACGGAGAATAGACCCATAATATAACACAAGAACGAAGAAGAGAGAGAAAAAAGAGCTTTCTTTTATTTTTGCGGAAACAACAACAAAAAGAGGAAGAAGCAGGATCTCTTACTAAATGGAGAATACCAGGTGAACCCCCAATATGGTCACCTCTCTTTCTTTTCTTTCTTTTGATGCTAAAATCTCTATGAGGTATCATGTAACACTTACATGGAATCTGGGAAACCCCATTGAATATATACAAATACTTTATTCAAATATTTTGTTCTTCTTCTTAATCAGAGGTTCTTCTCCAAATTGGGAAGGTAATTAACAGTCTGAGTTTACTCAGATTGGAAGGATAATCCCTCACACAAAATAATAAACTCCATACAACAATGGAGGCAATTTGATACGCACATGACGAAATAAAACGTTGCAGCTACGATCATTGCATCAGATCAATTTTTGGCATAGCAGATCCCTAGGTGTGACGCACTGAATTGAGTGCCCCCCCCCCCCCCCATGCAAATGATGGCACATATAAGCATGCGTGGGTGTCTAGTTAGACGTCAGACATGTAGACATCATGACCACATTTGTTTTGCACAACTGCAATGGGATTTTAGTTATTAATTCACATAGAAGTTGGCTTCAACAACAAATAAATGAAGAAGAACAAAAAATCAGGTGCACTATGATACAAAATCTTCTTGCCCTACAAACCTTAAACTGTAGTTTCCAGATAGAAATTAACCAAAAAGGATTATCATATCAAACAACACTATAACATTGTAAGTTATGAAAAAGAATAATTTCTTACTTTTCTAGTTCCTAAAAAAAAGAAGTGAATGACCATTTTTAAATGCATCATCGATCAATACCATGATATTACAAGGAAAAAAAATCTACATATCTTAAAAAAATTCTGAGAGAACAATTGAAGAATATTACTTAATGACACTGGCCAGGAGCTGCTGCCAACACTTAAATATGTTGTTATCATGATCGCACACCAAGTTATAAATCCATCAATGATCAATATCGTGATAGTCCGACAAAAAAACAGTACACCAACAAATCATGACAAAGGTTCTTTCAATTGAAAAGTAAAAGGAATATTACTTATAATGACCCCCTACAGGATTTGCTGCTGCCATCACAGAAGTCCGTGCTGATGAACTTGCTATAGGTCCAGACTTTGCAATTGAGACACATTGTTGTTCCATAGCTTCCAGTAGAGCATGAGAAATCCCAATAGTTTTTATTTTTATTTTGGATAGGCAAACAAGCTCATCATATTAATAAAACCGAAAGGGGAAAGACTTACAAAACAAAGGATCTTAGATCTCCGACAATCAAATGAAATTTATTGGTATTGAGCAAAAACAACATGGTGTCCTGCAGACATTTTTATCAAACTCGTCAATACAGTATAATCCACAGCCAGCAAGCACCATGTCACCTGTTTGGAAATTACATTATGTTATGTAAATAAACATTAAATATTTGCATGTGTGAAGACAGAGAATTCTACAAGCTGTGAAATTCTGTAATCATCATCTATATATATCAGTAATACTTTTCACATCTCTTACGGTTGTAAGAGAAACCCAAAATCTGTAGTGCAAGGAGTTCTTTATGGTATCAGAGCAACACACGGTTGAATGTGATTAATTTTCTTGCCCCTACAGAAATCATTCCTCTCTTCAATGGCGTCTTTAACTATATCTACGGTTGCGCAGTCAGCTCCATGGTGACAGCCAAACTCATTGAGAAAAATTATCTCGCTTGGAAGGATCAGATTCTTACCTTGATTGAGAACATTGATTTACTCAATCATATAGCTGATGAGGTGAAAGAACCAAAACAGCTTATTATCACGGATGGCACAGAGGAAACAAACCCTGCCTATGTGAGTTGGAGAAGAGATGATCAGCTCCTCAGAAGCTTGATCTCTGGAACCTTAACTGAAGAGGTTCACACCTTCATTATTGGCCTGAAAACAGCAAGAGAACTATGGGTATGTCTAGCAGAAACATTTGCTGGAGCTTCTCAAGAACGGGAACTCAGGTTGATTTGCCCACTTCAAACTCTTCGCAAAGGTAATCAATGTGTTACTGAGTATTTGAAATCTGTTAAAATTATTTGTGATGAACTATATGCCATTCAAAATCCTGTCTCTGATAGGGAGAAAGTATTTTGGACGGTTAATGGGTTGGGGCCAAAGTTTGATAGCTTTGCGGATGCAATCATGGCACACCCTCCTACCCCTATGTTTTCTCAACTCTCGGCATCTCTCCTTGTGTTAGAACAATGTAATGCAATGAATAATACAGCCCAAAATACTACCTCTAAGTCTCATGCATATGTCGGGCAGCGACAAAAAAAATCAAACAAAGGGAGCAAAAACTGGAATGCTTAAAAGTGCCAATCCTTTGACTCAAAAGGGTGTGGGTTCACACAAGCTAGCCAAATACAAAATACCACACCCGAATCCAATAGGGATGGCTCTCACAATACTACTCAGTCTTGTCAGATCTGCAAGAAACCCGGCCATGATGCTCTGAGATGTTGGCATCGCTTTAACCATTCCTACCAAGCTGAGGAGATACCTCAAGTACTGGCAGCCATGTCCATTACCGATCCACATGATCTGGGATGGATCCCTGACACTGGTGCGACTTCTCATATGACAAACAATCCAGGTATTCTCTCATCTGTCTCCCCTTATAGTGGATCAGACAAGATTATTGTCGGGAATGGTAATGAACTATCCATATCTCACATCAGTAATACCAGTCTTTCTACTTCATATGGAAATTTAAAAGTAGAAAATATTTTGGTTGTACCCAACATCACCAAAAATTTGTTGTCTGTTGGTTAATTAACTGATGAATGTTCATGCTTATTTGAGTTTACATCTGATGGATTTTCTATTAAGGACTAGCAGTCGGGACATATCCTCGCGAAGGGAACTAGGGATGGAGGACTATACACTCTACCCGGTGACACAACTAATAAGGCATTTATTCATCACGACAGCAAAAGACCTCAGAAGATATTTGGCATCAACGTCTTGGACATCCACAACCAAAAGTTGTCTCTTATTTAAACTCTAAGAATTTTATTTCTGTTACTGAATGGAATAAAAGTGGTTCAGTTTGTTCTAGTTGTCAGCTTGGAAAAAGTAGTAAACTTCCATTTGTTACTACATCCACTCGCTCAAGTGCATTATTTGATAAAATTCACTGTGATCTCAGGGGTAATGCACCTGTTTCATCTGTTCAAGGCTTTTGCTATTACGCCTCATTTGTGGATGATTTTTCATGCTACACATGGATGTACCCGTTGAAATCAAAGTCTGATTTCTTTGCTTGTTATGTTCAATTTCAATTGATGATTGAAAATCAGTTTAATACCAAAATAAAAAATTTCCAATGCGATGGTGGTGGAGAATTTGAGAAAATTGAGTCTCTCCAAACACTTCGTGATACTGGCACTGTGAGACAAATCTCGCGTCCCAAAACACCCGAGCAAAATGGGGTTGTTGAACGGAAACACAGAAATATTGTTGAGTTAGGTCTGTCAATGCTCTTCCATAGCAAGCTTCCTACAAAGTATTGGGGTGAAAGCGTTTCACTCAGCTGTCTTTCTCATCAACCGGTTGCCATCCTGCAAGTTGACCATGAAATCACCATTCTAGCTGCTACTTGGAAAGAACCCTGATTACACTTCTCTCCATGTGTTTGGATGTCATTGTTATCCCTATTTACAAGACTACAGGAAAAATAAGTTCTCACCCAAATCACTCCCATGTGTGTTTATTGGATATAGTCTTCTTCACAAAGGGTATCGGTGTCTTTTCCTTGCCACGGGCCGAGTGTATATCTCATGGCATGTAATTTTTGACGAACTATCTCTCCCTTTTTCTAAGACAACTGTATCTTCGAGTGGTGTTCTATTACAGGGGGGGCAAATTAGTCTCTCTACATTTTCCGAATATATGCCTGACATGCATGCTATTGATGCTTCCACCTCAACTGGATTTGTCATTAATTCTACTGCTGCCACGAATAGCACTAATGCACCTTGCTCACCAGCACCTGATGTGCCTCTATTGCCCCTCATTTCATCTACAACCGGAGCACCTTTAGATTCAGTCTTTGAAAACGAATCTGGAGACTTTGATGTTGCCTCCACTGCTGCCCCTTATGCCTCAACAATAGTGCTCTCATCAACTGCTCCGACAGAAAGAGGGGTCCATTCCTCACGGTCACCTGTCTCCTTAGATCAAGTTGCACAAGGGTATGCCAACCATGCTGTTGACCCACCTACCCCATCTACTACAGATCCAGTGCCTTCCACTGACACTATTACTGAGCACGATCATGCTGCACCTACCTTATTCGATTCACCAGCCACTGCTAGCTAAGCGGAACCTCCTGTTCCAATTTCCTCAACGGTCCCACTCTTTGGTTCTCTCAATGGCGGGCATCTCATTGTTGATCTCGGGCCCTTGATGCCCATGCCTTATATATCTCCTACATCTTCCAGTGTTCCTCAAGGTCGGGTTCCTTGCACACCTACGTCTATTGATCTCGGTCGTCATCTGGGTGTCAATACACATCCTATGAAAACTAGGGGGAAGGCTCAAGCTGCTGCCCTTCTACTTGCTTCTTCAAGCACTACAACTCCTACTGAACCTACTACTGTTGAGTCTACCGTGACTCACCCAGGGTGGTTTGCGGCTATGAATGAAGAAATACAAGCTCTTCGTGATAACTCAACATGGGTTTTGGTACCCCGCCAACTTGACATGAATGTTGTTGGTTGTCGATGGGTCTTTAAAGCGAAGCTAAAATCTGATGGCAGTTTAGAGAGACTGAAAGCCCATCTTGTTGCTAAGGGATTTGATCAGTTCTCCGGTGTTGATTTCGATGAAACTTTCAGCCCCGTTGTCAAACCATAGACTATCCAGCTTGTCCTCACCATTGCGCTTACCAAGCAATGGCCGCTTAAGCAACTGGATGTGAAGAACGAGTTTCTTCATGGATTTCTCAAGGAACCGGTATTTATGGAACAACCACTTGGCCTCATTGATCCTGCCAAGCCTCACCATATCTGTCAACTCAAGCATGCTCTCTATGGACTCAAACAGGCATCTTGAGCTTAATTTGACTACTTTAGTCAATATCTTCTCCAATTGGGATTTCTCTACAGCATTCATGATCCCTCTCTATTTACACTCTATAGCCATCAAGGTGTAATTCTATTGCTTCTCTATGTGGATGGTATCATACTTACTGGCAATAACCCCTTCCACCTTGATTCCTTTATCCAATGCCTTGGAAAAGAATTTAATATGAAAGATCTCGGGTGCCTACATTTCTTCTTGGGGATAGAAGTTCAATCTACACTTACGGGTCTTCTCCTCTCTCAAGGGAAGTATGCTCACGATATCCTCACTCGAGCTCAAATGGTGGACTGCAAAGTTATCTCCACTCCTCTTGCTACTAAATTTGATCACGCTCAAGAGTCTCCCCTATTTTTGGATCCTAAATTCTATCGGAGTTTGGTCAGTGCCCTAAAGTACCTCTCAATCACTCGACCCGACCTCTCTTATGCAGTGAACCTCGTCAGTCAATGTATGCATGCTCCAATTGTTGTTCACATGCAACTTGTGAAACATATTTTGCGTTATGTCTGCGGTACATTGGATCATGGGACTCATATTCACCGTCACAATTCTTTTGATCTTTATGCCTTTTCTGATGCAGACTGGGCCGGATACCCCATTACTCGCCGCTCAACTACCGGATATTGTGTCTTTCTTGGCTCGACATTAATTTCTTGGGGTGCCAAGAAACAGCCCACCGTAGCTCGGTCAAGTGCCGAGGCGGAGTATAGGTCTATGGCTGTTGCTACAGCGGAATTGGCATGGCTCTCCTTTCTTCTAAAATCCATCGGGATTATTCTTCATCAACCCCCTACTTTGTTTTGTGATAATATCAGCGCTATCTACATGTCCATTAATCCGGTGTTTCATGCCCGCACAAAACATATTGAGCTCGACTATCACTTTGTTCGTGTAAAGGTAGCCCTCGGCTCTTTGATTACTCGTTTTGTTCGCTCTCATCATCAACTTGCTGATATCCTAACCAAGCCACTTCCACGTGATTCCTTTGTCACTCTTCGCTCCAAGCTTGGCGTTCATGCTTCTCGCCTTTGCTTGAGGGGGAGTAAAGAGCATGATGCTACTCAATTGACAGAATCGGAGCATGATACTGTGAGATCAAGATCTGTAGCCAATAGGACAGAATCGGAGCATGATACTGTGACAGAATCAAAGCATGATAATGTTTCTAAACCAACTACTAAATCAGCGTTACTGATGGAGAAAATCTTGGAAGATACTTACTATTCTCAAGTGAAAGAAATTCTGTATAGATACTTGATTGAGTCCTATTAGGACTCTTGCCATTACTGTTGTAATCTCTAGATAATCTCTGATAAGCTATAAACGTGTGAAGACAGAGAATTCTACAAGCTGTAAAATTCTGTAATCATCTATATATATCAGTAATACTCTTCACATCTCTTACGGTTGTAAGAGAAACCCAAAATCTGTAGTGCAAGGAGTTCTTTAGCAGGAACCTTAGAAAAACTTTAAAGTCGAGTATAATATTGACCCAGTTTATGCTTGTCATACAATGCATCTCATGGACCCCAAATATCCCCAACATGTAAAATTGTTTTTATTTCTGATTTCTCAACAAATTAATGTCTTATTATGATAGTTTATTGATGTCTTAAACAAGAGAATCATGCTAGCAACATCGAAATGATACTATCCATTTCTTTTCTAGCATATAGTCATCAAAGGCACACCACATTGGCACCCTGATATTTGATGTGCCCAACGACAAGAAATTCCTCCTAGTTAAGGCATTTTGCATCCCCTTACATGGGCTTTTAAAGAAGTAGTCAAAAATAGCTTTGATATAGGATGTCAAACTGGAGAGCTCCAAATTTAAACATGCAACACAGCAAGACGCCAGGACTCCCAAGCAAAACCATTGAATTTATAAAGTTGCGAGAGTTATTACCCGATAGGGTGCCTAACCATCATAATAATAGTGTCACATTAAGGTTTCAATCAACCCCTTTATGCACACTAAAGCTGTAATTTAAAACCTTGCATAGAAACTGAAACAACTCTTATTGAAGTTCATCTTTGTAACAGGACAGGGAGCATAGGTTATGTC
Source organism: Tetracentron sinense (assembly GCA_015143295.1). Taxonomy (NCBI): domain Eukaryota; kingdom Viridiplantae; phylum Streptophyta; class Magnoliopsida; order Trochodendrales; family Trochodendraceae; genus Tetracentron; species Tetracentron sinense. The sequence continues at coordinate 10,525,775 of CM026554.1, forward strand.
TACCAAATACCAACAACTATGACATTGATGTTTCCTCTGACAAGGACCTTGTTCTGATCCATCGAATGCTTTCATACGCCTCCAAACAATGATAATATTATTCCCGCTGTTAACAAAAGAGGAAAGAGTAATGTTATTTCCGTTGTTAACAAAAGAGGAAAGAGTAAATGAATTAGGGTAGATGCACGACTCTATGGTCAATATTAGAAACCAGGTTGGCTGAGGACAACCAAATAGAACAAGAAGTGCAACTTGCAAAAGTGGGCTCATATTGGACTATAGATTACTCATCAAGTAATTAGTTAGATTATATATTAATTCACACACAATTGCGGATGAGTATATAATCAGTACATATCAATAATTAATCAATACACATTACTATTAGTGAGTGGAATCATCACATCCTGATATAGTATCAAAGTAGTAAACATTTTCCAAAATAAGCCAAAATCTATTTATAGCTATAACTGTAAATAACTAAATATCGCTTAAAACACCCATGCTAATCAACAAAAATACCAATAAAACTCGCCAAAAGTGTGATAGAAGTGTCGAAGCATGCATCTAATGGCTTATAAACCACTCATACAATTGAGTAAACATTTCACATGAAGAATGAAGTAACGTGCCTGTACTTTTCCTGTAATGACCTCAATAATTTATGTGATCAACTTTTCAGGATGGTGTACGTATAGTATTACCGAGACCTCACACATGGGTATAGCGCCATATCACTCTTTCTAGAAGAAGATAGATGCATATGTCAGCATATAGATTAGTGAAGGGGAAAACTAAGAAAAAAATGTTTATTAATTTCGGTTAAAATTGTGCATATTATATATGTAATATCCAATTTTATTATTTATGGTAACTGGTGGAGGGCTAGATTTAGGCTGGGGAAATCTGTAGTTGTTTTCTTAATATGATTAGGAGTTATGTAGGAAGGTTGGAAGTTTCCATATTAGTCTTAATTATAGTATGAATAGGTTTTCTTTTGGAGTTTGAATTACTTTGGTAATAAATTAGTTTGGGCATATCATATGCAACTGGTTTATTAAACTTTTATTCCATTGTTTTGGACGGCCGGAGTCTACTCCTAGAAACACAGAGTCTTTTCTTCTCTTGTCGCCTTTTCTTTTCTTTTCCTGAGCAAATTTCTCATTCTCTCTTTATTTTTTTTTGTTTCAGTTTGGCCATTGTAAGCACCCAATTTTTATAACCTTCTTAACCATGGTTAAGACTTTTAACCACGGTTATCCCTAGCTAAACCCTAGTAGCCCTAGGTAGATCCTATTCCAAACCCTAGACTAACCCGAGGTAATACCCCCCAAAACCTAGGCTAATCCTAGCTAAACCCTAGAACTAACCCTAGGTAAACCTAGACCTAACCCTAGCCTAGCCCTAGTCTAAACCCAAGGCTAAAGCCCTTACGGCCTCAAGGCCCATTTCAACCAAAAAAACCTAAACCCTAATCTAACCCTAGGCTAACCCTAGCTAAACCTTAGGTAAACCCTAGACCTAGCCCTAGTCTAAACCCTAGTACAAACCTTAGGTAAAGCTCCACGGTCTCAAGGCCCGTTTCAAGTCCTAAAACCCCAAAAACCATGACTAGAACCCACCTTTGGGCCCAAACATGGGCCCACAAGGCTCAACCCTAGTGGGACCCACCATACCTTTTCAAAATTCAAATTTCTAGGGCGAACCAAGTGGTAATAGAATTGATCTCTAAAGAGTTAAGCCAATATTTAGCTTTGTCTTTCAAAGAGAATGGGAAGAGGCGCAATCTAAAGGTATCATTAGAAAATCCCTGCAACTTGAATGTTGTACAAATTTCATGAAATTCATCAAGATGTTTGTAGAGATCTTCATTATTAAGTCCATGGTAGGATGGTATCATCTGAATAATACTAGACTTAATTTCATAATGGGCTGCTGTAGTGTCCGGCAACTGGATGCATGAAGGGGATGAATATATAAAAGGAGTAAAATACTCCTTCAATGATTTTAGGTCATGTTCTTACATCATGTTAGGGAAAAGAATAGCTTCTAGGTTTACTCTAAGAATGATAGAAGCTTTCACTTCAGAATTGGATTCGAATAAGACAAAAGCCTTCAGAAACCTAGTAGTACGCTCTAACCAAGAATCAAGGGGGAATAAATCTGGATTACAGGACCTCCTACTGTGCATACACCCTATGGAAAAACTCTATGTTTGACAAACATCAAATTGAAATAAAATATCTACTTTAAGAAAGTAAATACTTACAAGGCTCTCATGCTTTCCACGATGTTGAACAAGCTTTTTCGATCCCTGCAGTTTGAGCAATTTGGTACCTGAAAACACAAATATTTCCAATTAATTAAAATGAAAAAAAATTTTGAAATTTTTTTATTATGATTAATTTAAAGTTAATCTTTCAAATTAACAACTAAACCATTTCAGCAGTCGTCGGCAATGGCGCCAAAAATTGATCGTCAGTTAATCTTAAATTATTCTTTCTTAGTAATAATTCTGTAGAATAGTACTAGCAAGGGTATCATTCCTTTGAGGACTGTGCTGATTTCGTTGCCTTTTATTCAGATTAATTTTAAACTAATAATTGAGACAATTGAATTTTGTTTGATTAAACTAAAACAATGAATTAAACTAATTAAGAATTCTAATTTAATTATCAACTACTAATTTTAAATCCTTTGAAGAGAAAATCTAAGATTTTCAAATCCACCACCAACCAAATAACTAATCCCTATTTTGAATTTATTCTAACCTCTTAAATTGCAAACATTCCAGTTAGAGTGACAACACGTCCCCCTCAACTGATCAAGAAAAGTTCATAGGATTATATTCTAAGCATATCGTATCTTCGGTTAGCACAAATGATATACACTAATATATGGTTGTGTAATCACTCGTCTTCCCTTAGCATAAAATATCTTTGAATTTAATCTCTCGATATGTTAAAATCATTGTATAAAACCTATGTTTAAATTCTAACAAAAATTAACACAAGTGATTTTAATTCCAATTTCATAAAAGTTAATACAAGGTTGAGAATTCTATTGAAATCAAGTATAAATCAATAAATCCGGTTGTTGAAACAACCATCTCATTTATGCAATCAATGTTTCACAAATAAGAAATCAAAATAAAACAAAATACAATGACACAGTTACTTGGCTAGGGTTTCATCGAAACCCTAGTTCATTGCGAGGGAGGAATGCATAATCTTCATAGACAAAGCTGCTTCACTCTTCTTTATGGCTTCCTTGATATCCAGAGCTTCTCCTTTTTTTGATTCAAAATTTCTACCTAGAATCTCTACAAAGACCATTTATAGAGAAAAAGAGAAAGATAAAGTCCTTATAGAATAAGGACTTCTAATTGGACTACAACTCTTATTTTCTTTTTTTCCTACGAATTTGGGCCTTAAAGAATAGTCAAATTGGGCCCAAATGGTAAAATTCTCGCAGATTTAAACTCTCCACACGTAGGGAGGGTGATCGATCACCCCCCTCTGGGAGATCGATCGCCCAGGGCAAATCTTCCCTGCTGACTTTGATTTTTGTTCCATTTTTTTATCTTTTTCTTCTTGAGATCCTTCTAAGCCTTTAATGCTTTTAAAGCTTTCATTTAAAACTTTTTTTCACGAATGAACCTGAAACAAAAATAAACAACCAAGTAGCATAAAAACATTTAAAATAATACTCTCCAGGGTTAACAAGTTAAGTTTGAGGTGCTTTTATGTATAACATTTAGCACTGATCAGTCACACCCTGCATGACTAAACTTTAGCATCATCCAACAAGATCAAAATTCAGGGCCTCTCGGCCATATCCAAATCAAATCCGGCATTATGCCTCAAGCCAATTTAACATCTCGTGTGTACCTTTACAATGTACACCACCCGCATGTCCCCCTTATGACATCCCCGTGTGTCCTTAACATCTGGTGTGCTCCATGACAGCTTCGTCACACTGCAGCATTATCTCCTGTATGTCCTTTCTGTGCCCCCCGTGTGTCCTTGGCATCCCAGGTGAGCATCTACATAATAGACTTTGTCGACACCTCGCATGCCCGATATCCTGTGTGCTCCGTGACAACCTCGTCACGAAACAACATTACCTCCTGCATGTCCTCCTTTGTGACACCTTCGTGTGTCCTTAGTATCCCAGGTGAACGTCAACATAACACACTTTGTCGACACCTCAAATGCCCGAGATAACACACTTTATCGACACCTCGAATGCCCGATATCATGTGTGTACCTTTACAGTTTACACCACCCGCATGTCCTCCTTTCTGACACCCCCATATGTCCTCAGCATCCTAAGTGAGCGTCGACATAATACACTTTGTCGACACCTCGCATGCTCGACATCTCGAGTGCACCTTTACAGTGTGCTCCACCTGCATGTCCTCCTCTTCGACACCCCGTGTGTCCTTGGCATTCCAGATGAGCGTCGACATAACATACTTTGTTGACACCTTGTATGCCCAACACCCCGTGTGTTCTCGACACCCCGTATGTCCTCCGATCGATTCTGTTAATATCCCTTGGGCAACACCACTTCGATCAATCCTCCTACTGCTTCCGAGCGACACCTTCTTCCGGCTAGCGCCTCCGGGCCACGCCGCTCCTGCATCCGTCTTTCTCCCCCAGCTACTCGCTATTCCCCAGCAATGGCCCTAATCACTTCATCACTTCACCACACTCACCATTTGCACAGCATGCATCTCATCATTCCTAACATCCATCTCGGTGTAAAAATAGGATGTTTCCAATCTTTGTCTTTCAATCGTCATCCTGGCACTCTCCGGCAAAGAGGGGCAGCTGTAAGCACCCAATTTTTACACTCTGCTTAACCATGGTTATCCCCAGCTAAACCCTAGCAGCCCTAGGTAGACCCTAATTCAGCCCTAGGTAGACCCTAATCCAAACCCTAGACTAACCTTAAGTAATACCTCAAAACCCTAGTCTAACCCTAGGTTAACCTTAGCTAAACCCTAGGAAACCCTAGACCTAACCCTAGGCCTAGCCCTAGTCTAAACCCAAGGCTAAAGCCCTTACAGGCTCAATGCCCATTTCAACCAAAAAAACCTAAACCCTAGTCTAACCCTATGCTAACCCTAGGTAAACCCTAGGTAAACCCTGGACCTAGCCCTAGTCTAAACCCTAGTTGAAACCCTAGATAAAGCTCCACGGGCTCAAGGCCCGTTTTAAGTCCTAAAACCCCAAAAACCATGACTAGAACCCACCTTTGGGCCCAAACATGGGCCCACAAGGCCCAACCCTAGTGGGACACACCTTACCTTTTCAAAATTCAAATTTCTAGGGCAAAACCCTCATTTGCTTGGCCCACACATGCTGAGGGCTAGGCCCATAATTGCAAAACCAAAACAAAAAAAAAGGAAAAAAAAATTTGAACAACATGCACTGTTCATCGTCCTCTTCAAGACGATTTGTATATCAGGCAGCCCTTAATCCTCTCCAACAGCCCCCTGCTGCCCTGGCTCTCATCCACAGTGTCCCCCACGCCTAAGGTAATTCCGGAATTGCCCCCAAGGGTCTTCCCTTTCTCCTATTTATCCCCCCACTCCATGGTAGTTAAGGGGATTTTTCTGCACGCCCAAGCTCCGTCCAAGCACAGTCACCCCCTCTCCCTGTTCCAGCCTTAATCTTCCATCCAGGAGCTCCCCTAGGTCGTCTCTAAACCCACACAGTCGCGCTCAAACCACCCCCAGGCTCCACTAATCACCACCACCATATCCTTCTTCAAGAGAAACAGGCCACAATACCCTATCCCTCCTTTGTTTGCACCATCTCCCCTCACCAGTGACCCTCAAACCTCTTAGGGGATCTTACCAGGCCACCCCAGACCTAACCCCAATTTCTGCAGCAGAACAGCCACCTTCCCCAGGCTCTAACACCAGCTTCCACCTCAACTCCCCCTACTGTGAGTTCCAAACCGAGAGGATAGGTGACCCCTACCCCATTTTTTTCCTCTTTTGAAGCACTGTAAGGGATCCCTAGTCTTGTTCCAGGGGTCCCCATTATCTGTTTTTTAACCTTCAGTAGCATCCAAGCCGAGGACATAGTCCTCCCACCTTAACCATAGGCAAGGGGGAACTCCCTTGAGGCTCAACTCGCGCATGGTCCATCCCTTTGAGGTCTAGGGGGTCCTCAATCCATGAGGAAACCCCCTGGACTCACACTGGTTAAGCACCCCTCCAAAAAACAATTTCAATTTTTTTTTACATTTTGGTCACCCCTGTAACACCCTTTTAACTATGGTTAGGTTAGGCCCTGATCAAGACCAAAGCCATGGCCATGGTTAGCCTCACCTCACTTAGGGTTACCTACCTTGGTCATCCCAGCTCCTAACTCACCCATTAACCATGGTTAAATCGACCCAAAACTTGGGTTGGCAGTTGACGAATCTGGTGAACACAGGGTCACAGTGGGGCCCACACCCGACCTCCCCCTGAGCCCACCAAAGGCTCAGGATGTTCCCTGGACTTCATGCTATCTACCCATGGTCTCAGATCCCCTAGGTCAGCCCCTAACCACGGTTAAATCACTGACAACAGTGGTTAAATGTTTAAAAATCGTCATTTTATGTGCAGCCAACCAAGGCCTCTTTGGGCCTCTGTGGGACCCACACCCGACCTCTCCCTGCGCCCACCAAAGGCCCACCCTAGAATTTAGTCTAGCCCCTGGTGGTCTCAATTTCCTCTGAGGTTACCCCTAACTGCAGTTAAACCTATGCTAACCATGATTAAAAACATGACTAAAATTTTAGGTTTTTTTTAACTTCTGGCCTTTGTATAGGGTCCAGACCAGGTAGGAGGCCATTCTAGGCCCTGCCATGGTCCTTGGGTCCACTTTTGGCCAAACCGGACCCTTAACCATGATTAAATCTATCTGTGGTTAACATTTAACCATGGTTAAGCATCCCTTAACCCAAAAAATTCTAGAAAATGGATCAAAAAATCATAAATATTCCCAAGATTCTAGAATGGTCCTTTGTGATCAATTTAACTATGGTTAAGACCCTTAACCATGGTCAAACCCCACGTTTGGTTAACTTTTAACCATGTTTAAGCGGCTCTTAACCAGAAAAAATCTGAACAAATACTCAAAAATTCAGAAATATTCTGAGAGGCCCAAAAATAGTCTGTTTTGGCCATTTAACAATGGTTAGCAGTCCTAACCATGGTGACCAACCCCCTTAACCATGGTTAAGCAATCCTTAACCACTGGGAAAACCTGGAAAAATCCTTTAAAAAATCTAAAAAATGCAAAGAGATAAAAATACTGTTGGTGGACCTTTTAACTCTGGTTAGCACACCTAACCATGGTTAACTATCTTTTCAACCCCAATTAGCAACCCTAACCCCTAGTTAAAACTCCCTGGGCCTACCCGACCTCACCCCATGGCCTACCAGGCCTAACTCAGGCCTACCGAGTTAGATCATACCAATCTTAACTGTAGTTAGTAATCCTAACCATAGTTAGTGTGACTTAATCCCAGTTAGCAATCCTAATCATGGTCAAACTTTGCCTTAGCCTACCGGGCTTCCCTCTTGGCCTACCGGGCCCAACCCTAGTCTACCGGACTTACCTTAGGCCTACCGGGCCCAAACCATACACTTTGACCAATCCCGATCAATTAAACCCTAGTCTATCGGATTAAGCCCATTAGCCACCCTTGGTGTACACACACAAACCCGTAGCCTTGGCACAGACTCATGTGCTAGAATTACGCTCGATCTGATCTCACCCCAATGTGAGTACGTAGGCAACCCAACTCGGGTTCGACCCAAGTTAACTTTTCTTTCTTACGGTTAGCATTAGCTTAAACACTTTGACATTTGATTAAAATTGAACTTAATTTGGCTTAACCCTAGCAAGTAGGGAACCACTGAAAAGTGGAAGTGCTAAGGTGCCTAACCCCTTCCCCGGACTTAACCGAACCTCTTATCCTAATCTCTGATTGGAGACCAAAGATCTTATCCAAATCGCGAGGGACTTATCCCTTCTGAATGAATAGGTTGCGCCTCTAAACATTTTAACTCCTCCTATAAGAGAATTAGGGTTTGACCAAAACCCGCGCTCACAACCATCACAGTTGTAGGAACTCATTTTACATCAATTTAAGTATCAATGTTAAAGAAGGTATTAGCACCCCTACCCCCATCCTAACAGGAAAAAAAATAGTAAAAGCTCATGCATATAATTCTACATGCCACGAATTTTCTTCGTTTGGAAAAATAGTACTGTGAGGGGAAATTACCGAAAGGACACGCGTCAGCAGCAGCTCCTCCCAAGTTCTGGTATACCGGTAGAAGGTTGGAGTGGAGGGTGTGATACCCTGACCTGTACTCCGATGATAAAGTCAGTAGGTGTAGAAGATGATGAACAGTAAGAAAATACAGAGAGTTTGAAGGTCTTAGCTCTTTAAAAATTCCCTCCTCTTCACACTGTTTTTCACAGGTTTTTATAGGCCACCCCTGTCATGGCCATGGGCACCCATGGATGTCCATGCACACCTCAAATCTCTGATGTGTACTTTAGTAATCATTTTAGATAGATCTCCCGGTCATTCGTACTGCACGCGTATCTGCATACAAAAGAGAGCAGGCAAAGACTAGGAACTCGTCCGAGGTGACTGGCATTAAATGGCATTTAATGCTGCATTTAATGCCAAGACAGTGTTTCCCACCTACCATCGTAGAGGTAGGATCAGTCCCAGGCAACTGGGCAATAGCGCCGGATCTCATTACGTGTTGGGATACGGGGTCGTTGACAATAAGACGTCGGATACGTCGTCAGAACAAGGACGTGATCGTCGTCTATGAGACCATGGATCCGTCGTCAGAATGAGGACGTAACCGTCGTCCGTGAGACTACGGGTACGTCGTTCGGCAGACAACGTTCTCGTCGTCCATACGACAACGGGCCCGTCGTCGAAGAGACGACGGAAATGAGCCCAAACGATAACACCACACTGAGGACGAGCTCGTTGCTACCACACTTAGGTTTTTACGAAATTTACCCATTACAAATTGCCCCTTTATGATACTTTGAACGTGGTTCAGAGTGTCATAAATATAGCGAAACGACCAGAATGATGATAGGTCACATACTCTGTACGCGAAGACGTAGCGTCGTGCCAGCTGTATTGCGCGTGCCGAAACGTCATACCTCATAAATGCTTGACAGGCAGTCATCATTATCTTCCGGACGCTTCGTTTTTCCCGACGGTTATTTAACTCGGTTAGAAGACCATCCTGCCCTTCACGTTATCTGCACGCGTGGACTCGCGTACGGTACAGATCGAGGTCATTATCGTCTTTCGAGTTATGGACTGGTCTATAAGTACCGAAGGCCTGGTACTTCATCTTCTTCGTTTGAATTCTTGCATTCTGCTATTCTGCCGGAATTTCTTCTCACCGACGATCTGCTGTTCTGCTCTTCTTTCTTCTCCGGCTGTGCCCCCTTGCTTCCTAGATACAGTTTCGGTAAGATCCTCCTCTTTTCCTTTTGGTCTGTAGTCGCTTCTCTGCATATTTTTTTCTTTTTCTACTTGTTTACCATCATGTCTGCCGAAATAGTTAGGATAGACAGTGCCGATGAGGCCAGTTGTTCAGGCAGTGCCCCTCACGGTGTTATCACCGGTGTTTCCAAATCTAAAACCAAACCAGTTGTCAGATACGCACTTGACCATTACAGAGCCCTTTTCCAAATTCCCCCTCATGTCCACATTCATTTTGGGGAAGAAGACGTTCTTCCTGACCATCGTTCTTCCTGTACTATCGTCTACCTCGCCCAGTTCGAGGCTGGACTTCGATTTCCCCTATCTCCTGTCACGGACTCCGTTCTATCCGCCCTCCAAGTTGCCCCGGGGCAAATACACCCGAAGTTCTATAAATACATGTCTCTGATGGACAAGTTCAACAGAGACGGGTACAATGTAGAGGTCAGGCACGTCTTCCACTTCCGCTACGTCGTGAAGTGTCCCGGGTTGTTGAGGAGGGAAAGAAGACGTACTTCACCTGGAGGCAAAAATCCAGAATCCCCGATATCATCTCACACCTCCCCGATGTGGAACGGGACTGGAAGGAGATGCCTTTCGTGGTCTCCGGAGCTTGGAGGGCAGAGATTGCCCGTCCTGTTCCCCACGAATTTACATCAGGTCTGTTACTTTTCAATCGTTCTCCGTTGTCGGCTTTGAAAACGTACTCCTGTTACACGGCTAATAATGTTTCACTTTTTCTGCAGAGGCTTCTAAAACACATTTCTCTGACCTTTCCGCGGAAGAAGAGTACGCGCTTCGGAGGGTTCGCAGTGATAAGGAGGACGCTTACGTCACCTGGAAGCCGTCCTCTACTCGAGAGACAGGGTCCACTGTGGAAGCAGGGACCTTACCCAGAAAGTCTCGTCGACCAGCTCATCCGCCGTCACAGAGACCGCTCGGACCGGCAGCTATCCTTGACGAGGAAGAAGACATGGCTGACCAACTTCCACCGCGATCTTCACAGGCTCCACCGTTGACTCGTCCTCCCCGCCCTTCCCGTCCTTCCCGTCTATCCTCGGCGGATAAGAAGGCGGAGAAAAGAGAGAGAGTAGAAGCTCTCAAAGCTCTGAAGGTGAAGAAAGCTCGGCGAGAAGCGGAGCACGATCAACGGGTCCGAGAACGGGAATCCGCTGGGGTGTCATCTACTCAGGCTGCAACAATTGGCGAGGGGAGTGATGCCCCCGCGGAGGAGCCTCCAATTGTTAGCACCGGCCTTCCCGTGGACGTCGTAGCTGCTCCGCTTACTGTGGCAGATACGGCTGCCCCTGCGATTGTCCCGGCCTCTACTTCTTCACCAGCCGCAAACGTGGCTTCATCTTCTGCCCCTCATCGAGAGAGGATCACCATGGGGGGCCCCGCCGAGCTGTGGAATCCCGTCTTCCCCAGAGGGTACACTCGTCCTACCGTCGTCCATTCGGCGATGGAGCACGATTCCATTGCCACGTCGATGATGTTGGCGATGAGGCTCCCAGCGGATATAGCCGCAACGAGGGACTTGCACTGGATAGGGATGTTCAGTGCCGCGAGTCGAGCTATTGCCACGGTACGTTTTTTTTTTTTTTTTTACAATCTTTCTTTCTCTTCTTTTTTTTAGCTGGGCAACATGCTCGCCGGGATGTACGAGGTCACAGCTGAAAACAGGCGTACTTCCAATGGGCTGAGGGACAAAGTCCTTGACCTGGAGAGGAGGGGGGCCGAGGACGTGAAACGGCTGAACCACGAGCTGATGTCCGCTAAAGCTGATTTGCAGTCTGCTAAAGGCACGATTGCCACAGCCGTGAAACAACGGGACAAAGCTCGGGACGAAGCCCGTAAGGTAATGGAAGGAGAGAAGGCGGCGGTGGAACAGGCCGAGAGGTCCGTCCTTCGGATCAGCGAGATGGACGAGATCGTGAACACTCTCCGTCAACGGCTAGAGGCGACTGAAGCCGAGAAGGCAGCATTGGCCGAACAGCTTGAGGAGGCCGCGACCGTGAGGGACAAGGAGGTTGAAGCCGCCAAGGAGGCTTTAACGGAGTCTCTTCGAGCCCACTTCCAGACGGAGATGGAACGGCTGATAGCTGAAGGTCGGGTCGAGACGGAGAGAGAACTGATGAACGAGCTCCGAGAATCGGGATGACTGGTAGAGTCTCCCCAGCAATCGAAGGACGAGGCCACTCGTTCTGAGGCTGTGGGCATGGAGGTCCCGCTCGGTGAAGAGCCCGAGGTACAAGGAGGGGGGCAACCCCCGTCACCTATTGGACCATCTCCCGTTCTCCCCGAGGTTCCAGCTGAAGCTGCTTCTGCCGATCCCGCTGTTGCTGCCGACAACGCTCTGATCGTTCCTGATGACGCTATCGTGGTCGTTGACGTTGGCGAAGACTGATCCTTCCTCCTTCCTATCCCTGTCTTTTCATATTTTATATCGGCTGTACTCATGTTTATCTCTTGTCAGTAAAGATTTTATATATATATATCTCCTTTTGTGATCATTGTGTTGCAACCGATTGATCCGGAATAGTCATCTCGTTCAAATAAGACAAATAGCACATAATTAACTCATGATTGGATATAAATCTCATAACGAATATAATTCACCATATTACTCTAATAACGGGTTGTCAAAGACGCAGATTAACACTACGGACGTAATTCGACAAAAAGTCCATTTCATAAAGACGAACTTATGGTAACTCGTGGTGGGACACCATGCTCAGAGGACATTCCGTTAGTATAAGCCGCCAAGATGCTTAGATGGCAATTCCTTTGTATGAGCCGCCTGTGTCCCGTGGTGAGTACCCTGTTCGTGTGAAATGCACTTGCCGTGGTAACTCGTGGTGGGACACCATGCTCAGAGGACATTCCATTAGTATAAGCCGCCAAGATGCTCAGATGGCAATTCCTTTGTATGAGACACCTGTGTCCCGTGGTGAGTACCCTGTGCGAGTGAAATGCACCCGTCGTGGTGACACATCTAGAACATTTTACCAAGTACTGAATATGTAAATAAAACGATTGATCACATGCTCGTTTCAAATGTTCATAACGCACAACTTTATTGGAAAAATTGTTTTAAATTCATAATGTTCCACGACTTTTGAATTACATTATCTTGTAGGCCTTTAAGGTAGTACACCCTGGGACTCCCGACACGGTCCACGATGTATGGCCCTTCCCAGTTGGGACCCAGCTTTCCGCTATTGACTTCTCGTGTATTTTGGAAGACTTTTCGAAGAACGAGATCTCCGACTTGGAGAATCCTTTTCCGTACTTTCTTGTTGTTTGCCTTTCGTAATTGTTGCTGATACCGTTTCATCTGAATGCTGGCATCTTCCCGCTTTTCTTCCAGCAAGTCTAAATGAATAGCCATTAATTCGACGTTTTTGTCTTCCTCTCCGTGCTTCTTTCGGGAACGTGTTGTTGGCAGGCAGACTTCGGTGGGAATAACAGCTTCCGCCCCGTATGCCAAAGAGAACGGGGTCTCGTTCGTAGGGCTCCGCGGTGTTGTCCTGTATCCCCACAACGCATTATGTAATTCGCTGGTCCACTTTCCCTTGGAATCTTCCAGTCTTCTCTTGAGGGCATTCAAAATGTTCTTGTTAGCTGCTTCGGCAAGGCCATTCCCCTGAGGATAATAAGGAGAAGAGAAGATGTGCTTGATTTTCAACTCTCGGCAAAAGTCGGCAATGAGTTTTCCCGTGAACTGCTTCCCGTTATCAGAAATGATGGACTGCGGAATGCCGAATCTACAGACAATATGTTCCCACAAGAACTTCTTCACTTCTTGTTCTCTAATACGCGCTAGTGGGACAGCCTCGATCCACCGGGAGAAGTAATCCGTGGCCACCAGCAGAAAAATTAGATTACCGGGAGCTTTAGGGAAGGGTCCTACGATATCAAGTCCCCAACGAGCGAATGGCCAAGGTTGAGATACGATGTTGAGTTCCTGAGCGGGGGCATGAATTAATTTTGCATGACGCTGACACTGACTGCATTTTTGTACGTATTTCTGTGCGTCGGCTTGCATGTATGGCCAAAAATATCCTTGCCCCAGAGCACGATGAGCGATAGTCCGTCCTCCCGAATGGATGCCGCAAATCCCCTCGTGGAGCTCGGCTAAAATCCTCTCTACGTCTTCAGGATGCACGCATCTCAAAAGGGGTCCTCCAAAGGATTTACGGTACAGTTCCCCATCCACAAGGGTATAACGGGGAGCTTTATATTGTATTCGTCTCGCTTCCTTTGTGTCAGAGGGGAGAATTCCATTCTTCAAATAAGTTATTATGCCCGTCATCCAGCTCGGCACTTGATTTACAGATAACACCGTGCGTTGCGTTTGCAGCTCAATAGAGGGGTATTCCTTATACTCCATGAGGATTGTCTTGGGTTCATCAGTTTGCATCATCAAGGCGAGGTAGGCCAATGCATCAGCATGCCTGTTATCGTCCCTTCGGACATGTTTAATCTCGATGACATCAAAGGCCTTTCGTTGTTCTTGTAAAAGTGCAGCGTAGCGTCTCATCCGCTCATCTCGACATTCATAGGTACCGTTGACTTGGTTCACCACGAGCTGTGAATCACAGAACACTCGGAGTTTAGAAATTCCCAACTCTTGGGCACTTTGCAACCCAAGTACTAACGCTTCATATTCAGCTTCATTATTGGAAGCAGCATATCCCAGACGCGTCAACTTTTGTACTTTAACATGATCCGGGCTGACAAGAACAGCACCAAGTCCCGAACCGCTGACATTAGACGACCCATCCACGTACAAGACCCAATCGCACCACGCCGTCAGTTTGGTTCCATCTCCTGCCTCGTCTTCCACAACGGGATCCTCCTCCGCATCGTCTGGGAGCTCGTGACGGTCGGGCTCTACTGAAGTTTCGGCCTCCTCCACGGGGAAATCGGCTAGGAAGCTTGCAACGGCCTGCCCCTTCTCTGCGGTTCGGGCCTGATATTGGATATCGAACTCGCTGAGCGCCACTGCCCACTTCGACATACGTCCCGCGGTTTCAGGTCGCCCCAACACAGTTTTCAAAGGGTACGTGGTGATGACGACGATGGTATGTGCCTGAAAATAAGGACGTAACTTCTCAGCAGAAAAGACAAGAGCCAGGCATACCTTCTCCATTTTGCTATAGTTGGATTCTGCCTTGTGGAATGTTTTGCTGACGAAATAAACAGGCTTCTCTACGCCGTTGTGACTTCTGAGCAGCACGGAGCCAATGGCTCATTCCGAAACGGAGAGATAGAGGTACAACACTTCACCAGGTTCAGGTACGGAGAGGATCGGAGCGGAGCCTAGATACGTCTTCAAGGCGGCGAAAGATTGGGAACACTCTTCTGTCCATCTGAAGACGGAATCCTTTCTCAACAACTCGAACAGAGGTCTACAACGGTCAGAAGACTTTGATATAAACCGGTTGAGAGCAACTATACGTCCTGTTAGTTTTTGAACTTCTTTCCTTGTCTTCGGTTCCGGCATATCTATCAGAGCACGGATTTGCGTGGGATTCGCTTCGATGCCCCGTTGACTGACGAGATAACCAAGGAACTTGCCCGAGGCGACGCCGAATGTACATTTCTCAGGATTTAGCTTCAGGTTGAAAGTGCGTAAAATAGAGAACGGCTCTGCCAAGTCGGCTACAAGAGAGACCCGAGTTCGGCTTTTCACGACGATATCGTCAATGTACACCTCCACCGATTTACCGAGCAAGGGTCCAAACATCAGATTCATCAATCGTTGATAAGTGGCCCCGGCATTCTTCAGGCCAAAGGGCATGACCCGGTAACAGAACAGGCCACGCTCCGTTATGAAGGCCGTCTTCTCTTGATCGTCCTCCGCTAAGAGGATTTGATTGTAGCCCGAATACCCGTCCATGAAGCTCAACATCTCTGACCCGCGTTGCAGTGATAAGTCTATCGATTCTGTGAACTGGGAAGAAGTCTTTCGGACAGGCTTTATTAACATTAGTGAAATCAATACAGACTCTGACTTTCCCGTTCTTCTTCGGAACAGCTACTACATTGGCTATCCACTCCGGATATTGGACCTCACGAATGAACCCGTGCCGAATTAACTTATCGATCTCTTCATTGACGACCTCATGGTACGCCGGAGCAAGTCTACGAGGCTTCTATTTAACAGGATTGACTACGGGATCAACGTTGAGATGATGGCAGATGATTTCAGGACGGATACCTGTCATGTCCTCGTGTGACCAAGCGAAAACATCAAGATTCTTCCTCAGAAAATTATCAACTCCTGCTCTTCGTCCGTTGTCAAACAGGTTCCCGATCTGTAGCGTTCTTGGCTCGTTCTCCGTCCCCAGGTTGACAAGCTTCGTGGGTTCAACAGAGTGGTTTGTCAACGATTCACCCGTGCTCTCCTCTTCCACGAATACGACCTGTAATTGCTATTTGAATAGGTCGGGTGGGGGCATAATCACATTTCTGTGATGCTAGCTGGTCTCCTCGTATTTCACTGGGTCCGTCGGGAGTAGGAATTTTAGTACCTGATAATAGGAAGACGGAACAGCTTCATTTCGTGAGTCCACCATCGCCCCAAGATGGCATTGTATGGGGACGGCGCGTCGATAATGGAGAACCGGGTGGAAAGGATGATAGGTCCAGCTTTGACCGGTAGGACGACTTCTCCTACGGGTTGCATCGAGCTTCCTTCGAATCCTATCAAGGGGGTCTGTGCAGGGACGAGAACCGCCGGGTCCAACCCCCATCTTTGCGAAAGCATGGAGATACAGGATATCTGCCCCACTTCCAGGGTCAACGAGCACTCGCCTGATGTCAAAATCGCCAATTCGCATAGTCAAGACAAGAGCATCGTAGTGAGGCCTGACCACATTGTCATGTCACTGATCAGTGAACGATAGGGCCTGCTCGACTTCCTTCGTCGTCGATCGCACTTGACAAACTTTTGCCACGTGTGATAACTTCCTTGCCTTCGCTCGGTACTGCTGCTCGATATCTACCTCCGGTACTCGAGCGCGATGGATGACATTTATGACTCTCTTCGGAGCTTCTCCGCCTCGGCCCATATGACCAGATGGCTCTCCCTCGTGAGATCGAGTGGATGGATCCGTAATATGCCCTTCTCCTCTTCCAGAGTCCACATACTCTCCCAGATAGCCTTCACGGACTAATCTTTCCAGATATTCTCTCAGAATGCGACAACGATTCGTAAGGTGCCCGTGCACTTGTGGTACTGACAATATTCATACAGCGCCCTGGGTGCCCGAGGTGACGAATCACGAACGGTCTTCGTGCTGCCATCGAAGTATTGTTTTTGCTTTCCATCGTCTATTCATAATCGTTGCCGTCTTGCTGAGAAGTTTGACCTGACCACCGCTCGATGCAAAGGACGTCTTCTGTTGCTTGATTCTCTCCTCCTTGTAATGCCCGTGTTTCCTCCGTCTCTAATATAGGCATGGTCGGTTCCCGCGTTGAAGTTGGAACGTAGCTCCGTTCTCCTTGATGAGTCTAAACATCCTGTCTGACTCCAACGAGAGGTCGGGTTCGGTTCTCAACCCGTCGTTCACACGTACAAACCCTTTTCTGTCGTGTTGCATCTTCGTGGTTCCTCGTCGCTGGAAGAGGATTTCATAACTTTGGTCTCTTCCCTCTCTTCGAGGAGGGTTTTGCTTCCTCCCATGCACAATCATCTACCCC